>JALMQS010000120.1:5507393-5524066 GCA_024734495.1 Forficula auricularia | reverse complement strand
AATTAAAAAATTATATCTATATGTACTTTAATAAAAAAATATGTATTTATCAAATCCGATAAAAATATTATCGACACAAAAGTCGGAGTTCGAATGCAGATAGGCGAAAATGCTCTCGAAAAGTAAATGCAAGCTCATATCTAAAGTTGCTAAGAAAATATCTCCTATCAATTGAAAAACTCTACTTATATATCGGATAATAGTGAATTTGTATCAAATTGTTTGGCGTCTCAAATATAAAATAAAAATATAATTCTTTGATATAAGCGGCCATCTTTATTTTATATGAGGTTGCTAGAAATTCGAATGCTATTAAATCGAGACGTAGGAAGATATTTAATTGTAGATGTCCATGACTGTGTCGTTTTATTGCATTTTATACAACTATAAAATTAAGATCTCACCCGTCTAGTAGAAATTCTACATAGAAACAAAACAGGATAAGAAAGCAGCCCCAGCGCGAGAAGTCTCTCTAGTAAAATCTATTTAGTGGATGGGACTGGAGAAGCCTGGAGAGCAGAGACTCACTTCTCTTTGTTTATTTGTTCTAGACTTTTTCTTTTGGATACAAAACAAACAAATATATCCAAGAATATTAAATTGATTTAATGGTGATAGAAATAAGGGATATTATTATTATTAATAATTTTCTTGAAGTCAAATTAAATAATTTTCTTTTGTGAGCATACATTATTATAAGAGACACTCCTATGTTATTTTTACTTGACCATACTTAGAATATGTAAGTATTGTAATTGTAAGAAAAAAAATGTTTCTTTTTATTTAATTTATTTTATTTTATCATACCTACAGGGTATGGTCAAAAAAATTGTAATCGTGTATGAAAAAGTTGTTTTTTCTTATTTTTTTCGAAATATCTCAAAAACGGCTGAAACTATTGATTAAAAAATTGCACAAAATTCTGGCATTTTCGGTCTACAAAAGCCCTAATAACAGAATATCGAAAAAATTATATTTTTTGAGATAATTATTGTTTTCTCAAATGTCTTTTGTGGACGAGCTAGCTCAAAAACTAGACTGAATATTAAAACCAAATTTCACACTTAGTTTTGGTCCATTAAGCTTAAGCTGATTATATTATAGTACACATCATTTCTAAAATTAAGGGAAGGGGTTAAAATTCAAAATTATAATATTTTCAAACTAAAAAATCAAGAAAAATAAAATATACTATAAAATGAACATATAATAACAAAGAAAAAAAATTCTGGAGCCAAAATTAGAGGGCGGGGATCAAAAAAATCTAGGCCATTTGAACAAACTCAATCAAATTTTGTATACATAATCAATTGGGCCTCCAGAAGTCACAAAAATTCAAAACTAACCTCCTGAAATGGGGGGAGTTGTAAGGTCAAAAATGAAAATCTAGGCCCTTGTACCAAACTCAACCAGAAGTGTATATGGTTAAGTCTAGTGGATGGCCACATCAGGCCGTGTCAGTGGCACAAAATATCTGAAGCGACTTGAGTAGTAAAATTTATGCCAGGCATTTCCACCCAGCATCTGTAATGAGGGATGTGTTCTCAAGAGTCCTGATCAGAAATTCATGGTGTGGACCAAGTCAGGAATGCCTGGGGTGAACCGAGCAGGAAGGCCTCACCTAAACCTGGAAAGGGTTTCATAATCAAATCCTAAAATGCTTTAAGAAATATTCCTGGCTTCACAATATTCATGATATCACTTTTTGTAAGTATGCATGTGTTTACATATCGTCGCCTTAGAGTGTAAACCTGCTAACTCACTACACGGATGTTCCTTCGTTAACCTTTTTGAAAAAGTGAAGAAGTAGGGACGATCCTCCGAATTGTTGGGTTTTTTTAAGAGGATGGAAAAACTTTATAATAAATAATTTTGTTCGTCATTTGTGATCATCATTATTCTTGGGCTGCCTTTCACACTAACACTGGTGCACGAGATTCCATGCGAAATTCGCCAGGCGACCTCACTCACCTCACTGGCCCGCAATTTCCTATTCTAATAAAAATATGTCTACCTATCTATTTATCTATCTAATGTCCTGCTAGTTAGATTAAAATAAATAGATGATTATATTTTATTTCAAATCCCAAATGAAGAATCAGAAAGAGGACATTAACGGTGGGCTAATGAAATCCAATTTCTTATCGTAATCATTATAATTATATGGATAACAAAACACAGTGAAGAAAATTGTCTCGCAGTCTTCAGTAACTGCTGGCAGTACTACTTCTTTCATATAAACACATTTTTCAATTCGAATTTTGCCCCTAATAGCTGAACTTTTGAATCTGTTTCTCTCATTTTTTTGGCCCAGAGGAATAACTTCTTTCTCTTTATGAATCAACAACTCTGATACTCTCGGCAAAATATAAACATTTCAATTCATTCTCTTTCTCTGATTTCCATAGGATATCTTCATCCAGATATATTGTTTTCACTTTTAGTTTATAACATTTTTGTTATCTTCCATTTTCTGTGATTTCTTCAAAGCTCACCGATATTGGTCTGCTTTTACTTTTTCTCTTTTTGCCTAATTTTCGCACCCTGAATATTTTCGAATCTGGATTCATTTTTCTTTAAATAATTTTTCCATTCTCTCCATTAATTTCCACAATTATGTTTCATTTCTTCTCTTTGTGTAGATATTGTATTCTTTTTTTTATATATCTTTAAAAATAGTTATAAGTAATAAGTAGAGTTATAATGAAGAGCAGTCGAAATTACTTAAATTTTTTATTCAAATACCGGCATTTCGGAGACCTTTTCTCTCCTTCTTCAGGGCAATGAATAGTTATTGATTGGTGAGTATAACTCGGCTCCATTTGTCTTTCCTTTCAGTGATAGCAACAATATTACAATACTTTTCACCATTATATCATAAGTGTACTTAGTCAACTTCTTAGTTTCACAACACCAGTCCGTCTTTCTAAGAAAATAAATAAAATTAGTTATAAATTTAAATTTCGCTCATATTTAGTGAAATTTGATTCTGAAAGAAACAAAAAGATTTGTCCTCTGCTTGATGCAAATAAACATACACACATATATAATAGAGATGATATATCTGTATATATATATATATATATATATATATATATATATATATATATATATATATATTATTTATTTGTTTGAGACTATAGTTTAGAAGACTTCGTCTTCATCATCAATCTTTTTAATTATAAATATTGTTTTTCATGGAGTCAATACCGTATGGATATTGAAAATTTGATGTTTCTTCACTGATAATAAGTTTAGAATTGAAATTAAAAAAGACTGATGATGAGCCAGTCTTCCAACTATAGTCTCAAATAAATAAATAATATATATATATATATATATATATATATATATATATATATATATATATATATATATATATATATATATATACAGATATATCATCTCGATACATATGTGTGTATGTTTATTTTGAACAACCTCTTGTTTCTCTTTTGTGAAATCAACAACTCTTTCTACTCTCGGCAAACGAAAAACTTTTCAATTTTCAATGAAATTTGATTCATTATCTATATCATATTCAAAATTGCTTCCCTAATCGACCAAATTGATGTTCAATTCTGTAAAATAAGAAATCTGAGCTGTCGAGCAGTGACTATTTTTGTGAAGGTCTCTACTAGCAGGCAGGCAAGCTGCCTCTTGGAGTCTGGAGTCTGGAGCCGCCCCTTTTGTCCTCTTCCAGCCAACGTTCGCGATTTAACGCGCGTCTCTCTTGGATTCTCCGAATTCTTACCCACCGACATCGACAGTCCTGCCTCCTGCCGGGGGTAATAAAAACACCCAAGCAATAAAATGCCAATTGAAGTGCTTTGCAAGTTGAATCGCGTGCTCTTGCCAGGTGCACGCAGGGTGCGCCCAAGACTCACATGGGAGTTCCTTGACTCACCGGTCAATCTGAAGCCAGACAGAAAAGAATATTTTATCATTTCGGGATCTCTAATTTGTGATCAAAATTGAAATTGTTTAAAAAAATATTAGCAGATTTTCGAAATCAAAAATTTAATATTATCTACAATAGAATATTTTAGAAAAGAATTTTTTTATCGAATAAGTCACTGAATATAAAACTCAAAGGAAAAGTGCAATACCGATAGTGAATAAAAGATATTGAAACATAGAAAAAGTAAGTATGGAAGTGTTAATATAAGGAGTAAAGTTTATTATTGGAATAAGGCGATATCAATGCAAATGATGGTTGTAATAACATGAGAAGTTTACTAATTAAAAAAAATTCAG
The DNA here is from genome assembly GCA_024734495.1 of Forficula auricularia. NCBI lineage: Eukaryota > Metazoa > Arthropoda > Insecta > Dermaptera > Forficulidae > Forficula > Forficula auricularia. The sequence goes on along the minus strand of JALMQS010000120.1, from coordinate 5,519,809 downwards.
CATAGTCAACTGAATTTTTTAAATAATAATTTATTTTCAATTTATAAATTGTTCTTTTAGCCTTGGGTTAAAATTTTCAAATTATAATTGGTGAATTTTAGAAAGTTAGGTTACTTACTTTTTCTCTTAACTGCATTTATGCATTTTTTCCGTTTTCTAATTTCCAACTAGCAACTGGATATGTATAAAATTTCCAGTCCATATTTCTGCCTGTATTTTGTTAACTACAGCAACTATTATGCCATTTTTTAATATTACTTTTTATTTGGTTACCCTCAACGTGAGCATTATTTAACGAAAATTTGACCACGGCGATCGCTGTGATCGATTCAGTTGTACCCCCCATGAACTCCGCATCCTGCTAATATCAACAACTCTTTCACTTAGCTTCAATCGAGATTCAATATATATATACAAGCCGCTCGTAACTAGAAATTAAAAAACATGATAACTAAAAGTACATATGATATAATGTTGAAAAATTTTGTAATACTGTTGCTATCACTGAAGAAAGGAGAGACAAATGGGAACCGAGTTAAGCTCACCCATCAATAACTATTCAATACCCTGAAGAAGGAAAGAAAAAGTCTCCGAAACGTCGGAATTTGAATAAAATTTAAATAATTTATGGACTACCTTTCATTATAACCTACTTATTTCGCTTAACAGTCCGTATCTTTCTAAGAAAATAAATAAATTTAAAAAACAAAACATGTAATACTTGATAAGAACACCGATTTCAAAATAACCGGTAGTTATTTTTAAAGAAAAAAATGCCTTAAGCTGTAGTTCCGGTTCACCGAATTTTATAGGAAACATATGTCCGAAACAAATGTCTCGAGAAGCTAGAAGGTGAAATGTAAAGTTGATATACTGTAGACTGTAGATAGATTGATAGATTATGCAGTCAAGCTTATGCAAATTATTGAAAATTTCAAAAGTTAGGGCTGGATGTGAATACTAGAGGAATCCCGCTTTTAAAGTTGAATTAAAAATTATGTGACATGTCCCAGGGTGGACCTTAGCTATACCTGGTGAAATTTTTTTCCCCAAAAAAGTTTTTGAGACAGGGCCTCAAATTAGGAGATTAGGTAAGAAAATAATTTGTACCAAATTTGAGAGATCTATCGGACATCGTGAAAAGGTGGCGCATCTCATTTGAAGAGCCCATTTTTAGAATTTCACTATTCGCTTACTATATTTTGTTAAACGTCGTTAAATTGAAACTAAGAATAAAAACATCGATGAGCGCCAAAATTACTAAACTATCTTCTGAAATCCTGCCCTTACCTTCGTCATTTAACCATTATTAGTATATACACATTGAGCAAAAGGAAAAAAATTCAAATGAATTCAATATTATGCCTACCTACTAGGCGTACAACGAGAAACCGATTTATTTGAGTATATTATAATAAAAGTAACAAATTGTTATTGTTATATTATATATAAAGAAAGGAATTTAGCATCCACAAAGTAAATTATTAGAAATACGATTATTTTCTCAAAATAAATTTTATTTAACCAAAATATGGAATTTTAAAAATCCCTGTCAGTGTTGATTTCCTACTGTCGGGGTATTTTTTCTATACTCTAAAGAAACAATTTGCATGATAAATTGTTTCTCATCTTTGATTCTTGAAAGAATTTTATTGTAGTCTTCCATGAGTTTTACTCCTCGTTCACGGTGTCGTTTACAACTTGAAGTTTTTTTTACAATTTCCAGTCCAATTTGAAAACTGCCATCATATTCCCATTCAAGAGGATCTTTTTGTAAAAAATCCACTGTGATGGAAAATCTCACAAAAAATTCTCTTATTTTTAAATTGAAAAGTTTTTATTGTGTCTCAAACTAATAAAAGACAATAATTTTATTTAATTATTATTATTTATTTGATTAATTCACTAAACAGTTTCAAGACCACCCCTGGTTGACCATCTTCAGTAGTACTAAAAGTTTGAAAAAATGAAACATTTCTTCAATTTTTTAAAAACAATTACATAATACTACAATTACAGACGTTTAAATTCATATATACAATTTCGTTCAAGATCCGAAAATTGTCACTTTGTATACAATTTCCGAATCTTGAACGAAATTGTATTAATAATAATTCAAACTTCTGTAATTGTTGTATTATGTAATTGTTTTTAAAAAATGAGAAAATGTTTCATTTTCAATTTATTACTGCGAATGGTCAACCAAAACTGTCTAGTAATTAATAAGTAATATTTTAATAATAATTAAATAAAATTATTTTCTTTTATTGGATTTGTGACTATAAAAACCTTTCAATTTAAAAATAATTTAAAAATTAAGTCTCTTAAGTTCTGGAAAAATTTTTATAACAAAAAATTCGCTTGTACCATATTTTGTGAAAAGTAATTTCTCTATGCCATCTGTTAAAAAATTTTCGGAAAAAATTTCGAATTTTTTCAAGTTAATGAGACTGGCACCAGAAACAGCAGCCCTAACATTTTTTGACAAAGAAATTGGGTGTGACACCAAAAAACGGATGGTGGAGGCACTGGATAAAATTGATAGTAGCGAGAACAATATGAATAAATTCGTATTTTTTACTAATGACGTGGACAATTTTTTAATAATGAGCATAGAGAATTTCATTTGACAAAATACAAGAGGATTTTTTGTGAGATTTTCCATCACAGTGGATTTTACAAAAGTTCTTCTTGAATGGAAAGATGGTAGCAGTTTTCAAATTGAGATGCTTGAAATTGTAGAAAAAGTTCAAGTTGTAAACAACTCCACCGATCGAGGATCACTCACAGAGGCTACAATAAAAATCCTTTCAAGAAGCTAAGATGAGAAACAATTTATCATGAAAATTGTTTCAGGAAATAGAAAAATACCCCGACAGTAGGCAATCAACATTGGCGGTAGTTTTTAAAACTCCATATTTTGGTTAAAATAAAATTTTTTTTGAGAAAATAATCGTATTTTTATTTATTTAATTTGTGAATATCACTTCTTGATATATATAACAATTTTTTACTTTTATTATACTTATATTACTCAAATAAATCTGTTTCTCGATGTACGTCTAGGAGATAGGCATAATATTGAATTCACTTGAATTTTTTTTTCTTTTGCTCTGTGTCAGAAGATAATGTTTGGTAATTTCAGGCTCATAGATGTTTTTAGCCTTTGTTTCAATTTAACGACGTATAACAAAATATAGTAACCGAATAGCGCGAAACTCCTAAAGATTTCAAATTTTCAAATGAGATGCGCCACCTCTCAAATTTTCAAATGAGATGCGCCACCTCTTCGCGTTATCTGATCGATCTCAAAATTTGTACAAATTATTTTCATACCTAACCTCCTAATTTGAGCCTCTGTCCCGAAAAAAATTTCATGGTCGAAAAATAGGGCCCACCCTAATATTCATGTTTATTTTTAGATGCGTGATCTAGAAACTCTTTGGGGTTTTGACTCATGGGGAAGTCAGATTTTGGTCATGTTGCTAAAAAATCCCACGAGTTGGAAGTTAGAAATTCAATGGGTATAATAATTAATGGCATATAGTAAATACTCGAAGCATAGATTGTGAAGGGATGAAGGGATAGACACTGAAAACGATAGTACCAAATAGTTATTGGATAAAAATACTTGGTAGGTTTCACATTAAGATATAAAAATAAAACGAATTTATTTTTTGGAGAGACTTTAATCTCGATATATATATTTCGTGTGACTAACCCATCTTCAGTTACTTTCTGTTGCACCTAAAGATGGGTTAGCCACCCGAAATATATATCGAGATTAAGTCTTTCAAAAATAAATTCGTTTTATTTTATATCTTAATGTGAAAACTACAAGTTTTTTATCCAATAATTTAAAAAATGTTTCACTAAGTACCAACACCAAATTCCTTAAAAAAACTACCAAATAGTACCTACCTATTATTTATATGGAGTAAAGAGATGAAATTTGCAGGAAAACCAAAGAAACAGGAACAATGTGCTTCAAGGTTTTACCATATACATTTGCATTTCAGGCACATGCCAATAGCTAATAATTTAAAGACCGCTCTTTAATTTGAATATTCAAATTTCATCCTCACAGAAGGCAAAAAGTAAAAAAAAAAAATAATTTCTAATATCGTTAAATTCCAATTGTTGTACGGTGCAAAAATTGAATTCATTCAATTTTTTTGAATATTCATGTTTAGAAATGTCTGAATTATGATGAAAAACATTTCAAAAAGGATATAATTAGGTACATACTTAAGACTTTATAGGAGGAAAGTAAGTTAAAAAAAACTTCAGAACAAAAAAACACTATCATAAAAATAATGACTGACAGATGTCAATATGTTTTTTTTTTTTTGAATAATAAGTTAAGTAAATCATCAGCCTCGCGAACCTGATAGTATTGGACAGGGACGGATTTATAAATTTGCCGTCTATAGGTACACACAGGTTCAGATCTAGGGGGGAGGGGGGGAGGTGAAGAGGGCACTTGCCCCTGGCGGCAAATTTTAATAAGCAGCACATTTTGAGAAGAGGTAAGGGCAGTACTACGGCCCGGTACTACTGTTATACAAAATGTTTCTAAATTGATGCGAAATATTTTAAAGGGTGATTTTTCAGCATAAATTAAGGGGGTCTTTCATATAATTTTTTGTCCAAAACCACTTCCCCTCCAAGTTACATCCCTCTAAACCTCTAAAGTTAGGTGGGAAAATGTTTTTATTTAATACTAGCTGCAACGCCCGCCTTCGGCGGGCCTCTTGCTAGCCAGGAAGCTACGCCTAATGAAAATGGAGTCGAAAATAGATCAAAAAGATTATTAATTTTTCGGAAATCGTGGAATCTAGTTACAGATTCAAAATTTAAAATTATCACTTTTATTTTTCGAAAAATTCACAGTATATTTTCAGATTTCTTATTTTAGAGAAAAAAAATTATCAGGCCAAATTGTTGTGTTTTCCAGTATCTACATATAAATCTCAATGTTTTAAGGAATTTTATGACTTTATATTGGGCCACGGTTTGGATCGAATGGGATTAATGAAGGATATGAGGAATTATAATTTATTTTTTAAAAGGGCCACGGATATAATAATCCCTGACTATCCATTTTCTATTGACATGTAAGAACTTTCAAAGATCTAAAAGACAAGTCCTCACAAGTTTTGGTCCAGGAGAGAAATTAATTATCAATTAATTATGATTGTTCTAGAAAACCCCAATACCTAACTTGTCTCCTTGTACTAGAATGATAACTATTAGACTTGGTTAGTGTCGTAGCATATAAATTACTGAAATAATAAATATTTTAGAAAATGAAAATATGAGAAGAAGAAGAATTTTTAAATATTCGAAACTTAATTTTTTTTTTTATCTTATATACTTATATAGTTAAGCTTATAATTTTGCTTTTAGTGAATTTTTTCTTGAAAAAAGATTCACGTATTGTACAAATGTACATACATATTTCGAAAAAAGGGGATAAATATATCTCTACATACAAATCTCAATGTTTTAAGGACGTTATGATTTTATGTTGGGCCACAATCACTGCAGTGGTGGGCCGCATGCGGCCTGCGGGCCACGAGTTGGACAGCCCTGATCTAGAGGATAGTATAAATATTCCTAAACTTTGGATGATTTCAAAGAAAATAAAGTGAAATATTTTGTTGTTTTAGATTTAGACTTTATTAGTAGGTACTAGAGTAGTACACAGAGACGTATTCTACGCCAAAAAAGCTACTCACTATGGTCCGTCTAATAGGTACAAACCTCTTCATTTGCTTTTTCAGGTCCTAACGTTTTATTTGCTATCGCAACAAGTGTTAAGGATTGAATAAAAATGTTGTTCCGATGGAAACGACTCAACTTTTGAAATACAACGTTGTTTATTCTAAAATTTCCATATTCGTACTCAATATGCCTCGAATAAATGTTTCGCCTGATGACTTTAGTAAACTTTCTCCATTCACCGTTTATGGATTTCTATTTACTTGTTTTGTCTCTAAATAAAATCTTTTAAATATTCTCGCAACAAACAATCTCTCTATTTCAAATAAATTTTTATTTTTTAAGCAAAGATTTGGTATTTTCTATCTATAAAAATGATGATTTTCTTGTTTGCTTCCCATTCTGTGAGCAGATCAGACCGGAGAACTGGAATAGGTATTGAATTTACTGAAAAATCTCAACTTTTTTGTGATTATTCGTGTTTAGAGATGTTTTAAATCATAATTTTTGTCTATATGAATTTCTGGGTTCTGATATCCTCGTCAAATGAACGGAATCAAAATTTGAAGTGAGAGTGTACCGGTGGTCATTATGTTGGGTATTTTCGAATTTTTACGCTGACAGAGGCTCATATGGTTCGAAATAAATAATAAAAAAAAATATCCCCCGATTTTCAAGTCTCTATCTCAATTTTAACCTGTTCCGCACAGCGTTGAAAGTTTCAGATCTAAATAAGCTGACGTGTTCTGATGTGGCCATCCACTTGACTTTACCATACAACCTGGCCCCTCACTTATATTTAATATTTAATAAAATTATTTATAATCATGTAAGGGAAGGGGGTTAGTTTTTCCATTTTTAGACTCCTAGGGGCCCATTGATTATGTATACAAAATTTGGTTGAGTTTGGTACAAGAGCCAATATTTTCATTTTTTGACCCTTCCCCCCCATTTTCGACGGTTTTTGCATTTTTAAACTTCTGGGGTCTCAATGAATATGTATACAAAATCTGGTTGAGTTTGCTCAAATAGCCAAGATTTTTAATTTTTAACCCCCTTCCACTTCCCTTAATTTTGGGTAGAAATGCACCAGAATATAATCACCTCATAATCTCAATGGACCAAAACTACGTGTGAAATTTGATTTTGATATTCACACTAGTTTTTGAGCTAGCTCGTCCACAAAAATTTGGTAACGCACAGACTAACTAACTGACAGACTAACTAACAGACATTTTAACAAAACAATTATTATCTCAAAAAATATAGTTTTTTCGATGTTTACTTATTAGAGCTTTTTTGTAGAATGAAATACCATCGTTTTGCTCAATATTTTTAATCAAAATAGTTTCAGCCGTTTTTGAGATATTTTGAAAAAAAGAAGGAAAAAAACACTTTTTTCATGCACGATTACAATACTTGTACCCTGTATGGTAAAGTAAAAATAACATGGGGGTTTTGGCAATGAAATATCAATTTTTTATTATTCCGGCCAAAGCAATGATTCAAAAAATTTGAAATTCTGTAGACTTTATCCTTATAATAGTAGAAATCCTTCAGAATTTTTACAGATTTTTAGCTATTATATAATTTTGGAATTACAGCTAGATAAAATACTGCAATAACTTAATGTTAGTAAGTTATAGACTCTCAAAATTATAATAGCTAAAAAGCTGTAAAAATTCTGAGGGATAGATACTATTATAAGGATAATGTCTACAGAGTTTCAAATTTTTTGAATCATTTCTTTGGCCGGAATAATAAAAAATTGAAGTTTCAATGCCAAAACCCCCATGTTATACCATATATAAATGGGAAAATTCATCGCAGTGCGGAATAGGTTAAAATTGAGATAGAGATTTGAAACTTGGGGGATATTTTTTTTTTACTTTACCATACAGGGTATGGTCAAGTATTGTAATCGTGCATGAAAAAAGTCTTTTTTTCGAAATATCTCAAAACGCCTGAAACTATTTTTATTAAAAAAATTAAGGGAAACCATGGGATTTTGCTCTATAAAAAAGCTCTAATAAGTGAACATCGAAAAAATTATAATTTTGGAGATAATAATTGTTTTGCCAAAATGTCTGTTAGTCTGTATGTTAGTCTGTGCGTTACCAAATTTTGTGGACGAGCTAGCTCATAAACGAGTAGGAATATCGAAACTAAATTTCACACATAGTTTTGGTCATTTGAGATTAAGAGCTGATTAGATTTTGGTGAATATCGACTCAAAATTAAGGGGGGTGGAGGGGGGTTAAAAATTAAAAATCTAGACCATTTGAGCAAACTCAACTAAATTTTCTATACATAATCAGTGAGACCCCAAAAGTCTAAAAATGCAAAAACTAACCGCCGAAAATGGGAGGGGGGGGGCGTAAGGTCAAAAAATGAAAATATTGGCTCTTGTACCAAACTCAACCAAATTTTGTATACATAATCAGTGGGCCCCCCACGAGTCTAAAAATGCAAAACTAACCCCCCTCCCCTACATGATTATAAATAATTTTATTAAATATTAAATATAAGTGAAGGGCCAGGTTGTATGGTAAAGTCAAGTGGATGGCCACATCAGAACACGTCAGCTTATTTTTTTCTGATTTCTAGCCATATGAGCTCCTGTCAGCGTAAAAATTCGAAAATATCCAAAATAATGACCACCCTAGTGTACCGAGTCTTAATAAATTTTTACTTTTTACTAATTTCATAAATTATTCTGTTTCTAGAAATAAGACTAAACTAGATTACTAAAAATAGATATGTACTTAGTAACTTATTTCTATAAAGATATTAAATAAATGAATTATAGATCATAAAGGGTCGCTGATTCATTTTATCTCCCCCTAAAGTCTCGTATTTTTTATCACAAGTCACGGAACGTTTTATTGTTAAAAATTTATTGATTGGGGAGATTTTTACAGATAACTTTTTTGCAATTAAACCATACAAACTGTAACTATAAAATACAAAATTCATAAGTTAATTACTATTTACATGCATGATAAAAACAAAACAAAAAGTAAAAAAAAATAATAAAATTGATAGGGGTTGTTAGTTGGAAAGCAAATTGAATTTTCGGAAAAGAACGCCTCTGTCAACTTAACATAAAAAAAATATGTTTTAAGATATCATTAATTAATTTGTCAAAGGTTTTTTAAAAAAATAAAATTATAAAATTTTCAAGTCAAGAAATTATGAAAGGTTCTTACATATACATTCCTGTGGAGTTATTTGAAGGATAAAGTTTTCAAACATCGGCCCCATACTTTAGAATTGCTGAAGCCCCGAATCATCGAGGAAACATCCGCGATACCCCTTGAAATGTGCAGAAAAGTTAAGAAATAGACTACATCAGTTACTACTAATGATGAAGGACATCACCTTGATGGAGTGGTATTCAAAACTTAATGAACAAAATGGGATTATATTTTTTTATACCTCCTCAAATCCGGGTCATTACTTCTGCCCCACCCTGAATAATTCTTTCTGAGACTGAAATCAGAGGTTGTAATAAAAAATTGTTTCTACAAGCTACTTTGACCCTTTGATCTATGTTTGCCAAATTTCGCAGATATCGTTACCCTTTAGAAACTTAAGGAAATGAAATGGAATTCACAGAGAATCAAAATAAGGAGAAGGGGTTAAAAAAACCTGAAATGATACAATTTTCAAAATAATAAACCACGAGCCGTGATATTTACCATATATATGACCACTTCATATTGGCATACGTTTGTCCCTATGACTTCAAGGATTTGGAACTCTCTCTCCCGGCCTCCGTCTTCCCCTTCATTTTAATTTTTTAATTCGAATTCATAAATTTTTTTCTTAATGTCTTGGCCACTCTCCGCCTGAAATTCCTCCACCAGAAAAGCTGTCCATCTCTATCCAAAGTCTGGCGAAATCTCCTAATTAATAATATAGGATTTGCATGAAGCAGTCCAGATTAAAATAAGAAATTATATCCAACAAAATGTCATTTATTAGAAAAAAACTTTTTCTCTTTTTATTATTCAAAAATGTGACGTTTCGGAGGTTTTTCCCCTTCTTCTTCAGGGTTTTAAAAAGGTCATTATAGGAAGTACAAAAGGTGTCACTCCCTTCTAACTCCGCTCTCACTGTTAGTTGGCGTGAGAATATTGTATGGCTTTCCATCATCAGTAGAATTGAGCGCAATTTTCCATAATAATTAATTTTACTAATTGTAAAACAAAACGATGCATATTTTTTCCAAATCGAACAATCATAACTATGTTAAATATACCCTTGAAATAAAGGAAAAAATAATTGATTTATTTTGACCCAACCATATTACACAGATATTTCCTAAAGTAATGCTATTGGTCTCAGCTCAAAATTATACCATTTGAGCTACACTTAAATCCTGAAAAGTGTGTCGCAGGTTTACAGATAGATTACTTATTGTAAAAAGACATATTTATTTCTCTAAAATAAATTAATTGTCTTGAAAGCTGAACCATACCGTTTTAAATGACACACTAAATTTGTGTCCTATGGGATTTATCGTTTTTGAGAAATCGTTACCAGTAATCCAGTCAAATTGTGCTCAAATAGGCCTCTATGGAGAAGGTTTTGGGGTAGTTCTATTTTTTGCATATATATGTTTTTTGGGTGGCTTAATCTAAATCTGAGGTCTCCCACCAAAATTTCGTGACGCAACATTGTAGAAAATGCAAAAAAAGGTGAAAATATTTGCAAAAAATCGAAATTTTTCAAAACTTCAACCTCATTGCGGCACGGATTACCATTATCCAATTAAGATGAAACTTTGTTTCAATTGTAGCAAATTTAATCTAGTTTAAAAATGTATAGAGTGGCGTTTGTCGAAAACTTGCTCCTTCATGGTCAAAATGGGAAAATATCGAAAAAAGTGCAAGTTTTTGGGTGATCCGGGGGAGCTGCCGAGGTCGAAAAAATGGATTTTGCGCTTGAGCCCGAACGGTCGGTTGGAGAAAAAAACCTAAATGAAAAAATTTGTAGGAATTTTATGACCTTTCATTTTGAATAGGAAGATTATTTACAAAAAGTTCATAGTTTTCGAGTTATAAGCGACAAATCGCCAAAAAATTGAAACTTTCACTTTTTTGTTGCATTTTCTACAATGTTGCGTCACGAAATTTTGGTGGGAGACTTCAGATTTGGATTCAGCGCCCCAAAAAACATATATATGCAAAAAATCAGAGCTACCCCAAAACTTTCTCTATAGGGGCTTATTTGAGCACAATTTTCGAGTTTTTTTTTTGAAATTCTGTAATTTATTTGTGGTTTGAAATTCCCTCATAATTTGCAAAAGTGGAAGATTCTAAATAATTCCCGAGGCTATGTGTGCGTATACACTGATACGTTAGGCTTGTTAATGTGGATTGGTTACAAGATGATGATATCAAACAGTCCCTTTTGAAGAGAGAAAATTAAAGTTTTTGAAAATAAATATAAAATTTAGTACAAGCTAAAAATAAATGGTTCTTTTATTTTTTGATTTGTTTTGAGATTGGAAAATTTCCTAATTTAATTTTCTCGGAGAATATAATATTCGATTTAAGTTAAAACGTTATTCTCGCATCCAGATAACATTGTTTTTCATGGAGACAGCGGGTTGGAAAAGTCTACGAATGGCTTGGCTGTCAAAGCCTGAGAATTTCATAAAAATAAAAATAAATAAAAGAATAAAATTGCTTTTTAATATGAAGCAAATATTTACTTGCTTTTATTAATTTTTTAATATTTTCAGCTTAGAACACGTGTTTTTTTATCTCGTTTTTTATGTATATACATATCTACCTACGCCATTTATTTATTTAGCTCTACATTCTCATATCGATTGATCAATTATATGTACAATTAGATTTAGCTTATACATTGCACACACAAAAAGATATGGAAATTCCCCCTTAGAAGTATTTCAATGAATAGAGGAAAATAATTTTGAAAAAGTTATTAACGCGGGTTTAGGAGTTTGTCGCATAGATTAGAGAAACTTTATTGAATTCAAATTATATACCTTTAATATCTCTGAATAAAATATTTCTAATTTTCAAAATATTCCAAACGATGTAGGAAAGTTCAACTATTTTGAAACAAAGCTTTTACAAATGATGACAAACAAACTTTTAAGTATCCCATGAATATAATATAGTCATATTTTGTAAATATAGATATAGATGTTTCAAAGTTTTAAATATTTTTCTAATTAATATATTAAATAATAATTAATATATCAAAGAGAGTTATCTTTGACTGTGTTTTTAAACAAGATATATATCGATAGTTTTTAAGGAATTTGGTGTTGGTACTTGGTGAAACATTTTTTAAAATTATTGGATAAAAATACTTGGTAGGTTTCACATTAAGATATAAAAAAATAAAACGAATTTATTTTTGGAGAATCTTTAATCTCGATATATATATTTCGGGTGACTAACCCATCTTCAGGAGAAACAGAAAGTAACTGATCTGGATAAGTCGAAATTGAATACAAGTCAATGGTAAAATTTATTTTTTAAAGATAACAAAAGGGTAAATATTTAAAATTAGTTGAGGGAGAAAAGGTAGGGAGTCTACTTTTTTTAATTTTGAGTGGCCTTTTGAGAAATGAGGATTTCGAATTTGAATACAACTCAATGGTAAAATTTATTTTTAAGATAACAAAAGGGTAAATATTTAAAATTAGT
>JALMQS010000120.1:5335533-5507383 GCA_024734495.1 Forficula auricularia | reverse complement strand
TAAAATTTATTTTTAAGATAACAAAAGGGTAAATATTTAAAATTAGTGGAGAGAGAAGTCTATTTTGTTTAATTTTGAATGGTCTTCTGAGAAATGAGAATTTACACACAAAACAAATTTGCAAATATTTAAAGAATGTAATCAATGATTGTAATTTTCTTGACTTCTAATTGATTATTTAGTATATTCGTTTTATTCGAGAGAGCTAATTTTATTTCAGTTGACTCTAAAGATATATATCGCTAGACTACTGCTGGTTGAGGCTATTGGAGTCAGCTGAATCTTAAATCTGAACCAAGAGAAATGAAAAAGATATGATCCATCTAGTTGTGATCCAGAATCATATCATGATTAGCCCTTATGATGCTTTTTCCCAAACACGGATATAGATCACCTAGTGAATTTGTAATCTGAGATGTTATATACTTCAATCTCCCAGTCCAGCGCGTTCAGTCTGTTAACACGTGTGTAAGATGTTGCTATCAATTAATCATGAGTTTCCTACATTTGATTCACTCGCGAATCTAATGCATGTAATTTTTGTCAGATATTAAGTAATAATAATAATGTTGATACAATTTTGATGGCTGTATATGTATATAATTAAGTAATGGAGAAGGAGGATTGTATCAACTTTATAACCATTGAGGAATATCATCATGCTCGGACACCTTATACACAAACATGGCGCTCGTCTTTAGGGACTCATCAACTCTTAGGAACTGATGATGGCATTATTTAATTAAAGCCGAAACGTTTTCCATAATTGGGAGTTTTTATTCAGCAGCGGCTACCCATTGGCTGAATCCCTCTCCATTACTTAATTAAATAATAATAATGTTCTGATGTGGCCATCCACTTGACTTTACCATACAACCTGCCCCTCACTTATATTTAATATTTAATAAAATTATTTATAATCAAGGGGAGGGAGTTTTTGCATTTTTAGATTACTCTGGGCCCACTGATTATGTATACAAAATTTGATTGAGTTTGGTACAAGAGCCTAGATTTTTAGACTTCTGGGGGTCCACTGATTATGTATAGAAAATTTGATTGAGTTTGCTGAAATGGCTTAGATTTTTAATTTTTAACCCCCCACCGCCCCCCTTTAATTTTGGGTCGATATCCACTAAAATCTAATCAGCTTTTAATCTCAATGGACCAAAACTAAGTGTGAAATTTGGTTTCGATATTCACGCTAGTTTTTGAGCTAGCTCATCCACAAAAATTTGGTAACGCACAGACTAACTAACTAACAGACATTTTGACAAAACAATTATTATCTGGAAAAATATAATTTTTTCTATGTTCACTTATTTGGGCTTTTTTATAGAGCGAAATGCCATGGTTTCGCTCAATTTTTTTAATCAAAATAGTTTCAGCCGTTTTTGAGATATTTCGAAAAAAAGAAGGAAAAAACACTTTTTTCATGCACGATTACAATACTTGACCATACCCTGTATGGTAAAGTAATATCCGAATTTATATATTTCTGTGTAAGAAATAATGTATTTTTAAATATTTTTCCAATTAATATATTAAATAATAATTAATATATCAAAGATATTATTATTATTACTTAATATCAGACAAGAATCACCTGCATTCGATTCGCGAATGAATCAAATGTAGGAAACTCATGATTGTTTCAAAAGTGATTAAATCTATTTAAATTTGGGCATAAGATAGAAATGGTTTAGAAAACAAAAATGCTGGAAATAAATTTTTATAATCTTGATATTTGTGCGAAAATCCGAGCGAAAGGGGTAAATGAGGGAAGAGGGTGTTGGGGAGAAAAGGCAGCCGCACACCAGGCAAGATTTACGAGGGAAGTTGTTCTCTTTTGAGACGAACTGCCCTGCCACCGGGAGGTGGTGGTTTGGCCTCCACCTCCACCTCCACTTTGGCTGGCTGGACGTCGACGTCGACGTCGGCGTCGTTCAGCATCCGAGTCGAGCCAAAAGTCGTAAAGTTGCGGGCCGTCTGGGCGAGCGGAGCGCGGGGTGGCCGGGAGGCGAGTGGTTGCGCGGGAGGCCGCGCGGGGGCACTTGCAGCGGCCCAATGCACCGCACGATGACACAATCCACCGTGAGTCTCGTGTAGACAATTGCATCGCGCGCATCGAAGGAACCAAATTCAAAAGATGGGAGACCCGGTGGCATCTACAGATTCAGAGCCGCTCGATCAGAAATGTGACTTGTCCAAGGAGGCTTCAATCACTTCCAAATCCTCATCAACCCCAGCGGGTGCGTCACCTGAGAGTCACTGCAATCTAGTTCAAGACTCCAGTCTGGCTACCTCTTCCTCGTCAGCATCCTCAAGTAAACCAAGTGAGAATCATAGGGCACAAGAAGCATCGCTTGCCACCTCCTCGACGCCGTCATCAGCAAATCAATCAAACGAGGGCCATCGCAAAGCCCCAAACTGCGCCCGGTGCCGCAATCACTACCTCAAGATGGGCCTAAAAGGACACAAACGCTATTGCAAATTCCGCTATTGTGAGTGTAGCAAATGTCGACTAACATACGAGAGACAGCGGGTGATGGCACTACAAACGGCGCTTCGTCGCGGTCAAGCTCAGGATGAGCAGAGGTTAGCTCGAGACGATTCGCATAATCAGGACGAACTGCCCGTATCGCTGTCCCACCCTCCAGCCCGGGGGTCATCTGTCCACCAAGACATGAGCGACTCATCCTCTTCCTCGCCTGTAGCCGCGGCTGCAGGAGCCGCTGTTGGGGTAGCCAACTCAGCCGCTGCCTTCTTCATCTCACCTGCTGCTACCGAAATGTCACCGTCCTGCGCTAATGGTAAGTGGTTTTTATCAACAACCGGTTCCTTATATCTCTTATTTATTAAATCTCTCACATGTTTCGTTTGATTAGGTCATTCACTGTTGCCGCTGCCCGACTATGGAATTCATTACCTTCCTCATCTACATCTACACTTACATGATTTAATTGTGGTCTTTTGGCATATCTGTCCGGGGAGGGGGTTTTTCGGGAGTCTCTTTGCATTTTTGGCATCCTTTTCCCCTGGCTGGCCCTTTCGCCCTTCACTTGTGCTTAGCATTTGTATGCTGTTGTTTGCAATTGTTTCTTACTGTTTTCTTTTTGAATGGCCATTATTGTAATTTCTCTTTTATTTTTACTGCTCCTATGATGCAAACTGCCTCCGAGCTTTGTATGAATTTATATAAATAAACATAAACATATAATAAACAGACAAACTTTTATAGCCTAGCACCTGTTACTTTTCAGCCCTTTTGATGACAGATCAGCGAGTGTTTCTCTTACTATTCAGCGGATGGATCCTCTTCTCTTCATAGTTTCCATTTTCAATATAAAACAAGAGACCTTCAATTTATTTCTAATCGTCCAGACCTCTCATTTGAATCCAAGGCAATTAAGCCAAGCCAGCCGGTTTTATGCACGACTGAAATTCGCCAATCGTGGCTCGGAGGTAATTTGATATAAAAAACTGTCAGATTTTATTACTTTGTATTTCTTTCTGAGTGAATGAGAAAACACCGTGGGCTTCCAAACTCGCTGAACCTCTCTCCACGTGTAGACGATCCCCTCTCTCTCTCTCTTGTCGTAAATGCCTTCGACCTTCTCCATGGTACAATTTGCATATTTGGCGCGTCATCTTGAAGCGTGTGCGCGATGACAGTCCCCGTCTCTTCTTGCATCTGCTTAATCTCTCGGATCGATTGAACGTGTCAGAATTCGTTGGACACCTTCTTCGAAATCCCCGGTAAACAAGATCTTTTAATTAAGGTTATAAAATAAAGAGCCATTAAAATTGTATTTTATTGTGCACCTCTCTTTGTTTAAATAACACTCAAAGATTAATTTTACTTACAATATTTAAATCGTGACTTTTATGAAGAAATATTCATATTTTTTATGAGAGTTGAAAATTTGCCTTTCAGATATCTTTTTTATTACTATTAATAAAATGCTATGAAACTAGAAAAAAGACCAAAGGTGAATATTGTATAATTTTGTAGCACGCCAACATTTCGAAAAGCTTCATGCATTCATACAGAACAGATATCATCTTGATAGATCCAATGAATCTATTCCTTTGAATGAGAAGGGCGTAAAAAAGCTTTACGAGTTTTTCTTTAGTGGGGAGAAAGAATTGAACCAAAGGGAAAGGTCATTAACTCTGGTTATTGAAAAAATTTATTTTTACATGTTACACCATAACTCTAAAGGGTGCAGGCGAATGGGGGTTCCACTTTTCAAAGAAAGGAGGTCCTTCATTCACTTCTAGTTTAGTCTAGGAAGGAGTCTTTATTGGTGGTTCACGGTGAGGTCCAAAATTTTTCATTTGATAGTGTTATTTGGGTAATTGGTCACCACTCAAATAATTATTATAGGTATAGAATTTATTAAGAACATCACCCCTGTGAAGGGTGTTAATGTCAGAATTGGAGAAATAAAAGAACTAAAAAAGAATTATAGTTATGGCGAGGGAACCCTCTCCCAGATTTTCCATTTGGACAAACAAAACTATGATTTTACTCTATGAGGTGGGTATGTCGGTAATAAGATTTTCATCAATGACGTAAATTGCCGTAACTATGTATACATATTCTATACCTATTTTCATTCAAAAATTTTATAAGTCACAATGATGAGGCGGGTAAAAATATTAATTAATTATGATTACAATGTTTAAACATACTATATATTTTAAAGGAAACATAGAAATAATGTTTATATTTTTTTTAATCGTTTTTATTCATTCTTCACATTATATACAATATCAAATATAAAACAATATATTTATTTAGATTTTTTACTATTATATAAGACAGTAACTTACCTCAAAAAGGCGAGCTGGGGGCCCTGCCCCCCACGAAATCATCTAGGCTTCAATTTATATAAATGTACAATTGTACATCCACAAAAATCGAATATATGGTAGTTTTATTTAATACCAGCTGATCAGGTGTGCCTTCCGGCGGGTGGCCCTGGCGTTTCAGGATGAGTTTTTTAGTTACAGCCTTGTCTAGCGAGCAGAGGGTGGGGGAAGCATCACCAAATACAATTATGTTCAAATCTGTCACCAGTAGCATCAGTCCGGTCATTTAAGAGCTACAGCTCGAAAAATGGGAGCCCCTGCTAGTTAGACAACTATATTACCACATCAGTTAAGGGTATGCCTGCCCTACCAAAAAAAGGCGCAAGCCATTTCTCCATTTTTACTTTATCCAATGCGAAACAGAAATTAGTTAATTAAAGATGATTAAAAATCAGGGATACAAGAGGGCGAAGCCCTTTGGGTAATAATAGAACCGCCAGAGACGGGTTTCATGCTAGTATTCATTATATTATCAGACTCGTAAGAACAAATACAAGAAATTACAAAATAAAAAAAATCAATCAATTTTAATTAAATAAATTGAACAAAAGTCAACTGATAAGTTGAGCTTTTAACTAAAAGTCACAAAAAGATAAACTTTGAAAATAGCCAGGACTATTTTGCTTTCTTTTTCCTTCTTTTTTTAATTTAATCAGAGAAAATAATTTTATGAGGTTTTAAAATTTACCCTTCTTTCTATCTCTCTTTATTTTTATATTTATTCTTTCTTTTTCGGCTTTATTTTTAGACAAACTGCTTCCAATTTTTTCCCCTAGAGAAATTCCTTCATTTTATATTTAATTTAAATTTGAGTGAAACTTACAAAAAAATTAAACATTAAAAAATGAGTTTATTATATAAAATAAAAGATGTTATCTCATCAGGTCTTTTCTCCAAGAGGAAGTAATCATACTTCAGGTCTTCAATTAAGGACAGTAATCCAAGATAAGCGGACTAGTAAGTTCGTCAGCAGTCAGTCGCCTTTCAAGGCACTAAAATAAAATCCCAAGAAGACCAAAAGAAAGAACAACTCGTGAAAAAGAGTTGGATTAATTTTTTAGACAAACTCTTTGACGTAATTTCGAGTTTCTTTCACTTAAGCGTTTGAAATTGAATTATTATCCACTTTTATTTAAGTGTTATTTATTTAAATTCTTACATATCTATATACATTATACATATATTATTATTTTTTTTTTATTATTTTTTTTTACATACTGGTATGTATTATTATCATAGTTTCAAAATAAAAATAAAATAAATGTGCAATATCATGTTTTCCTTTGATCAGACGACACGTGTAGTGAATTTTATTAGAATATTAAAAAATTCCATAAAAGAATAGGTAATTAAAATTATTTTTCTAAAAAATTTTATTATATGTTTTTTTTTCAAATGTTTTCCCACGTGTATTTTATATATTTGTTTTATTGTATTATATCGATCAATTAAAAATGAAATTAACCCCCTCTTCTACAGACCGGACTTATTTAGATTATTTGATTTTCTGTTTCTAATAATAGATAGTAGGCACTTAGCTATTTCTTTTTAAACCGGTTCTAAATAATAAACCCAAATTCATTTGTTAGAAAAGGCATTTTTGTATAAATCGCCATGAAAAATCTGGAATGTCTAAATTTACGCTATACTAAACATACTTAACATTCATGATTTTATCTCTCATTATAATATTTAAAAATTTCATCAAACGAAAAATTATTAATTAATGTTGTATCATTCGCGTCCATAATAAATTTGCAACAGGAATTGGACAAAAATTAAAAACACAGAGTTTTTATAAAATGGGCCAGACGTTTCGTCAATTTATTTTGACTTCCTCAGTGGCCCATTTAATCACTCTTTGTCAAAAAACAATTTCACTATTCGACAAAACATCATTAATCATTTTTACTTTACCATACAGGGTATGGTCAAGTATTGTAATCGTAGATGAAAAAAGTTGTTTTTTTGCCTCTTTTTTTGGAAATATCTCAAAAACGTCTGAAACTAGTTTGATTAAAAAAATTGGACGAAACCAAGGCATTTCGGTCTACAAAAAATCTCTTATAAGTGAACATCAAAATTTTTTTTGAGATAATAATTGTTTTGTCAAAATGTCTGTCAGTCTGTTAGTCTGTGCGTTACCAAATTTTGTGGACAAGATAGCTCAAAAACTAGTATCAATATCAAAACAAAATATCACACGTAGTTTTGGTGCATTGAGTTTAAGAGCTGATTAGATTTTGGTGCATATCCGACCCTGTGGGGGTTAAATTTTTAAATTATTATATTTTGAAGCTAAAAAAACAAGAAAAATGAAATATACTATAAAATGAACCTATAATAACGAAACTATTTTTTTTCTGGAGCCAAAATTAGGGGGGGGGGGGGGGTCAAAAAATAAAAATCTAAGCCATTTGAGCAAACTCAACCAAATTTTGTATACATAATCAGTGGGCCCCCAGAACACTAAAAGTCCAAAAACTAACCGGCAAAAATGGAGGGGGGAGGGGCGGCAAAAAATTTAAATCTAGGCCTTTGTACCAAACTCAACCAGAAGTCTATGGTAAAGTCAAGTGGATGACCACATCAGAACGTGTCAATTTATTTAAATATATTCCTGGCTCCAATTTTTTTTTATAATTTTTTATAATGATACTGATATAAGAAGAAGTGGCACCGAAAAGGTTCAACCTCTGTAGTCCACGGTGGACCCTTGTATCTTGGAAATAAGAAGAGATTTATTGATTGGGTCGGAGTTGAAGGTGTTCGTGGATGGGTGTCTTGAAAGATCGAAGGTTATATGTTGCTGGGAAGACTGTCGGAGGAAGAGAGTTCAAGTCTCTAGATGTCATAGGGATAAACGAGTTGGCGAATGCGTTCCTTCGGTTAGTATCCAATTTAAGCGCGTAGAGGTGTTGACTCATAGAAACTCGTGTATTTCGCGCAAATGAAACCTCTGGAGGGATTATTGATTTTATCTCCTCAGAACAAAAGTCATGGTAGAATCTATAAAAAAGAGAAAGGGCGGAGACAGATCTACGATGGTCCAGGGTGTCTAGGGTGTCAGTCAATGTTGGATCTCCTATTAATCAACAATCTTGCTTAAGTACCTACTTTTCTTTAACAATTAAAAAAATATTTTTTGTTGTTTTTATACAAAGATGGCATTTGTAAATTAAAATTGAATACTTATCAAAAATGATTGTTGATTAATTGGAGCCAGAATTAAAAAAAATATGAATGATTTCGTTTTGTCGAATAGTGAAATTGTTTTTTGACAAATAGTGATTAAATAAATGGGTCACTGAGGAATGTGTAGCCCATTTAATAAAAACACTGTGTTTTTAATTTTTGTCCAATCCCCTGCTATTCCTGTTACAAATTTTTTAATTAATTTTTTGATCTAAGTTGCCCAATATTTAGGTATGTATTTTCAATTACTAAATTGAAAAACTATTTTATAAAGTCAAAATATATATTACCCGGGTGCACAGTCACCTAAACATCCATCCTTTTATTTGGAAAAATTGAAAAGTTTTTATTTTGCCTAGAGTAGCAGAGTTGTTGATTCATAAAGGGAAACAAAGAGGTTGTCCTCTGCTTGATGCAAATAAACTTACACACATTAATATCAAAATTATATATCTGTATATGTATTGTTTATTTGTTTGAGACTATAGTTTTGGCCTTTATTATCAGTCTTTTTTGATTATAAATATTATTTTTTATGGGGTCAGTATCGTATGGATAATGACCCCCATAAAAATAATATTTATAATTAAAATTTTAACTGGATCTCAGCTAAGTAAAGATAAAAAAAAATTCATTATCCCCATAAAAAATAATATTTATAATTAATAAAGACTGATGATAAAGGCCAAGTCTTCGAAACTATAGTCTCAAACAAATGAATAATATATATACAGATAAATAATTTTGATATATATATATATATGTGTATGTTTTTTGCATCAAGCAGAGGACAACCTCTTTGTTTCTCTTTATGACTCCACCCTTTTACTTGATCAATTTCTTTTTCTCTTCGGTAATGCAAGGGTCTTTTGAGATCCATAAGGGCTCACTCAGAGACAACCAGTTTAGTACTAGATTTAACTTTGATTTCAGGTGCTCATAACTAACTAAAAGAGGTAATAATTAGTTTAGAATTTAACTGCATTCCTGATGCGGGACTGCTTGTAACAGCTTACAACTTACTAAGAAGCAATCTGTTTAGTTCATCCAGTTAATGCCTCTCTTGATTGAAGGCGCTATCTTGAGTAAGAGATAGGGAAAGGATTATTCTAATTTCTCCTGCTAAATACCAAATCCAAATGGCTACTCATGAAATAAGAAAGTACAATTTTCATTAATTCACAATAAGACATGACAAATCGGTATAAAATATTTAGTACCTTACTACGTTAGCAATTTTACCAAGATTATATTTCCAACCACTAGCAAATCTTGTCTCTTCAATTTGGATGGGTTAACGTTTTACTTAACTCGTACGCGGTGAGAAATGATGACTTCACACACCTCTCACCACATATTAAACCACTCAGTTACAGTAGGTACTAATAGACTTTCCTGTAAATGTAACTCTTGTGTAACCGGTATTTCTATTATAAAAAAATAGTATAAATTGTCTTACATTGTAAAAATTGTCTCAGGTTGCGTTGTAATTTGTTCTTTATATACGTGTAATAAAAATAAACTGATGTGGCCATCCACATTACTTTACCACAAACCCTGCCCCCTCTCTTATATTTAATATTTAATAAAATTATTAATAATAATGTGGGGGGGTTAGTTTTTGCATTTTTAGACTACTGGGGGCTCACTGATTGATTATGTATACAAAATTTGTTTGAGTTTGGTACAAGGGCCTAGATTTTTATTCCTCCCCCCCCCCCCCTAATTTTGCCCGCAGAAAAAAAGTATTTTCATTATTATAGTTTCATTTTTTAGTATATTTCATTTTTCTTGTTTTCCTTGTCCTGGTTTTAGTTTGAAAATATTATAACCCCCTCCCCCACCTTAATTTTGAAATGTTCACAAAATTTGGTTTTGAAATTTACACTAGTTTTTGAGCTAGCTAGTCCACAAAAATTTGTTAACGCACAGACTAACTAACAGACATTTTGACAAAGCGTGTTATTATCTCGAAAAATATAATTTTTTCGATGTTCACTTATTAGGGCTTTTTTGAAGACCAAAATGCCATGGTTTCGCCCAATTTTTTTAATCAAAATAGTTTTAGCCGTTTTTAAAATATTTCAAAAAAAAGAAGCAAAAAAAATCACTTTTTTTCATGCACGATTATAATACTTGACCATACACTGTATGGTAAAGTAAAAATGCGTTTCCTTTTCGAAAATAAAGATAAGTTTGGCACTTTTTACCACGACATCGAAAATCATACTGTATTCCCTGTCTCACTTTTTTCTTGTTTATCACTGTCATATTGATGATAAGATTTTGCTTCTTGTATTGTATCAAGAAAATAGTTTTAATGTAAAAATCCTCATTCAGATGATATTCTTAGAGAAATCTTTTAATACTATTTTCGGAAATTAAAATCCGTTATAGTGATATCGACTTTAATTTTGGTATTTGTGCTGGAAAAATATTCGGCTAGATTACCAGTAAACCGCTAAAATAATGTATAATAATATTTAGTGTTATCATAGTATTTTTATCTAATACGGTAGATAGAGGATTGGGATTCAGGTTGGCCTAGTGATAACCACTAACTATATAACAGAGCATGTCTTCTAATTAAGCTAGCTCGGGTTCAAGCCCAACTTGCTGAAAATATTTGACCGGCTATAATCTGATCCCTTTAGGAGAAGGCAATGGGAAACCACTTCTGTGAAAAATTTTCTCAGGTAATTTACAATGGACAGGATACTCCTCACAGTAACCGCCGACGCTTGGAATCGAGTATAACGCTTGAAAAAGATTGAATATAGAGGATTATATAATACACACATGAACAAATGTTTTTCTTAATTCAAAACTAGTTGGTACATAGAATATTTATCAAAATCAGCGAAACATTTCTCATGATTAAGAGGAAAAAGATTCTAGATCGGGAAAAATATAAAAATTGATATATTGGTATATACCTAATTAGTGCTATTTTTCTTATAACAATGCCTGTTTAGACTCACAAAAAAATTGTTTAATCTATCATACCTAGCAAAACCTGAATCTAAAAAATAATCAAAAAGAATTTGAAACACATTCCACAGCCTAATACTTTTTGATATTTATATTATAGCTGTTTTGTTAACAAAGATAGTGACATTCTAAACTTCTTTAAATTACCTCTTTGAGTGTAAATAATTCGATAATTATTAGTATTTTAATTTTGATTTCAATCAATGGATTTTACAATCGATCAAATGTTGCTATTTAAAATATTTGTTCATGACTAAAAATCTCAAGTCTCAAATAAAGAAAAATGCATATGTATAGTTTATATTTATATATATTAGTGGCGTGCAGTCCATGGATGCTGTGGGTGCGGCGCATTCCTAAAATTTCAAACATTTGTAGTATTTTCATAAACTTCAAAATTTCAAGAGGATTTTTAAATTTTCAAATTATTATCCGTTATTTCAAATATTTCTATAAAAACATTTGAAAAGTATAATATATTGGTTCTTGAAATGAAATAAAATTGTTCCATAGTTTCAAGAGAAAATTAAAATGACTGATTTTCCGAAAAGGGCGCGAATAAAAGGTTTTCCTGGTATATCTTCCATTTTAAGTATGTCAAAGTCAAGTCCAGACGAGTTTTAGTCGAATAAACATTGTTCTCGCTGAGGAACTATTAAAATAGTAATAATACAAAAAAGTAATAAATAAAGATGATTCGAGAATCTTTAGACTAATCCATTTTTAAGAACTCTCAATTTATAAGATCGGAAATAACTAAGAGTGCTATATACAAGTCATGGCTTGCTAATAGCAATATAATTAGGAGAAATTTAAGATTTTCTTATATGACAGCCTGATTCAGTTTGGAAGATGGTCAATTTCCATTTCAGACTGTGGAGTTTAAGTCACAAGATTTAATTCCTGACTCCTACCCTCACTCACACAAAGCAGTATCTGTTTGGGGCGAAGGTCCTAATTTTTAATTTAATGTTAAATTTGAAAAATAACGAAAATGATGCCGTATTCAATGAAATTTACAAAAAAAAGCGAAGATTAAAGTAAAATTTAAAAAAATGAAGGGTACTTTTTTGGACAGCATCCCCTGGTTGAAAAGTCACAGCCCGCCACTGATATATATATTATATGTCTGTTAATTTATTTATATTATGCAGAAGATGCACAATTTTATTTATTGCTTAAAAAATAAATAGCTCAGCTGCATTTCATTTAAATGTTTATTGCTAAAAACTTATGGTTGAATACATATAAAAAAATGTAAGAAAAAGAAAGAGATTGAAAATTAGGCGTCAAATTATTTTATTATTGCGAATATAGGCTGAGATCATAACAAAAAATTGTTATTATATCAGTTAATAAAGCCATATTAAAAATATGTGTAAAATAAATTTTATCAAAACCCAATTCGCCATCATTTATATTGTAGAAAAAAATTAACTTTATTAATTTGTTCAAATTTGTAAAATGTTATGTTAAAAATTACCCCTTTTGATTAAAATACCTATAAGTTTAAGCATTTTTCCTTATGATGAGGGAGGCGAGGAGGTACTAAATATCTAGTACAAGAGAACATGCATTATATAAATTATTTCTTTCTACTTTTTTCTCTCTGAATAATTCTGTAAGAAATTATTTAGAATTTTAAATTGATTTATTTATTAATTAAATAAAGTAAAAAGAAAAAGAAAAAACAAAATTTTATAAGAAATGTAATAACAAAATTAGAAAGCATTTGGTGGAAAACCTTTTAAGTTGATTTCGTGGTTCAATATGGGGCGGGCGTCGATCAGCCCTTTAGCTCCGATCTTTATCTCGAGATTACTCGCTCACATATTTCAAATCACCTAGCTGCCTTGTGCTTATTTTTAAACATTGTTTCAAAACGATTTCTTGATTAATTAGTCTTGATAAAACGTACATTTTTACTTTCACACATATATTCTCTATATCATCTATCAATTTAAAATTTCATGAATTAAATATAACGAACGGTTGGATGATTGAGCTGAAATTTTGCACACACTTTTGGGTGCTAGTGACAATAGAATCTAGTATCTACTCAGTTATATAATTTTTTTTTATAATTTACATGTAATTTCAACCATTTTACATTTTGCGCCTAGTACTTATACAACCGTATGTATTCTTGTGCACAGAAAAGGAATACCCTACAGGCGTTGAGTGACGGCCATGTTTGCTTATGACGTCACGGCCAATAAACTCAATTTCAGCCTACATGTATATGTTGCAGTAAAAACTCGTTTTTTGGTAAGAACGGGCTCTTACTAGTTAAAACGCGTTTCACTGAATACCTTTGTGGAAACTAGAACTTACTGATGTTGGTTAACTTTGGTTCAAAGGTCTAGAATCTTCATTTTTGACCTTCACATCATTTTGGGTGTTTATTTTCAAAAAATTTTAAACGAAAATGTCAAAAATTAGAAGCAAAGTTGTAGAGGATGTAATTCTAGTTGCCACAAAGGTATTCAGTGAAACGCGTTTTGGCTAGTAAGAGCCCGTTCTTACTAAAAACGGGTTTTACTGCAACATATACCATATATAAATAGAAAATGAAAAAAAGTTGTTTTTATTTATTTATTTATTCATTCATCCATAATTCTTACAATTTAACTTTACACAATGCTCTGAGGCAGTTTGCCTCATATAAGTCTGTTCTAAAAGTGATATTGAATAATATTTAAAAATTCAAAAAAGTTTTCTTTAAATCAATTATGGTGATTTAAAATATATTTATTAGTCTTTTTTTTTACTTTTTTTAAAAATGTATTATTAAACATATATATTATTGTGTTATTGCAAAAAGTTTGTTTAAAAATATTTAATTTTAAAATCTCGGATCTCATCAACTTTTGGCAATTTTTTATTCTACTACTTATGAAATATACCTAATACATATCACTTAACATAACATTTTATATCTACCTTTAGATTCTCTTTTTTAACAACGTCCACTACATACTTTATTGTTGCTTTTTATCCCATATAAGGACAAGAATTTCAAATATTTATTTATAAATAGCTAAAAAGCTATTTTAAACAAAAGAGCGTGCTGGTCATTTACTGTGTGAAATAGAACTATAATATATAACCACAAAACAAAAGGAAAACCTTGAATCTATTTTACTTAAGAAGTAATAAATTATTCCAAAACAAAGCTTGTGTTATGTTTTCCTAAATTTAAAAAGGAGTTAGTCAAAATAGAAATGAATTCCATATTTGTGCATTTTTGTTTTCTTTCTATATTTCATCTGATTTATCATGGAAAATATGACAATAGTAATAACAATATTTTGATGTTTTTGTTTATTCATAGAAGCGACGTTTTATTCCAATTTTTCAATATATACACATATTATATTATCGAATGGATAATAGCACAAGAAGATCTTTGTGAATATGATGATTGATGATAAATTATTTAATAAATGTATAACCTAAGGAAATTAATTATTTTCAGTAAGCATGGATTTGATTCCAAACAAAACATTAAATTTCAAATAATAAAATAAATATATACCTATGTCTGGAGGCGGCACGATTAAATCTAGCGACCCGATTGCGTTAGTTTCAATTTCTACCACATGGCGAAACGCCGTTCTTACCATTTACCAATACTTAAGGTAGTTCATTCACAAATGCAAAAATTCCTTGCCTATCGTCTCGCGAGAGCCAGCACGAACCGTTTCTATAACACTGGAAGGTGCATGTGGAACGCTAAACTTGTATGAGGAGTCAAAAATTTAATTTTATAATTTCAATTTGATCATTAAATAAAGATTTACGAATCTATACCAAATCAAGTCTGCTTTTTTTTGTTTAGGGAGAATGATGTGGCTTCTTGGTGAAATATTTTAAATAAAGTAAAGAAAATTTTGAAATTTTTTTTAGAAACTTTTTAAAATATAAAATACTAGGTAGGTTTCCCATAAATAAAAGATCAGATGCTTGTTTAGCACGACTCTATATATATTTCGGGGTATAAGCCCATCTTCAGGAGTTCACAAAGAACCTTTATACCCCGAAATATATATAGAGTCGTGCTAAACGAGCATCTGATCTTTTATTTATGTAAAACCTACCTAGAATTTTATATTTTAAATTTTAAAAATTTTTCAAAATTTTCTTTACTTTATCAAGTGTGCTTTATTTTACTAACTCTTCTAATAAACTTTCCATGTTTCTACAAACATATCTTCCTAATGATAATTGCAGATACGCCAAATGGTGGTGAAATCTTGAATTAGCAGAATCAGGTCTTCTGACAGCTGATTGATCAGTGTTTAAATGACATGTAAACAATAACCAATGTTTATTTATTCTTTGATTATGCATATTATGACATTTTTGGGACAGCGACCCGATTGTGTTAGTTTCAATTTCTACCACATGGCGCAACACCGTACTTACCATTTACCAATACTTAAGGTAGTTCATTCTCAAATGCAAAAATTCAAGAAGTCTTCGAAACTTGGAATATAATCCATTAAATTAAAAGCATAATAAAAACACTGTTAAAATTTGAAGACGATTTACCACACCAAACATAAAATAATTGGAATAAAAAATGACATTTTTACATATGATAGATTGGGAAAGGGTGGTAAAATGATCATTATTTTATTTTTTTCATTGAAGGACTTTCACCATCTTGATGAAAAACTAATATTTGTTAGAATAATATATTCGGAGTAACTTAAAAAAATTTAAACTTATTTACCTCGTAGTTTTGATAAAAAAAAATATTTGGGCGATTATTTTTAGTGGAGGGGATATAAGAACAATCGTTTAGAAACGATCCATTCATAAAGAGGATATAGTAGTGTGAGAAGTACAATCATGTTGAAAAAACATAACCTAAAATTTTAGTACCGTTCATATGTATAGAGTGGTTATGAGGCTAAAACTTTTTGTGTGGATTGTTGCGAAAGAACTACCTTAAGGCAAAATTTCGCTTGGCCCTGCTTTTTTCTGCCCAGTCCCTCATTTTAATTGTCAATCTCCTGCAAATATGTGCTCTGAAGTTGTCAATACTAGACACGGGTGTGTCCCTGCCAAGTTCGATTCGAATGGACAATTCGAGCACTACCAGAATATTATTTACTGCAGCGGTTCCTAACGAAACATTTAGCTTTTAAATAAACGTTCTGGATTGTTATAAAATATTTGTATTTTTTTTAATTTATATAAACAATAAATATTTTTTTTTCTTCTAGATAGTTAGATAGATAGATATACCTAGATATCTTCGGCTAAAGGAGAGAGACACGGGTTTGAAACCTGTCGGATGCTCAATTCATTTTTTCTTTTCAAAAAATAATAAAATAATTTTCTAAATATGTAGAATTACCATAAGAAATTATTCATTACATTATATAACTTTCGCGGATCAAATCGGTTTAAGAAAAAATTAAAACTAACTTGAAAGTTTATATTAGGAAAATAAGGACAAGTTTTTTTGTGTGACTTTTTTATTTATCGACCAACGTTTCGTCGACTTTGCCGACTTCTTCCTTTTCCTAATATAAACTTTCAAATTAATTTTAAATAGTCATGTCACACATTCGTCTAAATTTTCTTATTATCCTCGTTACCATTGAAGGCTATCAGAACACAATTTTCAAAAAATATTTGGCACATTCACAAAAAACACAATTTTTCTTTCTTTTCTTTTTATATTAACAATTTAATTAATATAAAACAGAAATCACATATATAGAATAAGGCAACCTTGTTTTTTAAACCAGAATAGAATATTTTTTCTCCGTTTGATCCTTACATACAGAAATCTCGAATTCGAATCAATGGATAAATAAAAAAGTCACACAAAAAAACTTGTCCTTATTTTCCTAATATAAACTTTCAAATTAATACAAATTATGGACGGAAATGATATAATAATAATAATTAAAACTAACGTTTAAAAGTTAATTTATCTAAAAGATATTTCAATTCATACCTACAGATTTAAATAATTTGAAATTAATCATTTTTTTTTTTATTTATTTAGAAATGCGGTTAATCTTCGAAACCCAAGTTTAAAGAAATTTAATGAAATGTCGGGCGTCGATGAATATGCAAAAACATGAAAGAATTGCCATTGTCCTATTTGACATGATTAATTAGATTTAAATGAAAAAATTGACATAAATTACAAGTCTAGTCAACACTTTAATAAGCTTACAAGTATGTAATTAAATAAATTCAGAGAATAATGTAGTAAATAAATTTGGTGTATTTTTAACCGACTTCAAAAAAGGAGGAGGTTCTCAATTCGAATTTTTTTGTGTGTCTATGTTACTCGATTTCTTCGCCAATTGTAAACCGATTTTGATGTTTTTTTTGCATTGTGTTCAGTATAGTTTCCGATTGGTAAAAAACTAAATATCATTGGTATTTAACCTTTTTTGTTAGTTATGTTCACCCATAACTTCTCTGTTTATGAACCGATTTTAATTATTCTTTCTGCGTTTGGATCAGTATAGCTTCAAGGTAGTCAAGATACCTAACTATTTATTTATTAATTTTTTATCTTTTTCCCACGTGGACCGATTTCGATGATTCTTTTTTTAACGGAAAGGTGGTACCTTAGGAGTGGTCCCATATTAAAATCGATTAAGTTCTGATAATATGATCAATGACAAAATAACGGAAATCTCCAATTCTTATGAGCAAATAAATTATAATATATAAAATCTTTTATAAAAATAAATCTTAATATGTTCATTTAAAACCCGCAAATGTTTCGAGAGAATTTATATACCGTAATTATGAATTGAATTTTATTATCATTTTTTGATTCATTCGCCCGACGCTTTCTTACCAGATGCGTGCAAGGTATTTAAGTCACTATTGTTAATACATATCACTAAAAAGAGAAAAATAAAAATTATTTTTAAGAAAAAAAAATTGACTTCAAAAAAATTAAATACAACAAATAAAATAATAATAACTCAAAATTCAAATAAATTGCACTAAAAGGTATGAAATAATTATCTAATTTAGTTACAACCGAGGGGTGATCCGCGATTGGAAGTAGGTGTACACCTCTTTGGAAGTATTTTGGAAGTACTTGGAAATATTTGGAAGTACTTGGAAATATTTGAAAGTACTTGGAAATATTTGGAATTACTTGGAAATTTTTGGGATTACTTGGAAATATTTGAAAGTACTTGGAAATATTTGCAAGTACAAGTGGAAGTAGGTGTACAGTATATTAGGTCGCGGTTCACCCCTCGGTTACAACTAAACGATGAAATTGTTACATGAAATTGCTTTTTGAAGTCGGTGCCAAACAAACTATATAAGGGAGCTTACGCGATGTTGTCTTCATTACCTACCCGCCAAACGTACTAAGATCCGTCGAGTGCGATTCATAAAATGTTTGGCATCGACTTCAAAAAGTGGTTTCATGTAACAATTTCATCTTTTAGTTGTAACTAAATAAGATAATTATTTTATACCTTTTAGTGCATTTTATTTGATTTTTGAGTCATTATTTTATTTGTTGAATTTAATTTTTTTGAAGTCGGTATTTTTTTCTAAAAATTATTCTAGAAGGGTAATTTGTACTTTTTCACTTTGACTAAAAAGTAAAGAAAAGTATCCATTCAAGGGTTGAGGATTAGTCAAAACAATCCACCCGTTGCTAAAAGCTAATTGTGTTGAGGGTGAGTGTCGGAGGGTAGGTAATTGGCCTGGAGTGTTGAGTGAATAGGTGTGGGGGGGTCTGATTCGTCGGAGGAATTCCCCTTTGCACCCCCGGGCGTCGCCACCGCGTCAGGTTTTATGTCCGGTCGTCGGCGCGAAATTGCTGACGAACGGTTGCCTGTCTGCTATCGATCCACGATTGCCCGCAACTTGACGAAATTCCTGAACGACTGACTGACAGCCCACCTCATCCTCATCCTCGGGGTCGTCGTCGTCTACCTCCTGACCCACTGGCTGGCACATGGATGTCGATCCAAGAGCAAATGAGAAACCCCTTCTGCTACGCTTGCAAGTTGATCAATCAACACACGCCAACATAATTTAATATAGACGAAGGGTTGAGGATTATATTAATAATCTAAATGAAATTTTTAAAGAATTCTTTCGGTACTAAGTAGAAAAAAAGAAAGATTGCTACTTTAATCCAAGGAAGAGATTCTGCACATTATTTTCTATTTAGAATTCTATTTTTTTTTTTCTCTCTCTCAACTTTTCATTCCAAATGAGATATTTAGGTTTAGTAGTCTGATAAATACAATTCGTATTTTATAACGGGATATTCCATAGAGAGGGACTCTGTGAAGTAGAAATTATTATATAATACTGTATTATAATTTATTTGCACGATTTTCGAAAAATTTTCTCTGCAAAGAGATGGACTGGTAGAAATTTTAACTGAAAGTAATGGAAGGCAGGCAGCCCAGGGGTAGTGAAGAAAGAAAAAATTGACACATATCCAAATAAGGGGTAATTTTACTTAGGGAAAGTGGTGTAGGTTTTAGGTGAAACATTATATTAATTAATAAAGTAAAGGAAGTGTGGTTTCACAATGAATGAAATAAACTCAAAGAGTGAAAAACTGTTTTTAATCTGTAAACTCCTGATGATGTACTAATAATCCAAAATATATTGAGTTTGTATAAACCTCTTTGAGTTTTGTTTCATTCATTGTGAAATTGCACTCCCTTTACTTTATTAATTAAGGTGTAATATATTGGATTCTTTCCTCCTTTCCTTTCAAACCGACGTTTCGGAGGATTCTTCCCTCCTTCTTCAGGGTTTCAAAGGGTCAATGAAGGAAACAAACGAAATGTTTCCTTCCTCTCTCCACAGCAGTGTTTAAAATTTTCTTCTTCCTTAGCAGAATCATTAAAAAATTGATTTTCTCAGAGAGGAAGGAGACATTTTGTTTGTTTGCTTCATTGACCCTTTGAAGCCCTGAAGAAGGAGCGAAGAATCCTCCGAAACCTCGGTTTGAAAGAAAGGAGGAAAGAATCCAATAAATTACACCTTATTTGGATATGTGATAATTTTTTCTTTCTTCCTTCTGCTGTCTTCCATTACTGTATTATAAATTTATTTACTAAATAATAATTAATCTACACAATATTTTATATAGTTTAATTGAAGATTCGCAGGGATGGGGAGAAAATAATTTGAAAAATAATAAATTTTTTAAAAAAGTAAAAAACAAAAAGACTAATAAATATATTTTTATTCACTATAATTGATTTAAAGATAACTTTTTAAAATTTTTAAATATTATTCAATACCACTTTTAGAACAGACTTAAAAACAACTTTTTCTATTTTCTATTTATATATATATACATAGGCTGAAATTGAGTTTATGAGCCGTGACTTCATAAGCAAACATGGCCGCGACTCAACGCCTGTAGAGTATTCCTCATCTGTGCACAAGATTACATTCGTTATATATGCACTAGGCGCAAAATGTAAAATAATTAAAATCACATGTAAATTATAAAAAAAATACATAACTGAGTAGTTAGATACTAGATTCTATTGTCACCAGCATCAAAAGTGTGTGCAAAATTTCAGCTCGATCAGTTGGGTGGAACTGGTTTAAACGGTATTATATTTCAAACGATTAGTTTTATTGCTTAAGTAAGTTTGAATATCCAACCTTTCGTAATATTTAATTCATGAAATTTTAAATTGAAAGTTTCTTTTTGCCGAGAGTAGCAGAATTTTTATAAATTAAGAGACTTTTTTTTCTTTTATTGTCTCCTTCCATTCACGAAATTTTCGTAACATGTGGTAAAAGCATGAACGGTATGTACCTATACCACAAAGTAAAATAAATTATTAATCTTTATTCACTAACCATTTTCGACAATTATCGAAATGGTATCTTTAGGTTGGGAGGGTTGAATAAATTTTCAATTTTAGCTGTCACCATTGCGTATAATTTTCCTATAGTTTTAGAAATCTAGATTTCCATTACTACATATTGAAAAGCCGTTTCTATTTGTTGTATCATAATGCAGGCGTGTCGATGCACGCAACCAGTCTCAAGACTTTTTACTCTGAAATGCTATGATATAATATATAGTAATGGAAATAAAAACTAAAGGGGGTTGTACTCTGAAGGTGTCTAGACTATTTGAGCCCGTGCTCTAGTCGACATTCACTTCAATTTGAGAGTTGGAAGTACTCGAGATATTTTGACTATGATAAAGCGACACCAGTCAGAGCTGGGCAAGTATTTCGTTACTCATGTTACTTATAGTACTACTGATGAGTACGAGCACATTACTCCAACTCAAGCTACCAAGTACGAGCATGAGTAGTTTAACGGATTTTAAGAATTGATAGACGTTCTTGTATTATCAAAACCCATTCTCTAGTTTCTAGTCTCTATGAGAAGTTGTTGTTAAATTAATTCAAACTAAAGGCTCGATCGCTCGATTGCTTAAAGCTTAAAACACTCAATTAACATAATAATTACAGTCTATCTGCTTAATAAATATCTCACGGAACGCATTCATTTTCATTTGACAGTAATTACCTTTATAAATGTATGATTTATTTATGTTTTGAGATTTTTCAAGCTGTATTAAAAATATATTTTTTGTGATTCTTGCCTATCAAAACACTTTCTTGGACACACTCAAGGCCTGAAATTAAAATCTTGATAATTATGTAGAATTCGTTATAATACTGCCAAATATAATTTATTTTCGTCTAATCAAATCAACAGCATAATACCTATCAATTATTGTTTTCGATTTAATTTCATAGTTTATTTAATCATGTGTATAAGAGCGTTTTAAATTAAATTAAAAAAACACGATATTATAAAAAACACACAATTCTATAGTCACAATATCAAGGATTTTAGTAGAAAATATTTTTATATTGCATGTTGGAAAGAGTTTTGTCTCAAGGGTTAGACTAAATGCCCAGCAAGCAGGTTAGTGCTCGGGTTCAACTCCCGAGGGGATGAAGCCCGCTGACATGCAATATAAAAATGTTTTCTACTAAAATCTTAGATATTGTGACCATACCCTAATAGCACAATGTTTCAAACTATATAATAACTACTTTCACTACATAGATTTTAAGAATCTATATAGCAACTATATGGTATAGTTACTATATAGTTTGAAACATTGCGCTACTAGGGTGGAATTGTGTTTTTTTTTTGTTTTTGTTTTTTTAATATACGAGCCCCGTCCCATCTCAATTGGCCCGCCGATATTTTTTCTTTTTAAATAAAATTATGCTAATTCACGGTAAATTTAATTTAAATATTTATTTTTATTATCATTTGGAACAACATTTTAAACAATTTAAAACATTTTATTATAACATTTAAATTAAAATTATTTTGTAATTGTTAAAAACAAGGAAAACATACAAAATCCAAAACCTTTACCACTGTGTGACGTCGCCTTTATTTTTAATTGCAGCTTGAATTCTTTTGGGCAACGTACTTTTTAAGTTTTGACACTCATCTTGAGTGAAAGTATCCCAAATATTTTGAAGTTTGTGTTTTAATTCGACTACGTTTCTAGCTGGTTGTATTCGTAATAGCTTTTTCATTGTATGCCAAAGAGTTTCTATTGGTGACAAGCCGGGACTGTTTGCCACCCACTCCAAAAGTGGAACAATATGATCATAAAGCTATTTTAAAGATTTTCTTGATGTCTGGCAGGCCGCCCCGTCTTGTTGGAACACAAAATTATTATTATTCTGCAATGCATCTGCCATTGTTGGAAGTAACGATTTTTTTTAAATCTATAAATATTTATTAGTGTTTACAATTCCATCAATGAATTGATGTTTACCTCTAGCAGACATTGAACTCCATACCATAACTGGAGCAGGAAATTTTACTTTCTTTTTTAAACTATCTGAATTGAAGGCTTTATTTTTCTGACGAATAACTCTGAATCAAGAGTGGCTTTTCTTTCGTCTAAAAAAAATTTGTAAAATTACAAAAAAAAAATTGAAATAAGTTGCAATAAAATTACCTTGTAAGTTTTAAAACCTAACTTAAGTGCTTCTCTATGGCACGTAGATCTTGAAACACTTCGCCCCACAGCATCTCTCCAAAGAACAGATAATTCACCAAAGTTCGAACGCCTGTTTTTTCTAATAATCTTCTTCAATGCCCGTCTATCACCATCTGATATTTTGGATTTCGACGCATACCGAGGTTTTGTAGCTATTGTACCCGTTGTTTTATAAACTCGAATAATATTTCTGACAGTAAACTTTGATAAATTAACTAGGTCGCCAATTTCCGCGTTTGATTTTCCCTTTTTAAATAAATTGATAATAATTGAGCGAATTTTTTCATCACCAACCTTTCCAAGAGTCATTTTTACTATTAATAAACAAAACAAACTTTCTTTTGTTGGAAAAAGGCAAAGCCTACTTGATTATTTCACATACTCAAAGATTCTTAAAAAAAAAAAAAAAAAAAAAATCGTGAAAAGCAAAGAACTATTTTTTATATAAAAAAATGTTTTTAACAATTAATTAAAAAATAATTTTAAGTTAAATGTTACAATAAAATGTTTTAAATTGTTAAAAATGTTGTCCTAAATGATAATAAAAAAAAATGGCACTTTTTGGCCTCTCGACGAGATTCCAGGTAAATTTTGGCAAAACCGTCACGTGCTAAAATTCAATCTCATTGAATACTTCAATTTGTGACCTTAATTGAGTCTATGGGTTCCGTAGTCTTTACCTGAGGACCCTTTGAAGTCGCGCTTGCCTCGAGAGCGATTCCAATACTTTCTCCCATGCTTCGCATTGGATAAAGTAATAAATATTTAAATTAAATTTACCGTGAATTAGCATAATTTTGTTTAAAAAGAAAAATATTTGTTGGCCAATTGAGATGGGACGGGGCTCGTATATAGTTTCGCCAGTGAGTTGATTTTTTGAAAAAATTCCATCTTTTTTTCTTAAAGAAGACACTCACATCCTTGTAAGTTGAATGGTTCGAAACTGAAATCTTTTTCCAGCTTTAAATTTTTGATTTTAAGTCCAACAAAGTGAATGAACTGAAAATTTTTAGCTTTACTTATATTATATGTACCATGTTGGAGATAGTTTTGTCTGGAGGGTTAGATTAACTGACCGGCAAGTGGGTTAGCGCTCGCGTTCAACTCCCGAGGGGATGAAGCCCTATGACATGCAATATAAATTAGAAGGTGTTTGTGAATACACTTATTCAAAATTTTTAACTGATTTATAATTTTAGCCATAATATCTGTTTTTATTCTAAAAAATACATTTGGCGCTTAAAATATAGTACTTGGCAGAGTCTTACTGGGTTTGAGGTAATTTTGTGTCATAGGAAAGTACGATCTCGTGAGAAACTCTGGCTCACAGTAATTAAAAAAAATAATATGATTAGGTATTGTGTATGTATGTTTTTATATCTGAATGCTAAAAATAAGCCGAAAAAACAAAATATGAAATTAAAAATATTACAGAGAAATGAAAAGCTCACCGAGGAAATAAAAACAATCAAAATAAGAATTTTAGACACATTTTACAACATTCAGGAATTTATATTTTTCTCCGTCCTAATGTATTACAACCGGCGAACAAGAGGATAATGAACTTAAAAAATTTGCACTAACATTATGGACAAACATGTCTGTCTGTCCCTTTCCAATCTCTGCAGAGATGCTGTCAACCAAGTAACCAAGTAAAAATAGCCCACCCGACCGCTTACATATGCTGCATTTCTACAGTACACAAAGAAGTCGGCATTTATTTCATTAACATTTATTTGAATATTTTGAAATAAGTATTTTTTTCTCTTTCATTCGAATTTATAATCCATTAGAATTAGACAGTTATGTCTTATGTCCAATCGCAAGATTATACAAACTCTCAGTACACTCGAAGATTATAAATTTATCTAAAACTTGAATTTATTTATTTTTTGTTGCCCGTGTTTAGAAATTTCGTATACGTGAAGAAAACTCATTATAACATAATTTTTTGTTGGTCTTTATTTCAATAGTTTTTAAGGAATTTGGTGTTGATACTTGGTGAAACATTTTTTAAAATTATTGGATAAAAAATACTTGGTGGGTTTCACATTGAGATATAAAAATAAAACGAATTTATTTTTGAAGAGACTTTAATCTCGATATATATATTTCGGGTGGCTAACCCATCTTCAGGAGCAACAGAAAGTAACTCCTATATCAAGATTAAAGTCTCTCCAAAAATAAATTCGTTTTGATTTTTATATCTAAATGTGAAACCTACCAAGTATTTTTTATCCAATAATTTTAGATTTTCGTTTAAAAAGTAAAACATGACTCTTTAGTGTCGCTACAATACCTGTCTTACAAGAGTATTGTTGTTTGTAGCCCGTAAATAAGATATAAAGTTAAAATTTACAATTTATATTTCGATATTCATTTCCCCTTAAAACCAAAAATCGTATTAAAATTTTAATCGAATGACTATTTTGAGAAGGGTCAAATTTCATGTGGGGTCAAAAATAAAAAATAATTTTTATTACACTATTTCAGGTATCCCATGTAAAAATCTCTTTAATTTTTTTAAATTTATTCCTCTTTTAAAATAACGGTGTGAGAGTGTCCTAAAGAAGCTTAGATTTTTACGCGTGACGATGCGACGCTTAGAAATTGCATGACTTCAAATTATGAGAAAATTCCACAAATTATTTAATAGCCACAACTCGATCCTGGGAGCCCCTGGTATTTAGACAACTGAATTGACATAGCAGTTAAGGGTATGACTAACGCAAGACCGGACGCGCCTTGCTAGCATCTATTTGTACACTCAACATCAAAAAAACTGGATACCAAGCCGTACACGCAAACTATAAGTATCGTAATTTTTTACATCCAAACTAATTATTTTATAGCAACTGATAATTATGTTTCTCTAAAATAAGAAATCTATCGAAAAGTTTTCGGAAAATAAGGCCTAATTTTAAATTTAGACTAAAATTCAAGATTTCCGTAAAAATAATCACTATTTCGGTCTATTTTCGACTCCATTTGAATTATATATAATTTTTTTACCTGCGAACTCTCTGACACCTATAACCTTCAAAACTTCAACATCTACGCCCTCCACACTTTCTCTTGATCTAGGTATTCCTCCTTCTCTTCGGTTATGCAGGGATCTTTCGAGATTCATAGGGGCGATGCGTCTTCATGGGCCTCTTCTTGAATTCGATTGCATAAAAAAAATTATCTGCGGCCCGAGACATTTTTTTCTTTAAAGGTGGCCCGGGTAAGCTAACACCCCTGGTCTAGGACCTACTTAAGTTGAGCATTGTAAAAAGTTGTCATTTGTTCTTTCAATTTACTGGTGTAGTTGAAAGGATTCTAGAAATGATTGAAGAATCGATTTATTTGATGTCAAACACACATATACTATTAATCCGATCGGATATTTAGAATCACTTAGATGCATCTTTTGAGGTCACTGCATTTACTAGCGTTTGTATGAAAAATCTGCTTTGATTAATGAAAACTAAAAAAAAAAACAACAACACAGGTTTTCAAGTAATAGGTGTATTATCAAACACAAACACTCGATGCATTTTGTTTTATAGTATTTGATCTCCATTTCAAGCAAACTCATTTTTAAATTTTATAGATCGACATAAAAACAATTTCATTTTTACTGAGTTCAATTTGATTAACATTCGATGGGGATGAACGTTTTTTCTGTTTCGGGCTTTATTTTTAGAAAATTCATTTCTTCGAAGGTGATTCTTGAAAATGCTAATCAGTCAACGTAATTATATTTAATATCCCCGTCAAAGACGCTCGAAAAAACGTTGCGCTTGCAAAACCTGTTCTAATCTTTAACTTTGTTTCATAAAAATGTTTCTAAATCTTTTATTGCAGGCAAATTACCGCCTATTTGCAAATCATTCCTATTAACATTTCCTTAATTAGAATACTATATTTTATATAAGATTTCGTTTAATCACTACAACATTTGCTCTTCTTATCCCTCTCGCCTCTCTTAAAACTAAATTGAATCGATTATGGTTATATAATATAATAGATTCTATTTTTATAAGATAGGCAATTTTTGTTTTAATATAAAATATAGCATTTTTATGAAATGGATCGAAGAGCTTGGCTTGATATTTGCGTGATCCAACAGCGGAATGCCACAGTGAACGAACCACTCCAGCAAAGCGTTTTAAGTGCCTTTTCATTTTATCTACTATACTCTTCTTTATAATATATAAAATCATTTGAATATTATTGATACATTTTTTTTATTTAAACCCATCTATTTAAAATCTTTGATACTATAATTTATAAAAGTTTTATTATCAGAATAAAATGTTAAACCTTTTGTTTGAATATGTCAATGAACTTTAAAATCTAACTCTTAATCTGCCTGAAACAGGATTATTTTATTCGATTCAACGTCGGATTACATCGATTTCAGTTTTTCATTTTGCTATTTGTTGTCATTCTTCACTTAGAGAATCGAATTAAATTTTTGAATGAAATCATTTCACACGCTCCATGGTAATTTTATCGTCTTTTGATGGGAGTCTCAGTCTCAAAACTATATGCCTTTGATTCTTCCCATTGTTGGAAAACTAAGGTAGAATTTTGTTACCACGTCGATACATCAATTTTTAGGTAGATTTCACAGAAATATACCTAATGCGTTCACTCTCATGGTGGGACTTCCGGAAAATTTCATCATAGTTTTTCCGATCATGGGCTCTAGACCCCAAACCACCGTCTATTCAAAAGTTTATATATATGTGGGTATGTGGGGGGATATGTATCGCAATTTTGTGGGTGCGCTGCAGGCCGCAACGTTCAACCAATTGCAATAAAATTTGGCAGAAAATTTAGTCTTTATGTAAACAACAACTGATTATAGTTTTTAAGGAATTTGGTGTTGGTACTTGGTGAAACATTTTTTAAAATTATTGGATAATGTGAAACCTACCAATATTTTTTTATCCAATAATTTTAACAACTGATTAGTTTTTGGTGACTTCAGCTCCAAGGGGGTGGAAATGGTGGGGAATTGAAATCTTAAAAAATTCACAACAACGTTAATATGAAGGATACCAGTTTGGTTGCAAATGGCTAATATTCTATGAATTAACCTCTACAACTTGTGTCTGAAAAGTTTTTGATAGCAGTCTCAAGGGTGGTAGAGCCCCTTCGAAATCTACTTCTTCCTATAGGGCCTAGGGATTTTTTTAAAATTAAATTATAAATTAGAGAAAATATGAAAGCATTTTTAAAACTTGATACGCTCTTCGCATATTTTGGTGAAACTTTGCCCAAACGTGCAAAATTTCAGTTTATTTAGTTCAAGAACTCACCATATAATGATTTGATTTTTCTGACCTTCTGTACTTTACAACTGGGAATTCTGAAGCATGAAAGAGGCATCCGATTCTACTTTTTGGAATATAGTAGACATTTTGGCACTGGAACTTTCTTTGAACTTTTATTTTATCTGGGTCTCAAACAGAACACACAGATAGAAAAAATATCCTTAATGATGATTTTTAATCATGAATTAGCTGAAAAACTAGGATATTTATATATTCTAAAAATAGGTGAAGATTCGAATGTTCTTTTGTTTCAGTTAATACCTACTATAGCGAAGTGAGACGGTCTATTATAGAATATGTGAGGTGTCGAGCTTGCGTGGAGACTGTGCTTATTATTCAATCCAGACCTCATAGGTTCGAATCCTGTTCTAATTACAGTTCCATTCTATGCATTCTACTGGAAATGATGAATAGAGTCATAGTAACACTACCCTGCTAGACTGTGAGTTGCTTATCTTACGTGGTGACTAAATGCTGCTTCGCAGTCGTATTCTATGCATTCCACTGGAAATAAGTAATGGATTAAGATGCGCGAATTGTTTCGATCCCCTAGAATATGTGAAGTTCCTTGCCTTTCGTGGTGGCTAAGTATTTCTTATTCATTCCAGGGAAGCCTGACTTAAATTCAGTCCATAGCAGTAATTCTCATTACAGACATAATAAACTGCAACGGATCGTTGCTAAACTTTATCCAAATTCATTTGAAATATTAATATGTTCTTGAGTAAAGTACATTAAAATATAATTTTACTAAAAACTTTATTTAACCTTTTTTGTGGTCCCCAAGGTACTTAATTAGGATATTAAATTTCATCAAAATTGGTTAAGTCATTTTCAAGATATTTAGAAAAAACTAAAAAAGTACTGAAATAAAGTACTAATGTTTGTGGACCGATATGTACCAAAAACTAATCAGCGCTTCATTTTGTTAAACTAATGGTAGGTTTTCAATTTCATTTCAATCAGCGCAAAGGTGTGGAAAAAATCGTGGACGAAAAAAACGATAACACACATACATACATACATACATACATACATCCCCACGCACTTCCAAAAAAAATGGCACTTTTTGGCCTCTCGACGAGATTCCAGGTAATTTTTGGCAAAACCGTCACGTGCTAAAATTCAATCTCATTGAATACTACAATTTGTGACCTTAATTGAGTC
Organism: Forficula auricularia; assembly: GCA_024734495.1. NCBI lineage: Eukaryota > Metazoa > Arthropoda > Insecta > Dermaptera > Forficulidae > Forficula > Forficula auricularia. Next base: position 5,477,779 of record JALMQS010000120.1, on the reverse strand, counting down.
CATGGGTTCCGTAGTCTTTACCTGAGGACCCTTTGAAGTCGCGCTTGCCGCGAGAGCGATTCCAATACTTTCTCCCATGCTTCGCATTGCATAAAGTAAAAATATATCACTAATCATTAGTGTCTAACATAAAAGCAAAAATTATATTTTCGCGTAAGATATATATCTAAATATAATATACATCAAAGATAATAATTCAGTATATTTTCTGAACCTTAAAATAACAGAAATATCCCGATTCCATGCTTGACCTTTTTTATGCTCCCTGCACAGTACGGAAAGTATGACTTAAAACCTTCTGGAATTTGCGATACAACGGTGGAGCGTCACATTTGTTACTTGAGACCTTAGTGTACGAAAATGTCTCGCTAGTGAAAAGTACAACCGTCTCCTGGACTAAAGCGTTACGCTTGCTGAATACTTTCTTAATGTATGGTAATGGCTCACGGCTCTTTGAATATTGTAATTTAACTCTTTGACAGATAATATCTCAAAACTCTGAGCTGATGTAAAAAATCGGTAAATTGCATGATAATCAGCGTATAAAACTCTACTGGAATACATTGTTATAGGTTTACGGTTAGAAATTTTTGCCGACCAGTGTTATTAAATAAAATATCCAATAGAAATTCAAACGCTAAGCCTCTTAAAGGTAAAGGGCATTGTCAGTTCCGGCCAAGCAATTTGTCAAGTAGTTGAAAATGTTTAATTAAACAAAATGTTGAAATTTTCTCCACTAGGTAGAGCTATTAATTTACCTTCTCACTTTCCATGATTTCCTTGAAAAATATAAGGTGTTTAATAAAAATGCATAATTGATAAATTATAGGTATCTACTTATCTCAAATTCTTAGTAATTTTTCCCTTCTAAAAGGCTTAATCTAGCATCTTTAATATAATTGGCTAGATCGACAATCAATCGCGAGGTTTGGAGTCGCATCCAGCTCATGTTATAAAATTTTAATAACAGACAAAAATTAAAGGGACTTTGGGGGATACTGAAAAACCACTTTAGTAAAAAATTCTTCAGCACATAATTATGGAGAGGAATACTTTCCAAAGTACCCGACAGAACTTATAGGTATGACAATAACTTGGGGGAGCAGATCAGACTTTATTCTAGTATTTTTTATCCAATAATTTTAAAAAATGGTTCACCAAGTACCAACACCAAATTCCTTAAAAACTATTTATTCTAGTAACAATGCATTATACATAAATAGTAATAAAAAACATTTGGTTTTTACTTGATCAAAATTATTGATTTAATTTTTATTGGATGTGAATGAATCTTTTAAATACTTGATTCCTTTTTTCAGTTTGGGAATAATTGTCTTTGATTTCAAATGACTTCGTGTTCTCCTAAAAAGGCAGGTTGTAAATTAGAGAATTTTCTTCTGAATGTTTCTCGTGAAACATCTTAGAAAGGAAATTCTCGAATAAATTCATCTATTTATTTAGTTGTTTAACTTGAATTACTTGAAAAGTAATAAAAGATCTCGACGAGGAGCCATTCTTGATCTAGTTAAACCGAGGTCATTAAATCGTAAAGAAAGGAGTCATTGGGACCCACCTAGCAACCACTTCAGCTGCATTTGTCCTGAGGAAGATGAGGAGACATCCGCTCGACTCGACACCATAATTGGACTAAAACTAATTGCATTCAAATAATTTTAGTCGATTACCAACAAGAAAATTATTGTCTTGCAAATTCGTGATTTGGTCGTTAAAAAGGCGCGCTTTTTGTTAAATTTTTGCATCATTTACATATTACCACCTATTCAATATTTATGACAAATTGCCCCAGCCAAAAAAAGACAAAAAAATTGCACACGAAGAATTTTGCCTTCGGTCATAAATATTAAATATTCTCTTAAGATTGATCAATTGTTCTTTTTTCCTTGAAATCATATAATTATAATAATTCTTATTTGGATGATATTAATTGTATTTTAAACTAAGGACAAATACAAGAATCTAAAGACAAATAAAATTATAAAATAAAAAACTCAGTTAGGTACATTCCATCTTTATGGCAGTGAGACCATTAACGAAGGAACAATCCTTGCAAATACAAAGCGCGAAAATGCGATTCCTATATGCAGACAAGGGATGGGCTTGGCTGGACCAAATTAGGAAGGAGAATATAATTTTGTTGACCGTATCTTCCGAACCAACTTCTTATGAAAATTTGGAAATACTCAATCATTGCTTGTTCAATTAATTTAGCTTTCACTCTTAAAAATCAGGCATCTCGTAACTTAATTAACTTTAATGCGGACAAGACACAATGCCGCCTAATATCTAGGCTCGACGAAAGAACCTCTCATAGATTTGGTTTGATTTGAGCTCATTGGAACTTGACAATAAAATTTTTCGAGTTTTAATCCTGTAACAAAAGTTGTTGCATGTATGACTGGCTTTTTTAACTGACTTCAAAACAAAGAGAAGATTATCAATTAGTCGGAATCTTTTTTTTTTGGATGTTCCTCTATTACTTTTTACCATGTGAACCGACTTCGATGATTTTATTTATTGGAAAGGAAGTACCTTAGGGGTGGTCCCATATTAATTTGGTCAAGTTCTGATGATATGATTAATGACAAAATAACGGAAATTATCAATCCTTATGAGCAAATCATGAAAAAAATTTTATCAAATAATTTTTAGAAAAAAACCGAGTTCAAAAAAATAATAAGAACTGAAAAATCAATTAAAAATTGCACTACACAGTATAGAATATTATCTAATTTAGTTACAACGACGTAAACGACGACGTTTTTACATGAAACGAATTTCACTTTAAACGAAGGGTGTCTGATTTCATCGTTTTTAATGATTCAAACCATTTATAAATCATTAAAGTCAAATAGCTATTATGAACACTAATTTTACTCTTTAACTTCTAAATAATGAATAAATTCAGAATCGATGACTTTATCCGCTCGTTTCCCAACTCCCGCTTCTAAAATTATATTAGGAGTATATATGTTGCAGTAAAAACCCGTTTTTTAGTAGGTTCTTACTAGTTAAAACGCGTTTCACTGAATACCTTTGTGGCAACTAGAATTTACTGATGTTGGTTGAGTTTGGTTCAAAGATCTAGAATCTTCAATTTTGACCTTCCACCTCATTTTAGGTGTTTATTTTCAAAAAATTTTAAACGAAATGTCAAAAATTAGATGCAAAGTTGTAGAAGATTTAATTTTGGATATTCGTTTAAAATTTTAAGAACATGTTCTTACTAAAAACGGGTTTTTACTGCAACATATTAACCTAAAACAAAAATTTAAGAAAAATAATTAAAATTTATAGATTCTCTTATTAAATGTATACCCTTAGTTTTTGATAGACTTATGGTAGACATGGACGATTTCAATATTTTAAATCTTCTCTATTTATAACTTTTCTTAATACATTTATTTAATAAACAATTAATTATAACTATTTAATCAATCCTAATCAAATTACAAAATTATTTGAATTCCATTTCATTGACATGAATAAATAATCATGAAGATACCAATGTTTTTATTAAATTATCATAATAGCTTTTTTTACCTACTATTCTTGTTTGACACTGAATTTGGCATTTTAATTTAATATTTTTAGAGAGAAATAAATAAATATTGTATAAGAAGTTACATTTCTATCGAGCGTCACGAAACTTACGATTTTATTTTTAACTAATCAGTATAATTATAATAGCTTTTAACTTAGGATTTCACTTTTTACAATCAATATCCATTTTGTGATCTTAAAAGTCCAAAAAGAGCCTCAAAATTCATTATTCTATTTCTCAGTTATCAAAATATCTCAGAAAGGTAAATATTAGGGAAATGAAATTTGTACTTGAGATTGTCTGGAGTTGATATCTCAGTAAGGCTTTGAATCAAATTATCTCACAGGAAGTAAACTTTTACTTCATGTGTATTTAGATTTTTCGTTATTTTTTCACATGGAATATAACATTTTTTTTTTGTATATTTTATTAAATTTTAAAATTATGTTTTGAGTACATGTCTATGCTTACAAGTATTTCTAATATGAACAGCGAATCGGAGGAAATTTAATCATACAAATAAAATCCTAATATTATATTCTATGACGCTTCCTTAATATAATTTTTATTTAAATGAGACTAGAGTTTTGAAGGCTTTGTCTTCGTCATCAATATAAAATTATAAATAAATATAAGATGGGGCAGAGCACCTTGCTTATTTAGAAATCCAATTAAGAAAAAATTAACGCATATACCATATATTTAATTCTTTGAACAGCATCAAGTACAACGTTTAAATTGTATGTTTACACAGTTTTAAAGATAATAATTTTATCAGGCAGATGGCGTCTATTATTCTCAATACACTGAGTAAATCGAACTTTCGTTCAACTCTAGCATATCGACGGGTATGTTGGCGACAGCTTGACGAATGTTGTTCTTCAAGTGAGCCAGTCGTAGGACGATCGTTGTAGACAAGTGATTTTAGATAGCCCCTAAAAAATAGTCGCAAGGGGCTAAATCAGGCGACCGTGCTCTCCAGTGCAGAACGCCCCTCAAGGAAATGACGCAGTGTATTGAGAATAATGGACTCAATCTGCCTGATATCATCTTTAAAACTGTGTACATAAAATTTAAACTTTTTACTTGATGCTGTTCAAAGAAATAAATATATATATGCGTTTCTTTTTTATTAATTGAATTTCTAAATGGGTAAGGTGCTCTGCCCCACCTTATACTTCACATCATATTATTTCAATTACTCATTTTCATTGTTTGCCGTCCCGGGTCAGGTTACTACTTGTTTCTCTCTGGAAATGATTGACAAGAATGGAAGTTATGGCTCTTTTTTACACAGTACAAATGCATTGAGTATTTCATTAAAAGTAAATGACATTGTCGGAATAGAAAGAAACTGACTATTATTTAGATATGTGGATTAGAACAATAAAATAAAAATACCGTTTTGCATACATATAGATTTTTTAATTAAATAGTTCATTTGAAATAGTTTATTTATCATGTGTTATATGTTGAAAAATACTGAAATTTTTAACGATTTTTTTATAATGAAAAGAACATTAAGGTGAATAATACATTATGTTGTGTGTATTTTTATGTTATTTGTTAGCGTAAAATTTATAAAAAGCAATGCACCCCTCACTATTGAAAACTTGTGCAAGACTAAATGAATTCTCCATTTACTTGATGGTTGTAAATTGATAAATCCTCTTAAACTATAAGGCTAATTTTATTATTATTGAAGTGTACAATATATTTACTTTGATGGAAATAATTTTTTTGTAATACTAGTCTCCAAAGATCGATTTTCGAGAGACGTTTGGTGGAGATAAACCGACTGATTTCGGAATGACTATAACACATACACTTTTCTCGCACACGATGTGCGTCAAGTTCTGCTTTCTCGCACGTTTATATAATTTACCATATTTATACATTCACAGAGATATAGTAGATTCTTGTAAGCAACTCAAATCCATGTAACATTATTTATATTAAAGTGATCATTATTCAGTGACTAAAATAATGGATCAAACGTAAGAAATTACACTACCAGATCTTACTAAAAAAGCTATGGCTTATTTTCTCTCTAAAATCGTTCATTCTCACCTGCTATTACAAAAAATATAGTGTATGGTAGTGAGGGACACTCGACAATCAAGGTTACATCATTCGGCTCGGCTTATAATACATTCATTTGAGTACGAGTGTGAATTCAACGCGCGAGCCGTGAGGATAGAGAAACAGTATAGAATTGAATCGTAATTTTATCTGTATTTGAAGTGGAAATATTCAGCCTTATAGTTAGGCATTTATCCAAAATGATATTTTTTAAAATTGTTGCTGCTCACATAACTCAAGGCGATGAATGGATCTGATTGAAATTCTTCATGCCATCTTACAATAATATCCTGTTTATCCTCCTCCCTGATTAAGACATTTATTTGAAGATGTAGTAATGTGTAATTGGTAGGGGAGAGACGGGCAAATGGCCAAGCTAAGGTTTGCTGATTTTTTAAACTGACTTGCAATCAACATCAAAATTAGCGGTTATATGCCTCAACTATCCTTGTACCTAAAACAAACTTTCAATCATCTTGGGGATAAGTTAAGAACCTGAAAAAATTAAATTTACAAAAATTAGCCAAATGGCCACTTTACCTGACATGGTCGGACAGTGGCCACTTAACTTCTAACTCAAAAATAAGTGATAAAAAGCGGTTTAAACTTAGGAAATAATAAAATTAAATTAGAGAACATCTAATTTAATTTAATTTATAATTGCCTTTCGACGTAGCCTCGTTGTGATTGTGCCCCGGGGTAAAGAAAAAATAATTTTCAACCTTTTGGCTTTGTGATTGATTGGGAAGGCGTTTGAATATAGTTTAGAAAATATAATGTATTTTATTTATAGAAAAGTTTACAAAAGTATACATTTGCCAAAATAACTTGAAAAAACAATTAAATCTTTATAAGACACTATTGAAGAATTTGTTGGCCACTTTGCCCGGATTGACGGCATTACACAACAGGTGTTCTTCCTTCACGTCCTGATAGAACTAAGCGATCGCCAAAGCAGGGTTTTGTAGTCAAGTACCACCCTCTCAAAACAAGTTCCTTGAAAAACTGTAAGTCTTGGTTTCATATTAAGAAATACACAAACTGAGCACTTCCCTTACATCAGGATGGTCAAAAACAGCAAAAATTGTAATAACTTCGAAAGACGACACGTTAACCAGATCAGCCTTCTCAAAATGACTGATAGCATTGAGTGGAACAAGTTCGGGCGATACGGCACCTCTTTGCCCGGCTCGCCCCTATATTGTATGGCAAGGGCGTAAAGTGAAAGTTGCAGCATGAGCTGAGAGCTACTAAGATACTGGGAATGGCGGACCTCTAACTCAAATAAGAAATACAACGATTCTACGAGTACCTATTGAAAGAGTAACCGCTAGCGTAGAAGCTAAATCGATCGACTTCCAATCGTATTATCTTGGGAACGTTTTCCGTTCCAGTCAGATAATTTTTGTCTCAACAAATACAGAAGACGGAAAGAGAAAACATCCATGTCAAAACAATTTTCTCAGGGAAACTACAATTAAAGGAATACTCTCTATTGCAGTGTTTCTCAATCTGGGTTCTGCGGAACCCCAGGGTTCGACAAAGGGAGGTTTGGGGCTCCCCGCGCCTGAAGGTCAATAAAAGAAAAAATAGAAAAACAAAAATAGTATTTAGTAGAATCACTCCTCAAAAAGTTTGTCATGTAAAGAAAAAAATACTAAATTTCGAATCTACCTTGTAGTCAAATAAAACCATTGATACTTAAGAATGCGGTGAACATCACTATTATTGTCTCAGTGATACCATTTTTGTTGCTTTAAAGTTCCATAACTTTCTTATATTACAACGATTACGTTACATTAGTAACAAAATGAAACATCATTTAAATTGTTTTATTATTATTTTGTTATTGATGACGTTTGAAATAATATTGCTTTTCAAATAGAGGAGAATATTATTTATGAGTATACATTGAATATGTAATAAAAAACCTGTCCGATTCGAAAGGGGCATATGGGTATCCCAATGACATTACCAAAAAAATTTAATAATAATATCATTCATGAAAATAAAAATGTTAGGTTAAAATGCACGTTTTTTTATACCCGATTTCTCCAAAATCTAGGAAATTTTTAAAATGTGGCAACACCATTATCGGCGGCGGTTATATTTGGAAGCTATAAAGGTATAATGATGTTGATATTTTGACGAAAAATTAAATATCCAATATTTTAGTACCAGGGGGTTCCTGAGAAATAAATATAAGTGCTATAGGGTTCCTCGCTCTACAAAAGGTTGAGAAACACTGCTCTATTTGTAATTGACACTGCGCGAAATCTACTATGACCCATGAAGAATAATATATCCCTTGAGAACATAATGGATTGCCAGTACAGAAATCAGAAGATATTTAATTTTCATTTAACACGATAAATTCCCGTCTTTTTCCATTTTATTAGATTTTCTATATAATATAAACGAAATTACCTGTTTTCTTGTTACAAGTTCAAATATTATGTATTTACTTAATTGTAGAGATAACGACCTGTAAATTCTTTTTTCTCTTTAACCCCACTTTTAAATTCGTGCTTTTTTATTTGTTTTATCGCTTTTTTTTATTTTATTTAACATTTTTCATGATGAATACGCTTCTATTTAATCCAACATTTGTATCTTTTTTTTTTTGTTTATTTTTTGTTTTAATAAAAATCTCTTTGTGGAGGGTAGGAAAAACTCCACCTGGATGTAACTTTAAATTCAATTTCGATTAGAAAAAGGAAATGATCTTTTAGTATCATAAAAAAATAATCAAGAGCAAACGATATAAGATTTTATTGAAAAGACAAGCGAGGGAATTGCGATTGCGTGTTAGTTATCTCGATCAGGATTTTCGTGACTTATTCTTAGCCAGGCGTCTGCATGCATTTCTTTCAAACGCTCGTTGGACAAAACGACAATTCCGATGCAAGTCCCGTCGACGATACGTCAATATCTTATTATATTTTATGGGTATATTTCTAGTGCTGCTACTCGCTCGAAGCAGTAAGCAGTTTATTTACTTAACATGCCACCCAGTTCGATTTCATCGGAATGCCGAGAGAGCTTAATCCGATTTTAAAAGCCTGCCAAAATTTCATGCTGACCTTAAAAGAGATTTGTCCGATTGATATCTTGAATTCATTCATAAGAACAAACGGAAACCAAAAACAGAGACTTGTGTATTCAAGACATGTCAAAGTAATTTTCTAGTAACACTGAATAAAATAAAATACAAGGTAGTTCAAAGATGATCGTTCAAATTCAAGTCTTTTTTTCTACTGTAGATCCATTTCAGAAAAGCGATAATTCGAAAAAACAAATCTATGATTCTCACAATCTCATTCATCAAGAAATGAAGAAACGTCACGACTCTAGGCAAATTTATGAATAATTAAAAGGAATGCATGTCTTTAAATTATTTTGTTATAAAGGCATAATCAAGCGGTCGCGCGGCGTCGACTTGACCGCACTTGATACATTTTTTGTTCATAATATCGTTATTTCTTGTCGCATGCATTTCCCATCCCTAGTAGCCTGTCCTTATCCACACTACATTAATTTGCAATGAATGTTATTTTTGCAAAGAAACTGATTCTGCAGAAAACTTGACCTAAGCTGATGATAAATAATTTGATTTCTAATTATTTGAACTCATGGAGCCAACTGATTTTGTTATTTTGATTGTTTTTTACTATAAAAATCTAGTTAGATGTATAAGAGAAGATTTTGTGTTCCCAAATTCCTTTCTAATCCAAAATAAACTGCAACGGATCGTTGCTAAACTTTATCCAAATTCATTTGAAATATTAATATGTTTGTTCCTTTATTATTAATCAGATATCACTTGCAATTTGTAGTTCATATTGACATTAATTCAAAAATAATTCTCATTTAATAGTCGAGGAATAACCATTCTACATTGGATTTTTGACATTTCGGTTATTATTGTAACCATTGCTGAAGACATGGAGGAATCGACTTAAAATCAAAAATAGCCATCGATTCTCATCTAATACTTGAGGAATAACAATTCTACATTAGGTTTTTGACGTTTCGATTATTATTGGTAACCTTTGCTGAAGACATGGAGGAATCGACTTAAAATCAAAAATAACGATCGATTCTTATCTAATACTAGAGGAATAACCTTATTGCATTCCATTTTTGATTTTTTGACTATTAATGGAAACCTCTACTGAAAATGTGGAAGAATCAACTTAAAATCAAAAAGACTAAATTCTTTTATGGCAAACAACTCAAGCTTGAGCAATGGTTACCAATAATAATCGAAACGTAAAATACCTAATGTAGAATTGTTATTCCTCAAGTATTAGACGAGAATCAATCGGTATTTTTGATTTTAAGTCGATTCCTCTATGTCTTCAGCAATGGTTACCAATAAAAACCGAAACGTCAAAAATCCAATATAGAATGATTATTCCTCAAGTACTAGATGAGAATCAATCGCTATTTTTGGTTTAAAGTTGATTTCTTTATGTCTTCAGCAAAGGTAACGGATAAGAAAACAACGCAGTTGCTATGGTTACTTATAAAAATTCCTCCCAAATTTTTAGCATTCACAGAGAGAAGCCTATCCATTTTTACTTAAGCAAGGCTAAATGAGCTATATTAAAACTTTCAAATGAATAAATTTTAAAGAATTTAAAAAATTAAAAAAAGTACTCTCTTACTCTAGAGTAAAGTACTTTAAAATATAATTTTACTAAAAACTTTATTTAACCTTTTTTGTGGTCCCCAAGGTACTTAATTAGGATATTAAATTTCATCAAAATTGGTTAAGTCATTTTCAAGATATTTAGAAAAAACTAAAAAAGTACTGAAATAAAGTACTAATGTTTGTGGGCCGATATGTACCAAAAACTAATCAGCGCTTCATTTTGTTAAACTAATGGTAGGTTTTCAATTTCATTTCAATCGGTGTAACGGTGTGGAAAAAATCGTGGGCCAAAAAAACGATAACATACATACATCCATACATCCATACATCCGCACGCACTAAATGAAAAAATCGCACTTTTTGGCCTCTCGACGAGACCCCATGTAATTTTTGGCAAAACCGTCACGTGATAAAATTCAACCTAATTGAATACTACAATTTGTGACTTTAATTGAGTCCATGAGTTCCGTAGTCTTTACCTGAGGACCCTTTGAAGCCACGCTTGCCCCGAGAGCGATTACAATACTTTACCCATGCCTTGCATTTGATAAAGTAAAAATTTGAGTTACCCATGTTATTTGATTTTATAATTTTGTATTTATCTGAGTTTAAAGTTTTTTTTATTTCGACAAATTGTGTCCTAACAGAATGATAATGTGTCTGAATACAAGAAATAAATAATTATTAATTAATATTAAGTGTTTTAAATCTCTGAAATATCCCATAGGTCTTTTAGGTTACGCGCGACTGCTGCCTTTACAAATGACTACACGCCCGCATGAAGGTTAATATTTATGATTAAACAAGAAGAAATTAAATGATAAATTGGATAAAAAAGCGAAAACATTTTAAAAACTCCAAAGGCTCCAGGAAAAATTTAGCAATTTTTTTGCCCACTAACAAAGGAAGCTAGTAAGCTGAAACTTGACATAATAGCGTAGCTTCTTACTATAAACATTTATGCTAAATTTGTAGCCATTAGCTAGAAGCCTTCAAGAGCTTTATTCTTAAGTAGATAACGATAAAAATATTTTTAACAACTCTTTGTTTTAAGAATACAACCATTTACGCACTAGGACAAACTTTTTAAGACGCATGAAAATCATTTTATCCACATTTCACCTGAGGATCCTTTGACGAGACCGATCCAATACTTTATCTGCTTCGTCTTTTTTTGCAGGGTAATCATACCCTTAACTAATCTGCCAATTTGGTTGTCTAAATAGCAGGGGCTCCCATTATAAGAGGCGTCACTATTTTATGACCCCGGTACATAACATATATACATTGGTATCTAATACACAATATTTAAATGTCCGGAGATCATTGATTTTTACAAGCAATTAATTTTTATTGAAAGACTAGAGGGGAAAAAAATTTCAGAATAATTTTTCTTAAGAATTATAAAAATTTTAAGCTAAAAGAAATAAGAAACAAATTTATTTTTAAAATTAAAACAATTTGAATTCAGCTACCTACAAGCGAAAAGATTCCAATTTTCAATTTCTTTTAAATTCACTCCTATTACGTTACTACATCATAATATTTATATGAGCTTTGATGAAATCTTGTAAGTTTTTTTTTTGCTTTGTATTTTCGAAATATACCAAAAACGGCTATAAATATTTATTATTCGCCCTATTAGTTCTTTTTGTAAAAAAAACTTGAAACGTGAAAAAATGTTGTAGCTGTTGTAATTTGGGCCAGTGCATATAAAGGAGCCAATTAGTATTTCATACAACGGCGCCAAAGGGACTTGAGGCGTCCCTGTTTATATATTAAAATAATTTTTTTTTACTTTATCCAATGCGAAGCATGGGGAAAGTATTGTAATCGGTCTCGCGGCAAGGGCAACTTCAAAGGGTCCTCAGGTAAAGACTACGGAACCCATGGACTCTCTTTGTGAGATGCTAAAAAATTGGGAGAAAATTTTATAATAAACCATAGCAACTGCGTTGTTTTCTTATCATTTACCTTTGCTGAAGACATAGAGGAATCGAGTTAAAATCAAAAATAGCGATTGATTCTCATCTAGTACTTGAGGAATAACCATTCTATATTGGATTTTTGACGTTTCGGTTTTTATTGGTAACCATTGCTGAAGACATAGAGGAATCGACTTGAAATCAAAAATAGCGATTGATTCTCATCTAGCACTTGAGGAATATCCATTCTATATTGGGTTTTTGACGTTTCGGTTTTTATTGGTAACCATTGATGAAGACATAGAGGAATCGAGTTAAAATCAAAAATAGCGATTGATTTTCATCTAGTACTTGAGGAATAACCATTCTATATTGGATTTTTGACGTTTCGGTTTTTATTGGTAACCATTGCTGAAGACATGGAGGAATCGACTTAAAATCAAAAATAGCGAATGATTCTTATCTATTTCTTGAGGAATAATAATTCTACATTAGATTTTTGACGCTTCGATTATTATTTGTAACCATTGTTGAAGACATGGAGGAATCGGCTTAAAATCAAAAATAACGATCGATTCTTATCTAATACTAGAGGAATAACCTTATTGCATTCCATTTTTGATGTTTTGACTATTAATGGCAACCTCTACTGAAAACGTGGAAGAATCGACTTAAAATCAAAAAGACTAAATTCTTTTTTGGTAAACAACTCAAGCTTGAGTTGTTTACCAAAAAAGTCTTCACCAATGGTTACCAATAATAACCGAAATGTTAAAAATCGAATGTAGAATGGTTATTCCTCGACTGTTAAATGAGAATCGATCATTATTTTTGATTTAAAGTCAATATGAACTGCAAATAGCAAGTGATATCTGATTAATAATAATGGAATAAACATATTAATATTTTAAATGAGTTAGAATAAAGTTTAGCAACGATCCGTTGCAGTTTATTTAATCTCGTTTTTTAACATTTCGTTTCATTATTGTTGAGGATTGATCTACTCGGATAGTTAGATTATATTCATACAGATAGTAGACAAATTTTACATTTTCAATGCAAAGAAAAGTGGAAGAGAAGTTGAATAGAATAGTATCCGTAAATAATAAAGAATATCGGATATGAGCCTTTAAGGGCCGGTTGTATGTCGCAAAGTAAATGCTTTTTACCACTAACAAACGGTAGATGGTAAATGGAGCCACTGGGATGGCCAATCAAATGACAGGCACTGAAAGTTTACTTTGCGACATACAACCGGCCCTAAGAGAAGTGAAAGAGTTGGAATGGAGTCAAAATACGTCAAAACATCAGGACTGTAAAGCATACACTCTAAGATAATGATGAGCAGATACATGAATAATTGAATATGCAATTTCAAAAAGGGCACATGTCTGAAAATGAAAAATGTTCAGGAATGAAAAAAAAACAATTATTTTCTAAATTAGTGTTAAATTTATTTTTGAGTTACATTTTGGGGGAAGTAAAATTAATACCAGTGTTGTGTCTTTTTCGAGCATAGTAGGTGCAGGGAAGTTTTTAGAATACATTTATTTTGAAAAAGTGTCAACCTAATTTGATGATTTTTTTTGCATTGAGTTCAGTATAGTTTCCGATTGGTCCCGTTTAAATTTCATTGGTTTTGGACCTTTTTTGTTATGTTTGTTCACGTATAACTTCTTTGTTTATGAACCGATTTAAACGATTCTTTCTGCGTTTGAATCAGTAGTCAAGATACCTAACTATTTATTTTTATGTATGTTCAGCGATAACTTTTTGCCACGTGGACCGATTTTTGTGAAAAACAATTCAGTAGTTTGGGCTGTACTATGGAATAAAAATCCTTACAAACATACATGCAGGCATACACATTTAATAAACACCTTTACCCTCCTCAATCGAATATGACGTTACAAATCTTAAAGAAAATAAATTTTTCAAGTTTTCTATTCGGGTCGAGAGCCTGCTAGCCCAAAATTCCATTAAAAATCAATAAACTGTCAACAATATTTCAAAACATAAACTAACTAATTATAGGAACTGTCGGAAATGTTTTTTTTTAAATTTATTCCCAATAAACGCCAAGAGAAATAAATGGGTTTTTGAAACGTTATGAAACGAGAGTGTAGAAATATTTTTCATTAAAAATATCTTTGTTCTATTGAATTCTTTCATTAAAACATGCCGAGAAAAAAAATGGTTCAAACTAATTTAATTTTTTAGATATTCAGGTGTGTTTATTGGTAATGAAAATGTCAAAAAAAAAAAACACAAAACACATTTAAGTTTTTAAATGGTGGGGATTTTTTATATTCCTCGCCGGTCTTTTAATTTTAGAGATGACGACATAACATTTAAAATTAATTCGTAAATTAAACCACATTTTTTTATAATTTCAGTGAATTAATTAAATACTTCGTGATGACTTAATAATTTTGGATCCGATTGTGATAAAATCAGGATTCGAAATTTGAGAATCGGGTGATAAGAATTATAGACGTCTCTTGATAGCCCTGAGTAGATTAATAAAAATATTCTGACTTTTTTAGTAAACCCCACGTGACATTCACATATAATAATGGCCTTTTTTGCACTGGAGTAAAATTTAATTGGGTTTAAGAGCTCCTAATGTGAGTCACTCATTACCAAACACCTCTGCCTTGGCTCTATCTATGGAAGTAAAGGCTAGCCAGTTCCGATACCCCCTCGCGTTCGAACTGACGGGGTCCATAGGGAAGATGAACAGAGCGTCTGGAGTCAGCTAGAATGTAAAAGCTGCCACAGGAGGGTCAAGTTTGGTCCTCAAGCGTCCAAAGAGACTACACTTCTAATTTGTTTAGGGTTTTTCCCTTAGACGGGTAGCCAATCATGGCTTAAGAATCCCATCCAGCTTTTCCCTATTAGTCGCCTCTTACGACAAGCAGGGAGTACTGCGCCCAACCTGCAGGGCAAAGACATTCACTTACCTCCTTATTAATAACACTTTAACATTAAAATAAACAAAATAAAAATTGAAAGCGATATTAAAATTCGTTTAAATTAAATACAAATTTATATAAAGTCGAATTTTAGAGTGCCCCCTCCCTTTGTCACAGTTCGTCACATTTTCGTAATCCCCCTAAAAGTGACGTATGTATATATTTTTTATGGGAGTAAATCTTGAGATTTACCGTTTTTGAGTTATCGTCCTATATAAAAGCAAATGACTGGGCTTTGGGGACTATAAAACGGAATAAAAAAAAAAAAAAAAAAAAAAAAATGGGAATCAAATTAATCAATTTTCATTTATACTATTTAATTGGAATTATAAGATCTCGAAAGGTTAATTTTCTAATATGCCATTCTAACACTTAGTAAAAACTTAAAGTGGTTGTGATCCAATAGAATATTTTTTGACTTAAAAATCATTCAGTTTTAAAGTAAATCAATTTAAATATAAAGAAATTGAGTATATCATTTTTTGAAAATTAGATGGAATGTTTTTCAAAAAGACTACTCTTTGCTAGAGCCAGTATTTTAATTAATAAAAGAATTTACATTTTTGGGAGAATGTGATCTTATTGAACATTATCTTTATGATAATTATTTATGTATGTATTGTATGTCAGAGGGTTTCATCCTCTTGGGGTCGAGCCCAAGCGCTAACGTTGCTATCCGGGGTATTAGCTTACCATAGAAATTAATTGACTCTGACATACAGATATAATAATGTAAAAGCAAGTAAATTTTACTTCATTCATTTAAGAAATGATCTGAAAAATTCTAAAGGGTCCTTCACTGAAAACTTTTTTCACCCAAGTCAGAATTTTTCAGATTATTTCATAAACGAATGAAGTAAAATTTCCTTGCTTTTATTATATCTGTATGTCAGTGGCAATTGATTTCTATGGTGAGCTAACAGCCCGGATAGCAACGTTGGCGCTTGGGCTCGATACCAAGGGGATGAAACCCTCTGACATACAATATACTTATACATAATTATCATTAAGATAATTTTCAATAAGATCACATTGTCCCAAAAATGTAAATTCTTTTTTTAATTAAATAAATTTACCTGTTAAGTTGACAATAAATTTTACAGTTAAATATGATTTTTGATTTAGTGAATTGTACTGGATAGAAAAATTTAATCAACTTTTTATTTTTATTCTTGGTGATCATACTCGAAAAACCTTCCAAATCATCAATCAACTTGAATTAAAAAATTTTCACATATTTTTTCAAACTTTATTTTTTATTATCTTCATTTCAACTATCATATTAACTGTATATAATATACCTATATGTATTTTTATATTTAAAATGGTTTTTATTTTTAGTTACTAGACAAATATTAAGCAGAGAATAATATCAAGGAGTTTGAATATTTAGGTCCATATTCTCTGAGTTAATTACTAACTTAAGACTAAGTTTCCAATTAGATCAACCAATAAGAATGTTAACCAACATACTTGTTATAATATTCATAAATAGTTTGACATTAGGTATATATTTTTAAATGATAACGTATCATAATAGATAGTACTATTTTCCTACATACTTTTTTGCCCCATTATTTAATTTAAAAGCATATTCTACCTTGACAAATAAGGCCTTTTACAACACTATCATTGTTTTGTCTAGTCAGGTAAAATAATATCCTACAAGACTCCAAGAAGTAATTTTGTTTTGCAACTGCTAGGGACTCTAAAATTGAAATTTACTACGTTCTTTTACTTATGACCATGCATAGTGTAGCTATGAAAATTGATTTTCTATAAGGTGCATGACGTTTCGACTTCTATTTTTGGAACATTGATTTAAACGGAAATCAATTAACCACAGGGACATACAGATTTAACCTGATCACCAAAAGATTAGTTAATTTTACTCTCTAAATCTTCGGGTAACTTTAATTTGGTAGGGTTTTTCTTAATCAAAGTAATTACCCACAGGGTGAATAATATCAATAAAAATTTATATTTATTGTTTTTTTTCAATTTTTTTTTCTTCAAAACCTAGAAAATTTTATATTTATTTCTATAAATTACAAACAAGCATTGAAGAACCCTCTCCCCCCATACCATAACAAATAGTAACAATCTGATTTAAGCCCCCGTCCTTAAATTTGTTACGTAATTTAAGTACAGCCCCGAATCAACTGAACAAAACGCTTTTTGTCTCACCCAATAATTCCAAAAATTGTCAGAGTTATGAATTTTTGAATATTTATATATAGTAAATCATATGTTTATTTATATTATACATGTATCACATTTTTGCTCTTCCTGAAAAAACTGGTCGGTGAAGATAAGGTCACTTTTCCCTTGCGCCAAATTATGAAATTTAATTATTTAGAGGTATTTTCTATCGAAGGCGGAGTGGTAGAACTCAATGCTGAAATGATGCAAAGGTAGCCCAAGGATACTGAAAACCACAAATTTCGGATAAAAGAATTTATTAGAACTTCAATCATCCTCTTAAAAAACTCAACGATTCGGTTGAGGGTCTCCCTTCTTTAGGGATTAAAAAGAATTTCCGTATATTTTAATATTATTTTTAATTACAATTAAGTTCAAAATAGCGATGTTTTGATGATGGCCAGAGAGGGTCAAAACAGTGTTAAAAAAAAATTTAATTTTATTTCAATTTCATTTAATTCTGACTCCAAATAAAAATCTAACATTTTACCTGAATTTAAAATTAAAAATAATAATTAAAACAGGAATAGCAGTGAATTGGACAATAAATAAAAGACAGTTTTTATTAAATGGGCCAGACTTTTCGTCGATTTATTTCGACTTCCTCAGTGGCCCATCTTATCCCTCTTTGTCAAAAGACAATTTCACTAATGCGAAGAAATTCAGTATCAAATTGCAAATTTCATTGTCTGTTTAAAAATAACTTAAGAATTTTTTTTTTATGAATTTTTGATTTTTTAATTGTTAAGGAGGTTCGGGACTGTTTATCATTTTTATAAAAAAATTCTCAAATTTTTACCATCGAATCGTTGATGCATTAAATATTTATTCCCAAAATTTGAGGTTGATCGTCTGTCTCACTACCGAGAAATAAATTATTGAAAATTGTCCTTTTAACATGGAAGTAAATGGACCGAGCTTTTAAAAGGGCTATAACTTCTATACAAATTATACCATTTTCAACAAATTTATACAGATCAATAATTCAACTTTTATGAATCGAATGATACAGTTTTCAATAGATTTGACAGTCTAGTTAATTAGTCATTCATAAATGTAAAAAATAAAAAGTTATTTGCAGCCAACAGAATATGACAAAAGCACTAGTGTAGTATTCCAACTCTATTTATTGAAATCGATTTTGTGTTAAATAAAGATTTTAATAATAAGAAAAAATTTATCTCAATATTCTTTTTATTAATATTATCAAAACTAAAAAATTTGGTATGCAGACGTTGTCACTCTGGAGAAATACAAAAGATTTTTTCAAAGATCAAACAGATAGATAAGATTATTGGATAAAAATACTTGGTAGGTTTGAAACCTACCAAGTATTTTTATCCAATAATTTTAAAAAATGTTTCACCAAGTACCAACACCAAATTCCTTAAAAACTATAGATAGATAAGAAGTCTCGAACTCCCTTAAAAGGAGAAATAAGTTCAGGATTGTTGAGTAATTGAGGCCAAGAATGTATTGTAGATATAATAAAAAAGATTAAGGATGTTTCGTCTCATAGTGAAATTGTCTTTTGACAAAGAGTGGTAAGATGGGCCACTGAGGAGGTCGAAATAAATCGACGAAACGTCTGGCCCATTTAATAAAAACTCTGTTTTTTATTTATTGTCCAATTGCCTGCTATTCCTGTTTTAATTAATATTTATTATGGATGCGAATGATATAAAATTCATAATAATATTAATGTATCGCTTTTAATTAAGCAAACAATTTCCGGAACGCTCGGTCCGCCAGTTACTTTATAGTTAAATGACAGTTAGTATAGGTATTTAAATTTAATGTAATTCTATTTTACTTAGTAAATTAGGTTCGAATGCGCTGCCACTTAGTACCATATACTTTGGCTGAGCGTTGCGTTGTTTAGACTGGAGGCCTTTGCTCCTCATATTGATAAATATTTCTCTCGATCAAAACAAAACCCCTCTTTGTTCCGCGGAGCTGTTTATTTCGTTTCGTGTTCGCCTAATAAATCCTTTGCACAGTGAACTTGTTTCATCTTTTCTATAAAGTGGATAGTAATTGATAGCGAGTCAATGACATCTCCAATTTCGTTATCATTTCAATTTCATTCATATATATTTCATGAATTATTACCCGATTAAAATATATATAATTTTTCATTAAGATAGACAACTTTAGAGAATCCCTAATAGAAATTTCTCCTAGAATGACCTTATCACATAAATAATGCATCTTTTTAGTGTGAAATGATTTGCTTTGAAAATAAACAGAAAATACCAATATTTTTTTCATTGTTCTTGTGATGTTTGTTATATTTTCATATTTTTCTAAGACATCATAATCAATACCTGGCATCAATCATGGTTACATATGCTTTTTATTTCTTGGAAATTAAGTTCTTGTGTAATAAATATTTTAACATTGAAAATGTATATGTTAGGCTCAAAAAAAGAAAACGCCCACTGAGCAAAAAAATGGCCACTACGCGTTGTGGTTATTAACAAAAGCCACAATGCGTTCTGAATGTTGGCTGGTTCAAACATGATACGACGGACAGGTTGTAACTTGTCAACGGGGGCATTATAAACACCCGTCGAGTTTGTGTTTATTCTTAAATGCTATTTCTGAGTGTGAACATCTGTGCGCTAATCATGGCTCGTAAAATGGTCATATTTTATGATAAATTAAGGGAGTTAATGAAGACAAGTAGGTACTGATCGCAGTTTTTTACTGACTGTCTAACAATACGAAACGTTACTTCAAGAAACAAAACAGGCTCAGCTTCTTAAAAAAACAACCAATCTCTATCGACAAAGCAGTATCGTCTTAAACGATATTATATCTTGAAAATTAGTGATTGAAAAATTGATTGAAAGTTGATCAGATAGTACTTGCGATTCAAAAATACTTCTGTAAGGCAGATGAACTGTTATAAGATAATGACCATAATGAAAAATATGTTTTATTTTCTTAATTCTTAACCTCATTATTAGTTAACATACAGAAGACGTGGTTCAAACCTGTCCGTCGTATCGTGGTTGCATCGGCTAATGTTCGGAACGCGTTGTGACTTTTCTTAATAACCGTCACGACGCCAATTTTGTATTCTGGTATTTTGAGTTAGCCAGAACGCGTTCGGGCTATTTTTATGAGTGCCATAACACGAATAACGCGTGGTGGATGTTTTTTTTCGCGTTTTCGTTCTTTGAGTATAACATATATATGCGTGGACCATCCCACTTTTGGTTTGTTATGAGAAATCCAGCAAAATAGAGGTAAAGGTTCGAGGCAAAAGTGGTAGCTGTGCTGTTATCTAGAAGGACGTTTAAAAACTAAGTTTGGACCACTCTGTCTATTTAGTTTTATCAAAAACCTACTTGATTATAGAGGTTTATCAGAGCAAATGAGATTTATGGGTTGGTTCACACTGCCTTTGAACGCCTCATATACGAGCTTTATATATCGTCGCCTTAGAGTGTAAAGCTGTTAAATCCATTTTTTATCATATATGACATATTAATACCGTTCGAAAGAAAAAGAGATACAGCATCGTCCAAGTAAAACTGCTCCTTAAAATTATGATCGTAAGTTGTAGAAAAAAAATGTGAAAAATAGTTTTTTCCATAACAACAATATTAAATAAGATTGGAGTAATTTTTGGAGACGGACTGATAAGTGAATTAAGTGGATATCGATGAGGCAGTCCAAAAAAAAGAAGAAGATAATTTACACTATCTTTTTATTCATAAAACTGACGTTTCGGAGGCTATTCCCTCCTTCTTCAGGCTTTTGAAGGGTCAGTGAAGGAAGTCCAATGCGACATTCCCCTCTGTCTCCTCTTTCAGTGGCAGTAACAATATCTTGTATTTCATTCTCAGCAGAATTATAATGTAGTCATACATGTAAATTATAATTCTGCTGAGAATGAAAAAGAATATATTATTGTTACTGCCACTGAAAGAGGAGTCAGAGGGGAGTGTCGCATTGAATTTCCTTCACTGACTTTTCAAAACCCCGAAGAGGGAGGGAATAGCCTCTGAAACGTCAGTTTTATGAATAAAAGGAGAGTGTAAATTATCTTCTTCTTTTTTTGGACTGCCTCATCGATATCCATAATATTAAATTTTGTTTGTTTTTTCTCTGCCTTGTAAAATTTCCTTGTTGTGAGTTATCAGGCTTACACTCTAAGTATAAGGCGACGATATTTATCATCGGCCCAAATACAATTTACTTGTAAAGTTAGTAATCCATTAAAAAAAAACTAATAAAAAATATCTAACAATACCTTCAATTGATATTTTTCAGTAGCAATATCGTATTATCGGGTATAAATATGAAACGAAAGGAGCATTCATTCATTTCATTCATGGGAACAAAGTCCCCTTCTCAGATGGATAAAACGTGGGCTTTGATTTATAATTATTCCTAGCGATTTAGTTTATCTCTCAAAAAAGTCATTTATCTCGTAGAGCAAATAAGTTATGTCTTGTGCCAACTATTTATATTTTTAGATAAATTTTGTTACAAAGTTTATTTGTTATATGGTTTTTTATTTATTTATTTATTTAAACACTTAAGGAGACGATAAATTAAAGAATTTGAAAATGAAGCCATTTATTTCTGAATTTGGAATCCTTTTATTTTATTTTATTTTTTTAATTTTATTTTGAGAAGGCTGCTTATTTTTTCGATCGTATTATTTTTACCTAGCCTAAACCATGCCAATGTTCGATGAAATAATCTTCAGAGATAAGAAAAATAAAGTGCTTAATCTAAAAAGGATTTTCCTTGAATATCATTTTCGACATTACTCGTTACATGAGTATTTTTTTTACTTTACCATATGGGGTATGGTGAAGTATTGTAATTGTCTATGAATGAAAAAAGGGGTTTTTTGCTACTTAATTTCAAAAAAATCTCAAAAACAGCTAAAATTTTTGAAAACCAAAATTGAGCGAATTCGAGGCGTTTCGGTCTACAATAAAACCTTGTTAAGTGAACATAGAAAAATCTATATTTTATGAGATATGGTACGCTAGAGACGCCCTAGTAAGGGGTGTTTTTTTTAGAGGTATAGAACTTCGAATTGAAATAAAACACAGGAAAATCGTTTTAATGTCCATCAATTTGGCTTTATTGGAAGGATAATTTTATGCCATTAATGTTTAAATATGATTTCGGGCATGTGGCCGCCGCGGCTGGCTCGAATAAATCCAATTCTACAGGTTCAATTTTCAACCACTTTTTCGAGCATATGGGGCCGTATGTTGGCAATAACGCCACGAATGTTGGCTTCCAAGTCCCCTAACGTTTCTGGTTTGTTGGCGTAGACGAGCGACTTCACATATCCCCAAAGAAAATAATCCAATGGTGTCAAATCACACGATCTTGGTGGCCAATTGACAGGTCCATTCCGCGAAATTATGCGCTCATCGAATGTTTCCTTCAATAAATCGATTGTGACGTGCGCTGTGTGGCATGTAGCGCCGTCTTGTTGGAACCACAACTCATCCACATTCATGCCATCCAATTCGGGAACAAAATAGTCGGTTATCATGGCTCTATACCGGTCTCCATTAACGGTAACTGACTCTCCAGCATTATTTCGGAAGAAGTATGGCCCAATGACTCCACCAGCCCATAGAGCACACCAAACAGTCAGTTTTTGTGGATGTAATGGCGTCTCAAGGGTCTCATGTGGATACTCTTCACTCCAAATGCGGCAATTTTGCTTGTTGACGTAGCCAACATTCGTGGCGTTATTGCCAACATACGGCCCCATATGCTCGAAAAAGTGGTTGAAAATTGGACCTGTAGAATTGGATTTATTCGAGCCAGCCGCGGCGGCCACATGCCCGAAATCATATTTAAACATTAATGGCATAAAATTATCCTTCCAATAAGGCCAAATTGATGGACATTAAAACGATTTTCTTGTGTTTTATTTCAATTCGAAGTTCTATACCTCTAAAAAAAACACCCTTTACATGTAATTCATATTAAAGTTAAATATAAATTTTTCATTTATATCTATATTATGACAACACCTAAAAATCTTAATAAAATCATAAGAAAAATATTGTTTGCATTCTTTTTGACTTTCCTTAAAAAAAATATTTAAATTAAAGAAAAAAAAAATCATTTCACGTGATTGATTTATTTTATTTTGTCAAAATATCTGTTATTTGGAAGGGTGCGTTACTAAAATTTGAGTACGCTCTAGCTCAAAAACCAATGAAGGTATTAAAAAGAAATTTTATATTGAAATTAAGAGATGATTAGATTTTGGTTGAAATTGGAACAAAATTTGAGGTGGGTGCAGGGAATTTAAAAAATATTTGAATTATTTGTCTTTGTGCGGGGAATGTTTTGGGGTAGTTCTGATTTTTTGCATATATATGTATTTTGAGCATGTAAATCCAAATCTGAGGTCTTCGACCAAGGTTTCGTGACGCAACATTGTGGAAAATGCCAAAAAAAGTGAAAATTTCCATGTTTTGCGGTTTTTTGCTTATAACTCGAAAACTATCAACTTTTCGTAAATAACCTTCCTATTCAAAATAAAAGTTTATAAAATTTTCTACAAATTTCATTATTTAGGTTTTTTCTCCGACCACCGTTCGGGCTCAAGTGCTAGTTGAAAATTGGCCTATTTTTTCTGTTTCGGCAAATCCTAAAAACTCGCACTTTTTTGATATTTTCCCATTTTGACCAGGAAGGTTATTTACAAAAAGTTGATAGTTTTCGAATTATAAGCAAAGACCGCCAAAAAATGAAAATTTTCACCTTTTTTTGCATTTTCTACAATGTTGCGTCATGAAATTTTGGTGGGAGACCTAAGATTTGGATTCAGCGCCCCAAAAAACATATATATACAAAAAATCAGTACTACCCCAAAACTTTCCCGATGAAAACACAATTTGACTGGACTATTAGTTAATTTTTCTAATCTTTAGCGAGATATAAAAATTATTCAAATATAATTTCTAATGAATGTGGAATCTACCAAAATTTAAATTCAAATATATATGAGACATTCAAAAGCAGAGTGGACCAACCCACAAATCTCATTTTCGCTGATAAACCTCTAAAATCAAGTAGGTTTTTGATGAAACTAAATAGACAGAATGGTCCTATCTTAGTTTTTAAAAGTCCTTCTAGATAACACAGGTACCACTTTTGCCTCAAAACCCTCTCCTCTATTTTGCTGGATTTCTCATAAAATAACAAATTTTATTTTAATTTTTATTTTGTGAAACATCACTAATTCCAACCTTTTATAATTTTTTAAATATGTTTCACCATAAACCTACACCGCTTTCCCCGAGGCTTTCCCTAAATATTATTAAGAATTAAAATAGTTGGAAAGCATTAAAATGTAAAAAAAATTGTCGTTAAAAATATGCGTTAAGTAGAAGAAAATAGCAAGTAACTTATCGGTAGGAGAAGTCTGGTAATGAATAGATTCATTCAGTTGATATTAATTTGGAATGTGGAAAACTTCATCTTTTTTAAAAGCTTTTATTTCAACTATGAATGTGTAAATCATCTTGATAAATTATATAAATGATAAAGAATCATTTTATTCACAAAGTAAGTAGTTAATGTTAAAAAGTCTAATTTATTAATGTTTCCTCTTGATAGTGTGTATAATATCCAATTGATTGATTGCTAGATTAAGTTGTAACAAATTAACTAAATAGGTAAGCTTTCTAAAATTATCTTAGATGTGTAGTTGTGTTCATGTATTTATTTTATTTTTCGCTATATAAATGAACTACTCAATGACAGTTGTTTTTTGTGATTAATAGTTTTTTTTTACCCCCCCCCCCCCCCCACATCCTTCCTTATTTTTCGGCTTCGTAAATGAATAGATAAAATATGGGCTCCTTGCTAAATTTCAATTTCTTTATTTTCTAGACTTGGATTACTATCTAAGCCCCTCTCTAATTTTGGGTCCCACATTCTCGGAAGTAAATTACTCTTTTCTTTAAAAAAAATTTTATTTGCTTGGTTTTAAGATTTGAAAGTTTTAATTTTTCCGTAACCCACTATATTTGGACCCTGGAAGTCTGAGTAAAACTCTCTAGCTATACTTACTTTGATTTAAAAATTATTATTATTTTTGAAGTATGGTTACTTTTTGTGCTTAAAAATTCCCCCTCCCAAATATCTCTACTTTAAAATTTTCGATTTTTCTCCAAATCATTTCTTATGTAAAATTTCAACTCTCTAACTTTTCGGAAAGTGGAATTTAATTTCCAGACATATATTATTAAATGAACAGACGAATTCTATATCTAATAATAATTAATTATGGGCAAACTGCCTTTATTCAAGTCAATGCTGATTCGTCCCATAATGATTTGAAATTAAGATAATTTAGCAGAGAAGCTGAAAGAAAAAGCAATAATACATGGTGGGGTATAAAAATCTACCACATTTTGATATTTTTGAAAAGAACATAAGATAATTTTTTTTAATGTATTTTAAACATTATCAGACTAAAAAAAGGGGGGGGGGGGTCAAAAATGAAAATTCTAGCCCTTTCGACCAAACTCAATAAAACTTTGTATACATATTCTTTGGGTCCCGAAAAAGGCTATAATATGAAAAACTAGGGGGAGGGTCAAAAATAAAAATTTAGCCCTTTTGATCAAACTCAACCAAATTTTGCACATATATTTTATGGACGCCCTGAAGGCAAAAACTAACCAAATTTTGTATACATAGTTTGGTCGAAAGGGCTAGAATTTTCATTTTTTATTCCCCCCCCCCCCCCCATTTCGGGTGGTTAGTTTTCGCATTTCTAGCCTTCTGAGGGTCCGCAGAATATGTATACAAAATTTGGTAGGGGGGCTAGAATTTTCATTTTTGACCTTCCCCTCTACTTTTTTCGTCTGATATAATGTTTAAAACACATTAAAAAAAAAAATTATTTTATCTTCTTTTCAAAAATAAATTTAGTTTTTCCTAGTTAAATTTTTTCATTTTATTTTACCTCTTCAAAATGTGGTAGATCTTTATGCCCCACCCTGTATATAGTCTGCAATGAAACAACCTTTTTCATGGCTCAAAAGTCCAAAAACACTCAAGCTCAGATAAATAAAGATGTGGTATGAGGATTCTAACTCCAGCTTTAACAATTACCTATATTATTTAAAGATGATTAAGAAGATTAATTCCTTATTTATTTTTACAAGAAGTCCTTCCAAATAAAGACGACTATTTGTAAATAATTTTAGTATAACTTCTAAGTATAAGAAATTCTTTCTGGTTGAAATTAGAAAATTTATTAAAATTTGCTAATGTTTTGTAATTCTGAAGCGTCCTACTAAGATACTTAGTAGATTAAAGTTCGGACTGTTTTAAAACATCGATTATAACATATCGCTGACTTGGATTGATTCTAAAATTTTAATCAATTTTAAAATTTACCATGGATGAGATATTCCGAATGAATGAACCCCCCCCCCCCCCATATTGTAGGCCTGAATATCCCATGAATACCGAAACACGATCCCACGAATATTTAGTATCTATTGTATAATTTAGGGGGGGGGGGGAATGATCTGTTCATCTATAGTATAATATATACTTAGCCATAAATATTTATGTCGACGGCCTTGACATTTCAAAATCATCGGTTACTTTATGAACACTGAAAGCAAGAAACCTAGTTGGGCCATCGTCTGGAAAGTCTTGGTGCTTGCATACTTATCTATCGCGGAAATTAATTGATGCTTTTTTTTAATGTAATCGGATGTAAGAAGGCAAGAAGTCTTTCTCCTTTCATGACCTTCTTAGACTTTTACGTTTAATTACATGTTGAACTCATATACCTAGTCATATATTATAGTATTTTAATATTTTTTTGTGGAAGAGTCTGAAGAAGAGAAGAGGTCAGATGATGGGGCACACACTGAGACAGGACTGCTTAGGGATATCTTGGGGGGGGAAGTGGGAAAGAAAAGGGGAAGGGGAAGACCCAGATTAGAATATTTCAACCAAATAATTGGGGATATGGGATGCCAGACATTTAGAGAGGTCAAACAGCTGGCGGGGGACAGAGTCGAGTGGAGACGGATTGTTGCATCAAACCAGTCTTAGGACTGTATACTCGATGATGATGATTAATATTTATCATCCATTTTCACATTCTCTTTATTAACTATAATTCTCTACACTAAATACTTTTTCTCCCGGCTACTAAATCAATGTCAATAAGATGGTTGACAGTTTTAAACACTATATCAATAACTTACACATCTAAAAATGATATCAGTTACCAGACATTAGAGCAGAGTGAAGGAACCTGTCCCAATTATTTTTGTTTTTTTAGTGAAGTATGAAGATATTTTCGAAATAGTTGAAGTAGAAAGTTTTTCATTGCCTACATCTTTGCTCCATAATTAGATGTTGATTATTCTGTCATTTTATTATTTTAATTAGTTAGATCAATGGTTCTTAATCTTTTTAAGCCGTGACCCAAATTTTAGAAATATGTTAATGTTGCAACCCCCTAAAAAAGATAATTACCTTTATTTAGACCATACTTAAGCAATTTTCTTAAATTTATCAATCATGATATTTTTTAACTCATATATAAATTTTTTTAACAATCAAAATATCCAAAGGTAGGTACTTTTCGATCCAAGGAAAATTTAATGAAAAAGCACATGTTTTTACATATTTTCACTTTTAATATTAGTGAATAAATCAAAATATATTTTTCAACTTATTGAAAATAGTTAAAATATTTGGACTCTGCGCGACCCAAAGAGGCTGACAACCCGAAATATATCGAATTCTAGACTAATTTTTGTTTTATTTAACTTTTTTGTGATTTCTACCTCCCAATTTTTATTATTATACCAAATAATATGCTTCACAACCCAATTTTGGGTCGCGGCCCATAGGATAAAGGTGGTGCAAGAGTGCGCACTTTCACGATTTCCGTCTGTGGAAATAAATCAAGAGATTTTGGAGATATTATATGTGATTTATTATCTTAGGTTACATAGTTATTAAAACAATATAAAATAATTATCTTATAAGTAACGATTTGAGAACTATTTACAAAATAATCAACCTCCTAAATGCGCACTCCTGCACAACCTATGAGGACAAGAGTGCGCAGTGAGGACAAGAATCACAAATGTCTCATTTGAAGTGACGATTACCTATATGGTATAGGCTGAGCGTTTCTCGTGTCACCAGTTTTTGCAAGAAATGCACTCGAACTAATCTTCCACAAGTGGTTCTTTATATATCTCTGAGCAACCTGGACATACCCACACTTTTTTCTTTGGTGCACTTTTGGGTTTAGCATTTTTCGGTTTAGTTTGTCTACTCTTTTTTGGAAAAGGTTTTAGATCCACAAAATCTATGAGTAAATTAATTAAAAGGCGTAAACAACACATGTGTTGGACAAGAAAGCGTGCGCACTCTTGCACATTTCTGATTAAAAAACTGAAGCGCCACTAGTGTCATCTATTACAAGGCATGTCTATAATGTCTCGTACGACACTGATAAGTTAACTACTGATGTAACTTAAATAAACAGGAAAAAAATGGCTACCTTTTTAACTTTTATTACAATCCTGTTTTCAAAACTGAAGAATATTACTTTACAGACATTAAAATCCCTTTTTCTCATCTAAATTTTTGAAAATTATATCAAAACACGTAAATCTTTTTCGTCGATACTCTTATCATGTCAGTGGATAGTCGACAACTGACATTAGTCTTTAAACAACATTATCTGTTTAGATAATGACTATGCGTACTCTTGTACACCGCGCACTCTTGCACCACCTTACTATAGGTTAAGAACCAATGAATTAGATAATTCTGTGTTCCAATATTGTCTATAGACAATTTGTAGTAGTAATTGGTATTCCGCTTAAATGTGTGATTTGATAATAATTCGAAAAAGGAATGATAGAAAATGAAAAAGGATTCCACCCATGGCATTAGGATGAACAAATAGAAATACATAGGTATCATAAGCAAATAAGCATTCTATTATAGTAAGTGAAGGTGCCATCCCGAGCCGTGAGCACCTCTATTCGAATAAAAAAATAAAAAGAAGAATGAATGTCCATTCATTCACACTTACAAATCGTGTTTTCAAACATCCCGTCTACTTCTGGTTTTACGGCTAACATAATATATAGACCATTTGTCAACTAACAAAAAAATAAATATTAAAATAAACCATTCTTGTATTATTGATTCCTGAAATTGATGAAATATTGTATTGTCATTGGAAATATGTTATGAATTTCAAGATACAAAAGTGGGTCAAAATTCGATTACATGATTCTACAACTCAATTCTACACCACAAGATTTTTTTTCAAAAGTAAAATGGAACCCAATTATTATCAGTACAATATCTGTGTGTCTGTCCGTCTGGCAGAGCAATGTACTAGTAGCTCATAGAAATCGATCAAAGGGTCTAAGATCTAAGACTTAAATTGATAGTTCTATTTTGTAACTCTCCCTCATACAATTCCTCGACCCCCCCCCCCCAATGACTCTTTTTTATTATAGGTAGGTGTGTCTCTTATAGTAAATTTCATTTTTCTTGTTTTTTAGTTTGAAAATTTTATAATTTTAATTTTTTAAGACCCCCCACCCGTTAATTTTTGGTTCGATTCCAACCAAAATCTAGTCAGCTTTTAATCTCAATATAAAGAATCTAGATGTGAAATTCTGTTTTGATATTCACACTAGTTTTTGAGCTAGAGTGTACACAAAATTTGGTAACGTTCTAAGAAATATTTTGACAAAATAATTATGGTAATATCTGGTAAAATATAATTTTTTCAATGTTCCCTAATTAGGGCTTTTTCGAAGATCAAAACGCCGTGGTCAATTATTTTTATCATAATAGATTCAGCTGTTTTTGAGATATTTCGAAAAAACGAAGCAAAAAAAACACTTTTTTAATTACCAATACTTGACCATATGTATGGTAAAGTAAAAAATATTTAAAAATAGTATTGATAGTAAGTAGCTAGAGCAGGACATAAAATAGTTAGGTACGCTTGAAATAATGTAGAACAATACAAAATACTAATAAACAAAATTGTGTTTTTTTAACTCTATTTATTTATATAAATAACAAAAAAATCTATGCCTTTTATAAAAAATTTTATATAGGGGGCATAAGAATTTTAGAAAGGCGTAGTTGAGGTTTGGCACAAAGAAGGTTGGAAAACACTGCTCTAATTGTTTCAAAATTTGGTCAAATTCTGACAAAGAATTCATTTTTTTTTAATTCCCTGCATTCTTTCGC
The DNA here is from genome assembly GCA_024734495.1 of Forficula auricularia. NCBI lineage: Eukaryota > Metazoa > Arthropoda > Insecta > Dermaptera > Forficulidae > Forficula > Forficula auricularia. The sequence goes on along the minus strand of JALMQS010000120.1, from coordinate 5,447,092 downwards.
CCAAATTTTCTTCAGATTTCAATCAAAATCTAATAATCTCTTAATCTAAATATAAAATTTCTTTTTAATACCTTCATTGGTGTTTGAGTTATAGACTACACACATTTCGATAACGCACCCTTCCTAGTAACAGATATTTTGACAAAATATTACATATCTCTTAAAATATAACATATTCTAAGTTTGCTTTAGGTTTCATTGTAGACCTAAAATCCTCGAATTCGCTCAATTTTTGTTATCAAAATAGTTTTAGCCGTTTTTGAGATATTTTAAAATTATGTAGAAAAAATCACTTTTTTAATTCATACACAATTACAATACTTCATCATACCCCTTATGGTAAAGTAAAAAAACACTCGTGTAACGAGTAATGTGATAGTATTTAAGGAAAAATCCTTTTTAGATTATGCACTTCACTTTTCTTATCTCTTAAGATTTGCAACGATAAGAAGGAAATGCATGAAATTTCAATCTGAAAACTAGACGAGAATTATGCAATGACTGGGCTGTTCAGATAACTACTATCAGCTAGCTACCTGATTAAATAAATTATATTCTAGAATAGAATTCCCAATTATATATTTTTTATAGTTTTAGATTTTATAACCATCTTTGAGATTTGTCAACTTCATATTTTCAACTTTTTAATTTTGACCAGGTGTTGTGAACAAGACAAAAAAATCCCACCAAAACACTTAATGTTAAAAACAAATAGTCAAATTCTTTTAATTAAATTGTTTGCCCAAAAAAAGCAGTGAGATCTACTGTCCTGCCAAGATAACTTCACCAATATTAATTGAGTAGTACTTTCAATTAAAACTCATTTTTCCTTATTTTACATGTCGATCTAAATTTATGCATTCTATACTTTTAATTAAAACTATTTTCCTGAAACCTGTTTGTTACTTATTCTAAGATATGTCATATATTTACTTAATTTACCCTAAGAGAATAATGAGTAACAGCCATGTTTCACGAAAATAATTTTAATTAAATATTCCAGAATCCATAAATCTAGATCGATATCTATAACTAAAGTAGAAATAATTTGTTTTAATTGAAATCATTTTTTTAACTCGACTCAATTTTACTATTTTGATGAAGATAACTTTTCGTAGCACATTCGATCTTAATACTTTTTTCAGGCATACCTAAATTAATCGAACTAGGCCTTTTTACATGCTTTATATTAGCTTCACCTTTTTTTTTTTTTTTTTTGTTTCGTGGATGGGGGGAATCTTCAAAAGACGCACCTGTAGCCCGTACTACAGGGCAGTGTGGGACGTTTACCGCACTAAACCCTACCACCCTCTTCAGCCTTGTTTCCTCCCCACGGGACCGCCGTCAGGCATTACATCGTGGGGAGAGACCTTAGCTGTTTTAACCAGCTCCTACTCCAATGGTCGAGTTTGAGACTCTATCCTCCTCAGTTCCTTCATGACCTTAGCTGTGATGCTAGCAACTAATTCCCAGTTATCTTGAGACTCTAGCATAAGCCCTACTATCGTTTCCGGCGTCGGGACTTCATCAAACTGTTGACGCAGTTCTTCACGTTCGCTAGAACACTGGAAGAAAACGTGCTCGACGTTTTCCTCCTCCAAATCACAAGTCGGGCAAACAGGTGAATCTATCAGCTTAAAGCGGTGGAGATATAACCTAAAGCACCCGTGCCCAAACAAAAACTGTGTGAGGAAAAAATCAATGTCTCCATGATTTCTTCCCATCCACTTCCCAATGTCACGGATGACCCGGTATGTCCATCTTCCCTTCCCTTAGCTTCACTTGTGTATGTATGTATGTATGTATGTATGTATGTATATAGTATATGTATGTATTTATCTATGTATCAATGTGACTTTTGTTCTGTTAAATTTCGCAAACATTTCTCTATAAAAATAATTGTTTACCTACTCAATATAAATGAAATTATATAGAAATAATAAAAATAAATACATTTCATTCTGTTAATTTCCCCAAACTTTTCTCTATAAAAACAATTAAGAATAAAAAGTAAAAAAAAAAAATTATATTTTAAAAAAACTAAAAAACACGCTTCTAAAAAGTACAAAATAATGTAATACTTAATCAAAAAGCGTGGGGCACTTTGACGAAATTAATTAAAAGTTCATGTTTCTGCGCCCAACACTTTTTGATTATTACTTATTTTGTACTTTTTAGAAGCGTATTTTTTATTTTTTTTAGATTTCAGAAATGTTTTGATGAGATTTGAACTGATGAAACTTTTTTTAATATTAATTTTGATATAAAATTATTGTTATTTTTACCAGATTAACACACACATTTCACCCTTTCATTTTAGAGGTTGAAAGAGGGAAAATCTGTTTTACAATTTTTCCTTTTATTAGTGTCCCTAACTGTACCAAATATACCAAATTTATTATTTATTAGATGTGAATTTAAACTAAACAAATTCCACCCCTCCACTTTAGAGGATGTGAAAGACTGAACAAATCTTTGTTTTTCAATTTTATTATTTATTTTATATATATGGTAATACATATATATATCCACTCTGTTTAGTCAATATATTACATATTATAAACTGAGATAAAGAGATCAGTCGATTTTGTTTAAAATCAAATCACGCAAACTTAACATTTGATTTACTCTTGACGATGTTGAAGGGAAAACATTTAAAATCATTAACAACTAAATAATCAATTTTCAATGTTATATTTACGTCCCACAAATATATAATGCAATAACAACAAAAATAGGCTGTGGTGATCAAAAGATATGCCGTGTCTTTTCACTTTATGTGAACTTACCACTGCCCAGAAATGGCCAAGTCACGTGGTGTGTTTAAGGCACGCACATCTTTTATTTGAAAGAAAATTAAATTACACAATTTCGGAGGTTGGTCTCTAGACGCTAGACCCTACACACCTTCCTGACACTGTATTTTGATTTTTATCATTAAATGGAAAGTAAAAATCTAGAAGGATCTTGATTTACCGTCTCTCTTTGCTATAAGGCTCGACGTGATACTTAGCATCTAATCAATTCACTGAAGCAGGAAAAAGGAAATCACGCTATTTTTCTATCTTATTTTCAATAACTAACTTCTTTTGGTGGGGATGGGCGTGTCCTAAAGGATTCACTGGGCGGAGCATAAATACTAGCCACGCCCATTCCCCCTACTTTCAATCGTTACCGTCGATGAAAGGATTAAATAATAGAAAACCGATCTATAATCATGAAATAAAACGGAAATGAAATCAGGATACTTTTATGGGAAAGTTCTTGGTTGCCTTGTCTGGGATCCATTTTTGATGCTTGGATGCGATATGAACCTAGCAATAGCAGATTAGCTGGATCGATTTCGGTCTGGCACATTTAAGAATCCAAGAACTGCTCGAAAAAATTCAATCTTAAATCACCTCTCAATGAGATCTAAAATTGAGACCATGGAATAACAAAACTGATCTTAATCATGAACACACAAATTCTAAAATAATAATAAAATCAATCAAATAATGAAAACTCAATAATTTTTAAATCTTTGAAATAATTAAAAATAAATTTTACTATTATAGCTGGGCACTAACGGGAAGCAGTTCTCAACAACAAGAGGACAAGTAGAGGTACAATGTGGCTAATAGGGTGGTCCTTCTTATGTTGGGTATTTTCGAATTTTTACGCTGACAGAGGCTCATATGGTTCGAAATAAATAAAAAAAAAATATCCATGTGGCGCACAGCGAAGCAAGTTTCCCATCTAAATAACATGGGGTTTTTGGCATTTAATGATCAATTTTTTATTCCGATCAAAGTAATCATTCAAGAAATTTGAAACTCTGTAGACTTTATCCTTATAATAGTGGCTATCCTTCAGAATTTTTACAGATTTTTAGCTATTATAATTTTGGAGTTACAGCTAGATAAAATACTGCTAGATATATCTTAGTGTAAGTAAGTTATAGACTCCAAAATTATAAAAGGTAAAAATCTGTAAAAATTCGGAGGAATAGCTACTATTATGAGGATAAAGTCTACATAGTTTCAAATTTTTTGAAGCATTACTTTGCCCGGAATAATAAATTGATCGTTCAATTTCAAAAACCCCATGTTATTTGGATGGGAAACTTGCATCGCTGTGCGGCACAGGTTAAAATTGAGCTAGAGACTTAAAACTTGGGGGATATTTTTTTTATTTATTTCGAACCTTGTGAGCCTCTGTCAGCGGTAAAATTCGAAAATACCAAAAATTTGGACCCCCTAGTGGCCAAGTAATTGAGAAATCAAACTACTAAAAAATACAAAATTGGCCTTATCATATTTTTCCTTTTGGAGGCTTTTCTATTAAAGCATAGTTACTTTGTTTTTAGATATATTTACTTAAACTTTAGTTTTAATTTTTAACTAAGTGAAGCGCGAAAGTTAAATAATTTCTGAACTTTGGTCGTTTACTTACTTAAAAATTAAAACTAATGTTTAAAGTAATTTATCTAACTTGCCTAAATATTGACAAATATTTTCAGATATTGTTCTTTCTTAAATCCCTCTATGTCCCCGACTCTTCGTTTTCTTCCGATTCGAGAATCCGGCCAAGTGAAATGCATTTCGAATTTTATCAAAGTGAATGGGAATCAATCATGATTTCCCTTTCAGAAATGAAGGCGTCTCAGCCAGCGCTTTTTTCAACGGTGTCAAGTTTATGATGCTAGTTGTTAAACAACGTTATTTTAATCGGATCACCTAGCAGGAGAAGCCCGCAGGGCAGAAATTCATTTAATTTTTTTTGTGCTAGTTTAGAAATAAAAAAAAAATTTAAGCCCAAGTATAAAAAAATTCATTTCAAAATGCACTAAAAAGAAGAAAATAAATTTTTCTTAGCACACTCTCTTAATTTGAAAAAGCAAATTTTTAGAGTACTAAAGAAAAATGTATTCCCCACTTTTTAATGCATTTTGAAATAAAAGCCTTTTTTTAATGTTATAATTTTTTATTTTATACCTACTTCAAATTTACAAATTTTATATTTCTGGTAGTTGATTTTTGCTCCAATACTTCAGCACAGTCTTAAAAAATAACTTTGTAACATTTGGTCCAGATTGAACAAAAGTGTTTAGAATTTCAATTTTTGCACCACCAATTTCACGTAGGTAGTGATTTTTCTTATATTGTAAAGAGTGGATGTGCGAAATTTGAGCTCGATAGCTTATTACCTTATTAGGAAATACTTTAAAAATCACAATTTTACCCATAAACACCATGAGAGAATTAAATAAAAACGAATATATGTGACCTACTCCGAGAAAAGGGACCAAAAAACGGGTTTGGACTTAAGAGTGGATTCTGGTACCTAAAAGGGTGTAGAATCAAGGCTAAAGAGTCCCATCCAACCTTTCCCTATTAGTCCCCTCTTACGACAAGCAGGAAGTACTGCGGGTCTATTCTACGCCCAACCCGCAGGGCAAGAAATTGGAATATGTACATAATAACATGTTATGTAGTACGAATAGAGCGTAAGTTCATGTATATAAAAATTTGTACATATATGTATGTACGATACTGTAAATTGTATACCTATTGTTTGTTTCTGTAAAATCAAATATAGTGTATTTCCAATTTGAATGGAGTGGATTTTTGCTTTACGTTTTCTGTTAATACTCTATTCGATTATCGGTCCCAGTCTCTATTATACGGTTAATTGTAGTTTCCCTGTAGGTATTGTCTAAGACTGTGTTTTTCAACCTGTGGGTCGCGAAGCCTCTATATGGGGTCATTTTCTGACAAAAAGTTTGGCCGTGGACACTTTTAAATAATACTGTAAAAAAAATGATTATAGTTTTATTTCTGTTCTTAAAAATCGACTTTCCATCTGAGATTCATAATGAAAGTGCTTTTTTATCCCTTTTACTTCTAAGAATTAAAAAAAAATCACCATTAATTAATTTTGAATTTTACTATTGAAAAAAAAATCGAAAAAAGAGGTTTTTTTTTGAAAATCTCGAAAATCGTTTGAGATAAAGAGCTAAAAATCTAGCTGAATTATTTTTATTTAATGTCAAATCGATCCCCCAAGTGTAAATCGAAAAAGCCGCGGGGGCAGATTTCCCATACAAACCCGGCTTTGAGAAAAGCCTACAGAGACTTTAAAAAAAATTTCACTTTTACTTATAATTTCATTCAATAAACCTCTCTTATATTCAATAAACAAACCACAAGCAGCAATATCTTTAAGATATTATTCCAAGATATCATCAATAGATTTCACAATTATTCGCTAATTTACACTGACGGTTCAAAATCTGAAACTAAAGTGGGTTGTGCATTTAAACATGACAGCATTGAAATGAAATTTAAGCTCCCCACCATCTCTAGCATCTTTACTGGTGAATTAAAAGCTATTGAATTAGCCCTCTCCTATATTAAAAACCGAGGACTGGAGAAAAGCCTTATCATCAGTGACTCACTAAGCGCCCTTCTTGCCATTCAGAAATTCAATCCTTCTCACCCCTTGGTACAGAGAATTCAGTCATTATATGGGGGTCAACCGGGGGACGATTGCGAAATTATTTTTATGTGGGTCCCAGGACATACAGGGATTGAAGGCAACGATGCAACTGACCTTCTTGCCAAAATGGGAGCGTATAAGGCGGCTGTTGATTTTTCTCAAATATTTTTAGAAGACTCGAAAAAGTTTTTTAAAAATCAATTAAAGAATTCCTGGTATGATGAGTGGGCGAGGGAGAATGCAATCCTTAAGAGAGTCAAACCTAACATTTGTCCACTAAGTACATATGATATACCTAGAAGAATGCAAACCAAATTAATACGTCTACGAATAGGGCACTGCTTTTTCTCACATGGGTTCTTGATTCTTAGAGAAAATACCCCATGGTGTGGTATATGCAACTCTAGAATCACAGTGGACCATGTATTAATTATGAGTGTCCTTTATATAGTTCTGCAAGATTAAAATTTAATATTGGAAATATATCTATCCTAAATCTTCTAGGAAATCAAGAAAATTTTGAAAATTTATTCGGGTATTTAGATAAAATAGGACTTCTAAATTTAATTTGATTTTTTTTTTTTTCAAAACCAATAAAAGGTTACGTTTTGTTCTGTGATATTTTTGAGTTATTGTTGCTATCACTTATTAGATATTTATTGAATACTATTTCGAACTCTATTGGCGTAAACTGTAAAACAACGGACAGATGGATATGACCTGATAAAAAAAAACAAAAAAAAAAACACTAGATTGAGACAGATGATTAAATGGATAAGATAGGTTTTCTGAGGCGCTAATGGCCCTAGCAGTCGATGCGCCCTTAAAAAAAAAAAAAAAAAAAACTCTCTTAGCAGAGCAATTATTCTACTAAGCTCAAAATATTATTAACACACTAAAGGTTGCAAGCATTTTTACTTTACCATACAAGGTATGGTCAAGTATTGTAATCGTGCATGAAAAAAGTGTTTTTTTTCCTTCTTTTTTTCTTAATATCTCAAAAACGGCTGAAACTATTTTGTTTAAAAAAATTGAGCGAAACCATGGCATTTCGCTCTAGAAAAAAGCTCTAATAAGTGAACATCGAAAAAATTATATTTTTCGAGATAATAATTGTTTTGTCAAAATGTCTGTTAGTTAGTCTGTCTGTCTGGTTGTCTGGTTGTCTGGTTGTCCGTTAGTCTGTGCGTTACCAAATATTTGTGGACGAGCTAGCTCAAAAACTAGTGTGAATATCGAAACCAAATTTCACACGTAGTTTTGGTCCATTGAGATTAAGAGCTGATTAGATTTTGGTGCATATCGATCCAAAATTAAGGGGGGTGGAGGGGGGTTAAAAATTAAAAATCTAGGCCATTTGAGCAAACTCAACCAAATTTTGTATACATAATCAGTGGACCCCCAGAAGTCTAAAAATGAAAAAACTAACCGCCCAAAATGGGGAGGGGGGGGGGTGTAGGGTCAAAAAATGAAAATCTTGACCATTTACCAAACTCAACCAAATGTTGTATACATAATCAGTGGACCCCCAGAAGTCTAAAAATGAAAAAACTAACCGCCCAAAAGGGGGGGGAGTGTATTGTCAAAAAATGAAAATCTAGGCACTTGTACCAAACTCAACCACATTTTGTATACATAATCAGAGGGGCCCCAGGAGTCTAAAAATGCAAAAAGTAACCCCCATCCCCTACATGATTATAAATAATTTTATTAAATATAAGTGAGGGGCCAGGTTGTATGGTAAAGTCAAGTGGATGGCCACATCAGAACACGTCAGCTACAATAATATTTAATGTCGATTTAGCATAGATTATTTTAATATAAGACCGCAAGGTAGAGAATAAAAATTTAACGACTCCTTGATGCCATTAAACCCAGTGACCGCGTTTTCGGCTCCCCCAGTTATCAAGTCTGACGTCAGTTCTGCTTCGAAATGAACTTGAATGAAAGTAAAACGAATGAATGGTTCTTTTGTTTCTGCCCTGGTTCCACTTGTACTTGCACTTCCACAACGACAGCTTCTTCAGTCCCTTTTGTTTATTTTAGATTTGATCTATCTATCTATATTATCACTTCCAATCGATTGCCTATTTATTTATTTTTCAAGCTTCTTTGACTCAGCTTAACTTTTAATTTATAAGCAAACAAAACGTGGCTCATAAATTAGAAATGAAAATATACTAATCTATAAAATAAAAGTCAAAGCTAAGTGTATTTTAGAGCCTTCGTTGATTGATTTGAGATGCATTGCATCATCAAATTAACTAATCATCAAGTTGTAATTGAAGTCGAGAAATATTTATCATATATGTAAATTGTTAAGTGGTTAATAAAATATTTTAATTAAATAAAATAAAATAAACATAATATATGAATGACTACTAAGCAGCAAAAACGCAATTGCGTCAAATTGATTAAAAATTAATTTTAAACTGTAACGTCTTAAAGATACAGGTACCAGGTGCTTAGTTCAAGGATTGATTCTTTTAGCGAAATACATGTAAATCACCACTCAACTTGAATTTGTTCAACAAAAATATAGATTAATATTATAATTTAGAGCAGTTGTTCTTAACCTATGGGTCGTGAAGCATATTCTTTGGGTCGTGCAGAGTTGTTAAAAAATATTTAAATATTTTACTACATTTATTTTCAATAAATTTAAAAATATAACTTAATTAAAACAGGAATAGCAGGGAATTGGACAATAAATAAAACAGAATTTTTATTAAATGGGCCAGATGTTTCGTCGATTTATTTCGACTTCCTCAGTGGCCCATTTTATCACTCTTTCTCAAAATTCTACTATGCAACGCAACATCTTTAATCTTTTATCCTTTCAACAATTAAAAAAATCAAAATTCTTATAAAAATACTTTTATGTTGTTTTTTACTTTTAAATAGATAAAAACAAGTAAAAACAACATAAGGGAGTTTTATAAGAATTTTGATTTTTTAATTGTTGAAAAGAGAAAAAAGGTTCAAGATTGTTAAATGGGGGGTCGGGTAGGCTAAGCGGTAGCATGTCAGCCAGCTAACCAAGAGGACCTGAGTTCGAATCCGACTCGAGGCATCCGGCTAAAATCTGACCCCCGAGGTAGAGACAAATTTAAATAAAATAATTAGTATCGTAAATGGCTTATGGCTAGAAAGGCCGAAAAGCCAAAAAAAAAAAAAAAAAAAAGATTGTTAAATAATTGAGGTCAATAATGTATTGTAGTATGTAGTTATAATAAAAAAGATTAAATATGTTTCGTCGTATAGTGGAATTTTGAGAAGGAGTGATGAAATGGGCCACTGAGGTAGTCGAAATAAATCGACGAAACGTCTGGCCCATTTAATAGAAACTCTGTTTTAAATTTATTGTCCAATTACCTGCTATTCCTGTTTTAATTAATATTTATTATGGATGCGAGTGATATACTGTTATATAACTTAATTTTTTCAATACTTTTACTATGTAAAAATATACAAAATACTTACCTACATTTTTTATTCAATTTTCTTTGGATCGAAAAGTAGCTTTTTTTATCTTAATTGCTTAAAAAATAAATTATATGTGAGTAAAAAAAAGGTCATCATTGTAAAATTGAAGAAATATTTCTCAAGTATTAATTAAAAGAAAGTATTGAAAAAATGTGGCTTTTATTAGGTCGCGACATGAAAATATTTCTCAAATGTGGATCGCGGCTTAAAAGGTTAAGAACCACTGATTTACAGCATACAAAGGTTTTTATACCGTTCTGCTGTGGCCACACCCTGAGCCACTCATCCGGAGGGCTATAAGGGGAGATGTGGAGGCCCTACTAAAATAATAACAATAATAATAATAAATAATTTATGAAATATGAGCATAAATACAAAATGTCATTGATTTTGAGAAAAACTTCACTTGCAGAATTTGTTTTTAAAAAACCTTCATTTCGTGAGCTCCTCGTGAAAATTTTCTGGTCATCAAAATTTTTTTCTACACCTTATTGGTTATTAGAAGGCAACCAACATTTTTTTTTTTGAGAAAGACAGTAATTTTCAAGGCCTTAATATATTAATTTTACTTAGAGAAAGTGGTGTAGGTTTTAGGTGAAACATGATATTACTAATAAAGTAGCAATCTGTAGTTTCAATATGAAGAAAGAAACAAGCTTGACATTAGTCCATCATCAGGAGTTTACAGCTTAAAACTGCTGATGATGGACTAATAATCCGAAATATATTGAGTTTGTATAAATCTCTTTGAGTTTTATTTCATTCTCTGTGAAACTACACACCCTTCACTTTATTACTTAATATATTATATCGAGATTACCCACCACTCGCCTCGCTATATTTATATTTCTGTTCAGGAATAAATTAATCACTTTCCCACGTCCCGACTTTGAAAACAAATTCATAGGTATTGTGCAAGAATGTAACTAAATATTTTAAAAGAAATTTCAAAGTTTTGGATTTTCTAAAACTTGCCAATTCAAAAATAATGCCCATATGGCCTTCCTCCAGCAAGCTATCTTTTCGGGGCTACCAGATATTTATTTTCCCCCGAAGTAGGAGATGCAGATTCCTAATAATATAATCTGTATTTTTAAAAATGTAATTTTTTAATAAATATTTTTAGTAAAATCGTGAGTATTTAAATTAATTATTTGATTTAAATACTCTCGATTAATTACTTAAAACATATAACATACGTAATAATTAACTATGATAAATGTATATAATTATGTATAATAAGCTGTTTTTTACGCTATGAAAAAAATCCTTCTTAGATCTAGATTCTCACATTAGTTTGCAGTGGATCTCTTGCCCGTAAATATTTGTTTAAAACTTCTTTGATAAGTATTTCCGTTAAGGCTTCCCATGGTGCTCTTTTGATTCATGATAAGAATGCAAAATTGATAACAAAAATATTTTTCAATGCAGAAAAGAGAGTGAGAAGATTCGGAAAATTTCTCAGCTTCAGATATTAAGGTTTTTCTATAAATATATTTAAAATAAACTGCAACGGATCGTTGCTAAACTTTATCCAAATTCGTTTGAAATATTAATATGTTTATTCCTTTATTATTAATCAGATATCACTTGCTATTTGCAGTTCATGTTGACTTTAATTCAAAAATAATGATCGATTCTCATTTAACAGTCGAGGAATAACCATTCTACATTAGATTTTTGACGCTTTGATTATTATTGGTAATCATTCCTGAAGACATGGAGGAATTGACTTAAAATCAAAAATAACGATCGATTCATATCTAATACTAGAAGAATAAACTTATTGCATTCCATTTTTGATGTTTTGACTATTAATGGCAACCTCTACTGAAAACGTGGAAGAATCGACTTAAAATCAAAAAGATTAAATTCAGAATTCAAAAGAGCTAGAATTTTCATTTTGGGTGGTTAGTTTTTTCAATTCTAGCCTTTTTGGGACCCACAGAATATGTAGACCAAATTTGATTGAGTTTGGTCGAAAGGGCTAGAATTTTCATATATGTTTAAAACACATTAAAAAAAAAATATTTTATGTTCTTTTCAAAAATATATTCAGTTTTTTTCTAGTTAAATTTTTTCATTTTTTTTTACCTCTTCAAAATGTGGAAGATCTTTATGCTCCACCCTGTATAACACGGATGAAAATAGTTACTCTTGACATTTTGGAATTTGGTGGATGCGCCGCATCCACAGCATCCATGGACCGCACGCCATTGAACCAGTGGAAAAAAAATTTAAAGAAATTCAATGAAAGCTTATACTACTTTATATTATATGTTATGTAATATTTATCTACTAAAGAATATAAAAAATCAAAATGTTATACTGGTAGGTAATTTATTCCTCTTGCCATTAAATAAATGTAAAATGATTTTTCCCTCAGACACAATCAGAAACTCGATCTCCTTGACTTTTTTCAAGCCCAACCAATAAACCAAATGATTGTAATTGAATGAAATAAAATACTTAGTTTCACTGAATTATAGACAATTAATGCATTTGCTAATTTAAAGTGTATACTAAGTGAACAAACGAACGAAAGAAAAAGTACAATATTAATAGTTATTTTATTTAAGCAGAAAATTAATTTGAAAAGTTTTTATTTTGCCGAGAGTAGCAGAGTTGTTTATTCATAAAGAGAAACAAAGAGGTTGTCCTCTGCTTGATGCAAATAAACATACACATATATATTATTATTCTAACCAATAAATAATATATATAAATTAGGGTGGTCCTTATTTTAGGTATTTTCGAATTTTTACGCTGACTTAGGCTCATACGGTTCGAAATAAATAAAAAAAAATATCCTCCAATTTTCAAGTCTCTATCTCAATTTTAACCTAGTGCTAGACAGCGATTAATTTTTCCATCTAAATAACATGGGGTTTTTGGCATTGAACTATCAATTTTTTTATTCCGGCCAAAGTAATGGCTCAAAAAATTTGAAACTCTATATTTTATCCTTATAATAGTAGCTATCCTTCAGAATTTTTACAAATTTTTAGCTATTACAATTTTGGAGTTACATCTAGATAAATATAATCTGTATATATATATATAATATGTATTAGGAAATAAATTAAAATTTCTTTAAAAGTAAAACTTTATTTTCTTAAAAAATATGGAAATGAGAGGTAAGGGGGTCCGCTCTATATCACTTTACCATTTTTAGAGTGGTTCATAAATTTAATTTTTAAGAGAGAAATAAAAATAAATATTATTTTCGAACTCTTTATATAATATAATATTAGAACAAATTAAAATTTCTTGAAAAGTAAAACTTATTTTCTTAAAAAATCTGGAAATGAGAGGTAAGGGGGACCCTTTGTATCACTTGACCATTTTTGGAGTGGATGAAAAATTTAATTTTTAGAAGAGATACAAAAATAAATATTATATTCATTCTCTCTATATAATATACCATTAGAATATATTAAAATTTCTTTAAAAGTAAGTAAAACTTTATTTTCTTAAAAAAATCCGAAAATGTGAGGTAAGAGGGGACCTATGTTCAATCAAGAAATATGTTCTTATTTAATTTCTTGATGTACCTATTTGTTTTAATAAAATAATTTTGCTTTGTGGATTGACCCCCCCCCCCCATAAAAATTTTCAAGGTTTTCACTGGCTGCATCTACCATATTTACCAAGATTAAGCTTTCTAGTTCACACCGTTCGCTTACAAAAAATTACCTCATCAAAAATATTGAAAAATTGTAATTTAAGAAATGGTACTTTCAAATTTAAATATTTAATAAGGATGAAAATTTTCTGGTGAATACATTATTTATTTCATATAATGACCTGGCACCCTGCTAAGAGTATCAATCCATAGATTATTTTTCTTAGTAATTACTTGTGAAATAGGCTTTTTAATGACCTCTAACTAATCTTGGAGTTTAAACCTTAAGTCAATTTTTCTACATCCACTCCGTCTCTTTTGGAATTCTGCCGAGTGAGTCATATACTCAAGTATTTGAAGAAATCTGTTCAATTTTCTGTCATTTGTCAAAAGTTCATTTACCAGTAGACAAATGTTTTGCTAAAGTTAAAACATTTAGATAATAATAAATTATTCAAATTTTTAGGAAGTCAAACTTTAAGTAAAATTGATAAATTAGATCAAATTAGCTCAAAATCCATTTAAATGGTATTTTTTTATTATACATTGTGTTAAATTATTTCTGGTTAAAAAAATATCCCCAGGATCTTATAAGTATTTAAAGCCATAATAAAAAGGTTAGTTTTGGCGCAGAGTCAGTTGGCGAAAAGAAAAATTAAGAAGTCGCCAAACAATTTTTTTTTCACTGAGTTCTTAACGATTATATTCTACAATCAAATGTTATAATTTATAATGGAATATTTATATTTCTTAATAAGAGAATATTCTCTTGTCTCGAATCTTTGATATAATTAAACAAAAAAATTAAAAGACATAAAATGTAAAATTATCTCAGTTTTTTTTTATAGATATATATATTTACATACATAATAATAGTTATTTTTATCTTTATACACTATTACATAAAAGCATAACACATATAATGGATCATCATTTAGAAGAAAGATATCTATTTGAAAAAATATATAATATTATGGAATTTATTTCATTTTGCGAAATAGTAGCCAACATGGTGTAAAAATAAATTTTTTCACATTGTATAAAATTTTCAATTTACTCTGAGTCTTACCCAAATTTTTTTTCAAAATACAATAAATATCAAAAATAATATTCACTGTCTTATTTTTTTCCCTAATCACGAAAGATCAAAATTGCTATTATAAGGAATTTTTTGACTTAGATTAAATGTGTTATTCATGAAGAGAAACAAAGATAAGCTGTCCTCTGGTTGATGCAAATAAACTCACCTATATATCGAAATTATATATCTGTATATATATATATATATATATATATATATATATATATATATATATATATATATATATATATATATATATATATATATATATATATATATATATATATATATATATATATATATATATATATATATATATATATATATATATATATATATATATATATATATATATATATATATATATCTGTATATATTTATTATTTATTTGTTTGAGACTATAGTTTCGAAGGCTTGGCCGTCATCAGTCTTTTTAATTATAAATATTATTTTTCATTGGATCAGTATCGCGTGGATATTGAAACTATAGTCTCAAACAAATAAATAATAAATATATACAGATATATAATTTCTATATATATATATGTGTATGTTTATTTGCATCAAGCAGAGGACAACCTCTTTGTTTCTCTTTGTGAATCAACAATTCTGCTACTCTCGGCAAAACAATCAATTAAATGTGTTATTCATGCTCACAGACGGAATTGCAATATTTTAAATACAATAGAACCTCGTTTATCCGGACTAACTGGAACCAACGCCAAACTGGATAATCGAAAATCTGGAAATATGGGTAATAAAAACAAAACAAATCCTCAAATAAAGGAATTTGAATTTATTAGGATAAAAAACAAACATGTTTATATATCAAAATTACATAGAATTGTTTAAAAAAAGACATACGTTAAATTTTTGGTGACATTATAATTACATTCTTGCTAGCAGAGTTAAAAATTATTATCTACTAGTTGACGCCCGGGCCTTCGGCCCGGCATCACCTGGCCCCTGGCGGGGAGCGTCTCGTTGAAAATTGAAAATGATAAATGATTATATTTTGCTTACCTGCCAAAATTAATTTTATCAAAAATTAAATATATTTAAAAAATAATAATAGTTTTGAAAATAAATTGAAAATGCAAATAATTATAGAATAGGTATTAAAACAGTAAATGAATTATACATATATTACTTGTCAAAATTGTTCCCTTAACTAAAAATAATATTGACAGTTGAAAGATTTCCAAAAAGCTATTATCGACCATCTTGTTTATTTTCTTTTACCACCCAGAGAGGCGCTTGCGTTGTTTCCTCGAAAAAATATTTTTTACATGCCACAGGTGATATCTATAAAAACACTATATATAAAAACACTCGTGTATTTGAATGGAATGTTGTGTTAAAATTTCAAAGAAATCGGTGAAGAACTTTCGGAGATCCTTCAACGTATCACTTAATAGTAACAGTAGATTTTTATTTATATAGATAGAAGATGTGAAAATTTATTAAAATAAAAATGTCAACAAATCCGATCCGGATAATCCGGAGGGGCGCATAAACGAGGTTTTGCTGTATTTCTAATCACAAATATTCAATGAAAAATGTTGAACAAATTCAATACAGTAATTAAGCCGCTCAGCTAGCACAGCTCGCCGAGTAGGATGAGGATTGTAATTTATACTATACATATAAAATATACTTGCTCTTGCATAGCTAATAAAACGCCTGGAAGCTAGGCAACCGAGGATACCCAAAAAATAGGCACAAGAAAAAGTACGATAATCTCCTTGTATGTTCACATACATCTTTAAAATATATGTATTTATAAATAAAACAGTGTAATAAAAGGAAACAAAGAGGTTGTCCTCTGCTTGATGAAAATAAACATACACACATATATATCGAAATTATATATCTGTATATATATATATTTCAATCAAACAGTGTAAGTGTAAAAATATTATTATTTGTTTCAGTCTATAAATAAATAAATAAAAATAAATAATATATATATACAGATATATAATTTCGATATATATTTGCATCAAGCAGAGGACAACCTCTTTGTTTCTCTTTATGAATCAACAACTCTGCTACTCTCGGCAAAATAAAAACTTTTCAATCAAACAGTGTAAGTGTAAAAATTAGGTAATCTGAAAAATAATTAATTTCAATGGTAGGTATTCTTCTAAATAAACTACCAAAATTATTTAAAATCGATAATTTGATTTACATTGAAAAATAATTATTAAAATTAAGCTTAAAATAAAAAGTTGATTTTCAAAAAATGCAACTCTTCATATTCAAAGTAGATACAAATCGAAAAAAAAAAGATTTAACAATTTGTTTATACCCATGACGCAATGTAGCTTCGATTCCAAGCCAAAATCTGAAATTTCTCTCTCCTTTCTAATATTAGTGCCTGGAGCACCGAGCGATGCTCGGTAACTTTTTGCCTCTCATTAGCTTAAGTTTCAAATTTCTAGGCTCTGCGACTTACCGAAGACGAGATATGAACGATTAAAATATTTATTTTGTGACATGACTAATTTACACCCCCTTCCTTTATTCTAATCGGATTAAAATTTATACACGACTAATAACTCATGAGACTTGATAAGTTCACCAATTTTTAGCGAAATCGTTAACTCCGTTTTCGAGAACCCGATTTTATATACATATACAAGAATTCCTCATTTAATAATATAAGATAAGATTAATAATATAAGAGTGCCTGGAGCACCGAGCGATGCTCGGTAACTTTTTGCCTCTAAATAGCTTAAGTTTCAAATTTCAAGGTGCTGCGACTTACTGAAGACGAGATATGAACGATTAAAATATTTATTTTGCTACATGACTAATTTACACCAATACAATAATTGCTCTTTTAATATAGTAATATTTATAAGATAAGATATGAGAGTCAATTTTTAGCTATAGGTTTGCACCTTCTTGGGCTAGACTTTTTGTATCTTTCATCATAAAAAAAAACTTCCTGAAAACCTTGGGCAACGAAAAATATAATTTATATTTATTGTGAACCTTCATTTTTGAATAATTTCAAGAATGAATGTTATTTTTTTAGTCGAATATAGATGTATAAAAGACTATAGACTGCAGTGAATAATTGTTCATTTTTTGGTTTCTTTTATAACTAGTTCTCATTACATGAAAATTTCTATTGATTTTAGTAAACCATTTGCAAAATGAGGTTTCACATTTTTATATCTGATTAGATTGTTTTGCAAATCAGCCCAGGCCCTTTCTTTCTTCATATTACTTGAATTACTTGGCAGCTCTTGCTCGTAAAAGCTCTCTCCTTCGGGTTTCGCCAATTGAAATTGAACGTAAAAAAAGTTGCTAAGATGTTTATCACTTGCATGCTGTAAATAATTCTCAACTGGAAAAATTTCTTGCACCACAGTGCAAAGTTGCCTATTGAAAAGTGCATTCCAACAAAACCAAGACGAACCATACGTGTTTTTATTGCAAATTATTTCAGGTTTTAATACCGACGTTATTTGAATTAAAACCAATAAAATCCGTATTCGAAAGCATAAAATTTATCAAAACATTTAAATTGCAGTATTTGCTGAATTTTTATTATGCTAAGGATTAATTGCAAGGACTCGCGTTTTAAAAGTTTTACTTTATAGTTAAGTAAGTACTCGGGAGCCAATTAGATGCAAGTTGTATCAATATCATTATAAAAAAAGTTTACCTTTGCGTTAAGAGAATGAATCTAAATTGCATTCATTTTGATATATTAAAATAATTTTAGATAAGATTGCATCGTTTTTTATGACCAGATATATATATATTTGTTCTATTTCTGTTTCTTTAAATTTATTATATATCCTTTACCCACTTAATATGTTAAAACTATTACTAATACAACAATTGAAGTGAAATCTTTATTTATTAGAAATCAAATAAATAAAAATGTTAAAATAGGCTGTTTTAAACTGCCAAAAGTAAATAAAATTATTTCATTCATGTACTTATTTATAACTTATATAAGGTGTAGATTAACAGATAATTAGATTAGGGTGACCACCCGTCCTATTTTGGGAGAACATGTCCTACAATTAAACCTTTTGTTCTACGTCCTACCGCCTAACGGAAGTGTCCAAATTTCACAATTTAGTATAGGTAGTCATTAATAATAGCAATATATTTTTTTTCATTAGTATATTCTATACCTATCAATTTAAAATTATTTACTTATCAATTTAGTTTAGTTCATTTTTTTCAACCAATTTTTATTGTATTAAGCTGGCTTGTCAAATGTCCTACTGGACGGTGTTATAAAATTTCAAATGTCCTACTTTGACTATGTCGATATCTGGTAGTCCTAAATTAGATGAATAAGAAACAGGATGTATATCAAGTTGCGGGCGGTGATATTTCAACCAGAGGAAGCTGTCCAAAATATAAACCGTCAATTTTTAAAATTTTATTTTATTTTTCGCGTACGCAGGGGAATTTCGAAACGAACTAAAGAGAGGAGAGTTTTGAATGGGATGAATTAAATAAAATTATGATGGGACACCGATTATTTACAACATAGGATTCCTAGTCTTTGAAATACACAATAAGTTTCAAGGTCCACGGTATGTCTGCTGAAAAAAGAAACCCTATCGAACAACACATATAGTAAGCGATCCTCTACAATACAGCTTTGCAAGATTTTAAACCGTATCAGCCGACTATGACTTTTACTATCGGTTTCCAAGTGAAAGTCTTTTGTAATTGTCTTTCGACGAATATATAAATCACACACACAAACTCACTTTTTTGTAAAATTCATCGAGAAACGCAGAATTTTGTGTTATTTTTCAAATTTATTATAACATTGGATTTTTGTAACACGTTATGAAAATGCTCTTGTCGTTTTGAAATTTTAGAGATTCGCAGGATATAGAGCATTCATGGACCGCACCCACTGATGTATATACAGGGTGTTCCACAGAACTCGTTCATTAAAAGTTTTCATGGAAGGAGTTGAAAGAAAATTTTGAACTTTGACATATTTATGTTTTGGAACTTCTTATTTTCTATGGAACCCCCCAAATATTTTTACATCATTAGATTAACTGTTAAAAACTAAGATGATTTTGTATAATGCATTTGATGTCTAAAATTTATCATTTCTCAGTTATTTTAGTTAGTTTGTAAAATCTACTAATTTAGCGTTCATCTTTAAAAATTAATAATAATTAAACAATTGTTTGTAGAATTAATTTGATCAATTAGAACACTTAATTAGACATTCAAGTATCTTACTTAATCATAAAAATTCAAACCCTGTATATACATCAGTGGCGTGCGGTCCATGAATGCTCTGGATGCTGCGAATCTCTAAAATTTCAAAACGACAAGAGTATTTTCATAACGTGTTACAAAAAATCTAATGTTATAATAAATTTGAAAAATAACACAAAATTCTGCGTTTCTCGATGAATTTTACAAAAAAGTGAGTTTGTGTGTGTGATTTATATATTCGTCGAAGGACAATTACAAAAGACTTTCATTTGGAAACCGATAGTAAAAGTCATAGTAGGCTGATACGGTTTTAAATCTTGCAAAGTTGTTTGGTAGAGGATCGCTTACCATATGTGTTGTTCGATAGGGTTTCTTTTTTTCACCAGACATGCCGTGAACCTTGAAACTGATGGTGTATTTCAAAGACTAGGAATAGTATGTTGTAAATAATCGGTGTCCCATCATATTTTTATTTAATTCAACCCATTCAAAACTTCCGTCTTTTTAGTTCGTTTCGAAATTCCCCATGCGTAAGCGAAAAATAAAATAAAAATTTAAAAATTGAATGTTATATTTTGGACAACATTCTGTGGTTGAAATGTCACCGACCGCTACTAATATACATGGAGTTTCTTATTCATCTAATTTAGGATTGCCAGATGTTGACATAGTCAAAGTAGGACATTTGAAGTTTTATAACGCGTCCCAGTAGGACATTTGACATCCCAGCTTAAAACAATAAAAATTGGTAGAAAAAAAGCACTAAACTAAATTGATAGGTATAGGATATTCTACCCTTGTTGTTTTAAAATACCTACTACTTTTAATGAACAATTTCGGTGGAACACCCTGTATATATGTTACTTTGGAAATCCGAAATCAGTTAAAACTGAATTTGCATTGACAGAACTAGATTTAACAAAACCCTTTCGTTAGTATTAGTATTAACCAGTCAATACAATAATCTCTAAGAGATTTTAAGAAAAACCGCAAGTGACAGAAATGGAAAGAATTTATTTTTTACTTTACCATACAGGGTTTGGTCAAGTATTGTAATCGTGCATGAAAAAAGTGTTTTTTTTCCTTCTTTTTTTCGAAAGATCTCAAAAACGGCTGAAACTAGTTTGATTAAAAAAATTGAGCGAAACCATATCATTTCGGTCTACAAAAAAAACTCTTAATAAGTGAACATCGAAAAAATTATATTTTTCGAGATAATAATTGTTTTATCAAAATATCAGTTAGTTAGTTAGTTAGTCTGGTTGTTTGTCTGTGCGTTACCAAATTTTTGTGGACGAGCTAGCTCAAAAACTAGTCCGAATGTCGAAACCAAATTTCACACGTAGTTTTTGTCCATTGAGATTAAGAGCTGATTAGATTTTGGTGCATATCGACCCAAAATAAAGGGGGGTGAAGGGGGGTTAAAAATTAAAAATCTAGGCTATTTTAGCAAACTCAACCAAATTTTGTATACATAATCATTGGGACCCAACAAGTCTAAAAATGAAAAAACTAACCGTCCAAAATGGGGAGGGGGTCAAAAAATGAAAATCTTGGCCATTTACCAAACTCAACCAAATATTGTATACATAATCAGTGGGACACCGAGGAGTCTAAAAATGGAAAAACTAACTCCCCTCCCCTACATGATTATAAATAATTTTATTAAATATTAAATATAAGTGAGGGGCCACGTGGTATGGTAAAGTAAGCCACATCAGAACACATCAGCTTATTTGTTTTTATGTTTTGACTGAATCGATCGTTTAAATGTTTTTGCACATATTTGGAAGGAGTTGTTTGGGAGCTTTTGACAAGTGTCCATTTTTTGTGCAATGAGGAAACGTTTAAAAATATAGAAAGATACCAGAGATCTCATTATAAAGGAAATATTAGTTGTTTCTATTGTAGTTTTAACGATTTTTTAGTTACAACTAGAACTATTTAACAAACGTGCTGAACTAAAGAGTTTTTTAACTAATAATGTAAATTAAAAACAAATTTAACTAAGCCATTTGCCAATTCATTTAATCTTATGACTTCTAGAGAGTATAACACCCTTTCATCTCGATATTTTCGATACCCTTCAATCTTCAATTCTCTAAGACCCATCAGCCATGACTTCGACTCATACCCTGAAAGTATCTCGTTTTCTCTCATGCAAGAGCCAATTTATAGGTTTAGCACGTTCTTTCTGTTACTTCTTCATACAAAAAAAAAATACAAAAAAAAATAAATAAAAATTCTCACCACTTTTCGATATCAAATAAATTATTCTATTCCTTTATTGCTTACTCGACTAACAAATATTTCACACTGAATCTGGCTATGACTCTTTTAAAAGGCCATTTATCATTCATGATTATATTAAAATTTCAAGAAAAGTGTCTAAATGTAAAGTTCATTATAAGCTTTCGGAGTAGATAGACAACCAACACTTTAACGAAATAAATTTAAATTTTTACCAAGGAAAATCTTGATTTTAAACCAATTATTTAAAGTCTTGGAATCTAAATAAAGTTTTAGTCGTTAACAATTGGGCCTCTAAAATATTTATCAGTTTCTATTCTCTTTCGATTTTCCAGCTATTCAGCCATTATTATAAATACAATATACCTATCAATGGCGGTTGGTGACTTTTCAACCAGGGGAGGCTATTCAAAAAAGAGCCCTTTATTTTTTTGAAATTTTATTTTAATCTTCGCTTTTTTTTGCGAATTTCATCGAATAAGGCATCAGTTTCGTTATTTTTCAAATTTAACATTAAATTAAAAAAAAATATATTTTGGGACCTTCGCCCCAAACGGATACTGCTTTGTGTGAGTGAGGAGTCAGAAATTAATTCTTGTGACTTAAAATCCACAGTCCCTGAGATCTGAATCGACGATCTTCCACAATGAATCAGCCTGTCCTAATATAAAACAACCTTAAATTTCTCCTAATTCTATTGCTATAAGCAAGCCATAGCACTCTTAGTTATTTCCGAACTTATATATTTAGAGTTCATAGATGGATTATTCCAAAGATTCTCAAATCATCTTTATTCATTCCTTTTTTGTATTATTACTATTTTAATAGTTCCACAACAAGAACAATTTTTATTCGACTAAAACTTGTCTGGACTTGCCTTTGACATGCTTGAAATGGAAGATAACCAGGCGAGTGACTTCAAACCTTCTATCGGCACCTTTTTCGGAAAAATCATTCATTTCAATTACCCCTTGAAACTATGCAACAATTTTATTTTATTTCAAAAACCAATATACGTTTTAAAACAAAAAAATGTTTTTATAGAAATATTTGAAATAACGGATAATAATTTGAAAATTTAAAAATCCTCTTGAAATTTTGAAGTCGAACTTATATATTTATGAAAATACTCTAAATGTTAAAAAAACTTTAGGGATGCGGCGCGTACACAGCATTCGTGAACTGCACGCCACTGATACCTATTACCTACTATAAATAAACCTATTACGAAAATTACAGAAAATTATAAAAAAAAAAATAAACTCATTTGGCCATCCACATGACTTTCCCATACAACCTGTCCCCTCTCTTATATTTAATATATAAAAAAATAATTTATTAACATAGAATCTTCTATTGTAAATATCACCTTTCTTCGATTTTGTTTAGAAATTTTATTATTTTAAATTATATATATATATATATAATTTATTTGTTAGAGACTACACTTTCGAAGGATTGAACTTCATCATGAGTCTTTTTAATTTTAAATATTTTATCTAGGGATTCAAATAGCCAATCGTTTAGAGAAAATTGAAATTAAGAACTATAATTAACTAGTCTGTTGATATATTAACCACAAAAGATTTGCCTTTTATTAACCGACTTCAAAAAAATAATTTTTAAGAAAAAAATTAAAACCGACTTCAAAAAAATTAAATGCAACAAGTAAAATACACTAAAAGGTATAAAATAATTATTATCTTATTTAGTTACAAGTAAACTTCTAAATATTAACATGAAGTTGCTTTTTGAAGTCGGTGCCAAACAAACCATACCTATAAGCGAGCTTACCCACCAAACGTACTAAGTAAGATCCGTCGAGTGCGATTCATAAAAGGTATGTTTGGCACCGTCTTCAAAAAGTAATTTCATGTTAATATTTCGTAGTTTACTTGTAACTAAATAGATAATAATTATTTTATACCTTTTAGTGTATTTTATTTGTTGTATTTAATTTTTTTGAAGTCGGTTTTTATTTTTTTCTTAAAAATTATTTTTATTTTTATCTTTTTAGTGATGTTATTAATAGTGATCATATCATCAGAACTTGACCAAATTAATATGGCACCATCCCTAAAATACCCCCTTTCCAATAAAAAAAGAATAATCGAAATCGGTTCATAAACAAAGAAGTTTAGGGGGTCGGGTAGGCTAGGCGGTAGCATGTCAGCCAGCTAACCAAGAGGACCCGAGTTCGAATCCGACTCGAGGCATCCGGCTAAAATCTGACCCCCGAGGTAGAGACAAATTTAAATAAAATAATTAGTACCGTAAATGCCTTATGGCTAGAAAGGCCGAAAAGCCAAGAGAAAAAAAAAAAAGAAGTTAGGCCTGAACAAACCTAACAAAACAAAAAAGGTCTAATATTCGACTGAATTTTTTTTTGTGCCTATGTTACCTCATATCTCCGCCTATTGTGAACCGATTTTGAAAAAAAAATTTGCATCGGGTTCAGTCTAGCTTCCGATTGGTCCCGTTTTTTTTTTTTTTTTTTTTTTTTTTTTTTTTTTTTTTTTTTTTAGTCTAATATTCGACTGAATTTTTTTTTTGTGCCTATGTTACCTCATATCTCCGCCTATTGTGAACCGATTTTGAAAAAAAAATGTGCATCGGGTTCAGTCAGCTTCGATTGGTCCCGTTTTTTTTTTTTTTTTTTTTTTGTGGTATTGAACTTTTTTGTTAGGTTTGTTCAGGCCTAACTTCTTTGTTTATGAACCGGTTCGATTATTCTTTTTTATTGGAAAGTATCTTAGGGATGGTGCCATATTAATTTGGTCTATTAATAACATCACTAAAAAAGAGAAAAATAAAAATAATTTTTAAGAAAAAAATAAAACCGACTTTAAAAAATTAAATGCAACAAATAAAATACACTAAAAGGTATAAAAATAATTATTATCTTATTTAGTTACAACTAAACGACGAAATATTAACATGAAATTACTTTTTGAAGTCGGTGCCAAACAAACTATAGCTATAAGCGAAGGCGTACCCGCCAAAACGTACTAAGTAAGATCCGCCGAGTGCGATTCATAAAAGGTATATGTTTGGCACTAACTTCAAAAAGTAATTCCATGTTAATATTTCGTCGTTTAGTTGTAACTAAATAAGATAATAATTTTTTATACCTTTTAGTGTATTTTATTTGTTGCATTTAATTTTTTGAAGTCGGTTTTATTTTTTTCTTAATTATTTAACTATTTTCGATAAAAGATAGATATTCATGATGAGAGTTGGCTGTTTTGAGTATAATATTATGTCGTAATATTAATATGACATACTAATTAACGTATTAATAATATACAGAAATTAATAAAAGTTTAGTCGATTTACTCTTACCTTGGAGGAATGTCTGCTGCCGCTTCTGCCCTGGTCGATTTCCGCCACACAAATGAATAACATCCCGTTTTTCATTCCTATTATCTTGAATGCATTTCTCTAGGCGGGCTCGATTCTCTAAAACAGAAAATATAAAAGAATATAGGTATTTATTTAAAAAAAAGGAAAATTATCAGTAAAAGATAAATGAAAATAAATTTAACATGCACTTTTAATTGAAAACTTTTTATTTTGCCGAGAGTAGCAGTGTTATTGATTCATAAAGAGAAACAAAGAGGTTGTCCTCTGCTTGATGCAAATAAACATACACACATATATATCAAATATACATATATATGTATATATATTATTTATTTGCTTGAGACTATAGTTTTGGACTTCATTATCAGACTTTTTTAATTATAAATATTATTTTTCATGGGGTCAGTATCGCTTGTATAGGTATTGAAAATTTTCTTGCTCTGACTCAGCCAGTCAGAATTAAAAATTTAAAAGTTCTAACTTCTGTTTTTTCTTGTAGCTGGCAAATAAGTTTATAAAATGAGTCACTGAGGAAGTCGCTAATCAGTGACGAAACTATTGGCCCATTTAATTAAGAAACTTTACGATTGATTTAAATTCTGCTCCAACTCCCTAAGATCCTTTTAAACATTAAATAATAAATTAGTAATTTTTATAGTTTCCGCTAAAATCCCATTTAATTCTGTGGATAGACTTTTCGCTGCTAAATGTTGTCTCTGGTGGGTAATTTGTAAATCAGAATTTCCTACTTGCTTAATTCATTTAGAAACAGCACAATGTCCATACTAGCCGCCTCATAGTTACCTACGTTGTTTTTCCATTCTAAAAGAGTGTTTAATAATCTGGGCTGCTCTTTGGGTTGGGAGGTGTTGGCCTTAAGGTAGTTCTTTCACAAATGCAAAAATTCAAGAAGTCTTCCAAACTTGGAATATAAGTCATTAAAAGCATAATAATCACACTGTTATAATTTGAAGACTATTTATCACTCCAACCATGAAATAATTACAATTAAAAGTGAAATTTTTTACATATGGTAGATTGGGAAAAGATGGGAAAATGATCATTATTTTATATTTTTTCATTGAAGGACTTTCACCATCTTGACGAAAAACTAATATTTGTTAGGGAGTAACTTAAAAATAAATTGAAATTATTTACCACGTAGTTTTGATAAAAAATAAAAAAAAATCAACATATTTGGTCGATAATTTTTAGTGGAGGGGATAAAATATCAATGCCTTGGAAACGATCCATTCATAAAGAGAATATAGTAGTGTAAAAAGTACAGTCACGTTAAAAAAACATAACCTAAAATTTTAACGCCGTTCATATTTATAGGGTGGTTACGAGGCTGAAACTTTTTGTGTGGATTGTCGTGAAAGAACCTCCTAAAATAGATAAATAAATAAATGTTTGGTAGATAATCAAAATTAGTAACTTTAAAAAGAAAGAATATACGAGTATTTATTATTTGAATAAAATATTGTCTACCTCGAATTATTTACTTTTGTACTATGTATTTTGAAAATGGTGATTTTTCTGATTCCAATGTCATCGGGAATCTTAATTTATTCATTTAAATTTTCTATAAACATAGAATAATTTTAAACTGTGTTCCTTGATCACATAAAAAACTATACTTGGGTTATCTAACTACTTGATAACTAGAATTTATAGAATGTTGGAATTTCTTTAATATTATCTGTTATTTAAAAAGTATAATAATGTCGCTTGCCCGTGCTGACTCGGAATTCCCCTTCGAGATGGGAAGTGTTAACTAAAATCTTGTCATATCATGTTGGTCTCTCTGTATCTATGTAGCTTAATGCATTGTATCATATTATTTTTGTATCTGCTGCTGTAACAGGTCATTCAATAAGATAAGGATAAGTAAGAAAAAAACAAAATTTTGACAAAACTCGATTTTATTATTCAACATAGTTGACTTCGAGGGCGATACAACGAGTATACCGATTTTCCAACTTTTCGATACCACTTTTATAGTACGATTTCTCTTTCTCGTCAAAATAGGCCTCAGTTTCAGCGATTACTTAATCATTGGACTTCTTTTCGATTCTGGTGTGTAATAGTGAAGCCATGTCTCATCCATTGTCACATATCGGCGATAAAATTCCATTTTATTGCGGTTTAACAGCGCCAAACACTCCTCTGAAGCATCGATTCGTTGTTGTTTTTGGTCGACTGTGAGCTCACGCAGCACCCATTTTGCCCAGAGCTTTCGCATGCCCAAATGTTCGTGTAAAATTGTAAAAACACTACCATCTGATATCTTTACAATGTCAGCTAGCTCGTGCACCTTCAATTTGCGATCGTTCATAACCAATTTGTGGATTTTTTTATGTTTTCTGGAATAGCAGTCTCTTTTGGGCGTTCACTGCGCTCTGCATCATTTGTGCTGGTACGACCACGTTTAAATTCAGCAATCCACTTCTTTACCATTTGTCTCGATGCAGCAGAGTTCGGATAATGTTTATCAAGCGATTGTTTGGTTTCCACTGTATTTTTTCATCAAAAAGCAATGCTTTATTAAAACTCGAAATTCACTTTTTTTTCAATAACAAAAGTTGCTTCACACAAAATGCTATAACTCACGAATCAATAGTCAGATTGCTGTCAAATTTATAAACGTATCGTTTGAAGGTTAGTACTAAATAAAAATCATATGGAAAAATTCTAGTAACGGCATCTATGTGTCATCCTACGAACTTATTGAATGACCTAATACTTATATTATTTCTTAGTATATTGTATCAAATAACTTGTATCTGCTTTATGAGGCATCTCTGCCTCAGAGCATTGTTTAATAAATAAACAATTCCATAAGAATTAAGTGCAATGAAAATCTCATCACTTGTGTATGAAACCAATTCTATATAACACATTAATTCTACTTTTATTTCTTCCAAAATAAAATCAATATATCTGACGTAGCAAATTAATATGGCCTTTTTAGAAATATCGCATGATTCATCAATTTGTATTGCAAAAATTATTGATTCCTTTATTGTGTCTATTAGCTGGTATTCCACATTCTTTTTCTGCTTTTGTTTGTAATCCTAGTTCTTGTTTAATTTACAGCTCAGAATGTTTAGACTTCAAATGTCGTAACATTTTCGATGGTTTCATAGCATCATTTACTAAAACTTCATAGCAAATGATACATATTGGCCGTACATCTTCTTCCGAAGATTTGGGCCAAAGAATAAAACCATATTTTCAATATTCATTGTTGTAGGGCCTGATAAAAGGTTTTTTCTTTTTTTTCTGGTGGACACTCATAAAGTCTGTTTAGCTGTTATTTTTTTGAGACGTTGAACTGATAGTCAAGAAATTAAATAGCGTGCTTTGTTTATGTTTCATGGTATTAAGGTCTAAAAAAATAATTTCTTATTAGCGCCTATATAAGTATTAAAAATTATCACTGAACTTAGGAACTTTTATATTTGCCATATCCAGTTAAACAAATTGTAACAAACATCCAGAAATAAAAGACATCCTACCACTCACTGATGCCTGACGTAAACAAGTGACGTATGTAACTTTTAAGAAGATAGGTGTTGGTTCTGTGTGATGACATATGTGCTTACCCAAACATTCTCTAATATTATGCATAACAGGAATTTATTGTCTTCAGTGATGTGCTAATCATAAATTTCGTAAATTTAAAATTAGTTTAAAATATTTTTATTTCGTAATTTTATAACTTAAAATTTTATTAATGGTGCCGGTCCGCAATATAAATACCAAGTAGTAGGTAGTTATATTGAATTATTTGTTAGTGTCTTTTTTCAATTCTTAATAAAATTAATCACAAAAATACAAGCTTTAACAGCTACGAGTATATTTCTAAAACTTTACACACTTTAAGATTAAATAGGTCAAAGAAGATTTTATTCAAATTTCTATTTCAAAAATATAGAAGTCGAGAATTTCGATCAGGATCGTATCACACATGTTTACGTAAAATATCCTTTTCCGCTCAAGACCAATTAAAATTCCCAGTGGACTATTTGAACAAATTTGATGTTTGTTTATTAGCCTATTCATGACTGTAATAAACAACCTTAACACCTTCACATGTAAAGTTAATATCCTCAAATTGAAACTCATTCACACTTGAACCGTGAGCTCTTGTTTCCAGAATCAAATACATAATTAAATACTCTAAGATAGTGATCTCCAAAGTGGGGTACGGGTACCTCGAGGGGTACGCAGAAAATTTTAGAGAGTATTCCTCATTTTTCTTCAAAATACTTTATGCTCTCTTGTAATTTATCAACCACATGTATATATACAGTGAAATCTTTCAAATCCGAACTAATTGGGGCTGTAGCCTGTTCGGATTAGCCGAAAGCAGCTTCGACAATTAAAAATAACTGATTTCAAGTGAAATATTATGTGATGTTTTGTGTGTTTCTATTATTTTTTCATTGTTTTTGCAAAGTGATTAACCTAAAGAATTTCAATAACCAAATTTTACCATTTTTCAATCCTGGATGACATAAGTATATAGACACATTTACACTTTGTTAGGTATGCTAACTGTATTTCTTTGTTAATTTTTCAACTAATTATGTAGAATAAGGTTATAATATAGAATATATACATAATTGTTTTATGACTAAATAAATAAGTATTTCTTTTTTGCGTTCGAATTTCCCGGGATTTCGGATTTCTAGGTTTGGATTTGAGGGGTTTCACTGTATATATATTTCACTTAAAATATTTAAATAAATAACTTGATTTTCTGCATTTTTCCTTTCATTTCCTGATAAAAAAAAAACATTTTTGACAAATCACACACAAACATTCACATTATTTTCGTCATAAGAGTACGCGGTCAAAAAAGTTTGCCGATCACTGCTCTAAGACTGCCAAGTTAACTCTTAAAATATCTATTCAAATTTATTAAGATGATTTAATAATTTTTTTAAACTATACTATATGAACAGTTTTATCCTATTGATTTCGTTATGTAAATTCTTGAGTAATTTTCCTCATATTTATTAACATTTGAAAATTAGGAGCTGTAAAGTTTTAGTAGTTTTAGTTTATTAAAAAATGTCAATTAATTTTCTATTCACGCTGTTCTAATATAATTGCTTTGGAACAAATTTAATTATGTTCATATAAATACTTAATCTTCGTTTCTATCATGCATACATTATAATTAAAATATTAAGTATCATTCAATATTGATTTTCATGCTCAAACCATGAGGTAAAATATTATATAAAATAAAAAGATGAAGGATATTTAAAAATACCCTGTAGTTCGCTGGAATATTGCAATAAATAGGGAAAAGGGTCGATCTAGACAGTGAGACAGACAGACAGACAGATATCCGTTGCTATCGGAGTTGAGCTTTGTGTTTACGACGCAACCAACCCCTTCAATTATAAATATAGTCATCATTAAACTTGGTCATAAAATATTTGTTATAAATAAATTATATACTTTAATTAGTGCTTTACGCATTTAGACATAAAGTGTAACCCGATGGAATATCTATATCTACATATTATATAGGTATATTTTACTTTTCAACCAGGGGAAGTTGTCCAAAAAAGAACCCTTAATTTTTTTAATTTTATTTTATTCGCCTCTTCTTTTTTCAAATTTCATCGATTACGGACGGCATCATAAAATTTTTTGTTATTTTTCAAATTTAACATTAGATTTTTTGACAGAGTATGAAAATACTCTAAATGTTTTGAAATTTTAGGGATGCGCCGCATCCACAGCATCCATGGACCGCACTGGTATATATATATATTTACTACAATGCCCATCTGTCTGATTCTTTGGGGAATCGAAACAGATGAATTTTGTTCAGATATTCAATAATAAATTTTATTTAGAATGTTTATATGTTAACGTTAGATGAACGCGAAAGTTAAAACTTTTATCCGGCCACTGCCCTATTTTGGTGCAATTTGGACCAGACTCGTTTTGATACTGAACCAAGATAAGGACCCAGTCGAGTTTTCGGTCAATTTTTTTTAACAAAATATTTTCAGCCGTTTTTTAGATATTTAGATCGATTCAGACACAAAGTCCATGATAACTTTCACAGATAAAATTTAATTAAATTGTAGCCCAATATTAGGACATATATAAGTAACCAACTAAATATTTTCTAATTAAAAAGATTTTATTTTTGCCGAGAGTATCAAAGTCGTTGATTCAAAAAGGTAAATCAATGAGAGTGTCCTCTGCTTTATTCAAATAAACATATCCTTACATATAATATTATATAACGAATATAAGTATATATATACCTATCAGTGGCTGTTGGTGATTTTTCAACCAGGGAATGCTGTCCAAAAAAGTAGCTTTAATTTTTTGACATTTTGTTTTAATCTTCGTTTTTTTTTTTTTTGCAAATTTAATCAAATACGGCATCAATTTCGTTATTTTTCAAATTTAACATCAAATTTAACATTAAATTTTTCAAAAATATATTTTGGGACCTTCGATCCAAACGGCTTTGTGTGAGTGAGGGTAGGAGTCAGAAATTAAATCTTGTGTCTTGTGGAGTTTAACGGAGACGAAAATCGAGCAACTTCCACAATGAATCACCCTGTCCTAATATAAAACAACCTTAAATTTCTCCTAATTCTATTGCTATAAGCAAGCTCTGACTTGTCTAAGGTACTCTTAGTTATTTACGATTTTATACATATATTGAGCTTTCTTAGAAATGGATTAGTCTAAAGATTCCCGAATCATATTTATTTATTCCTTTTTGGATTATTTTTATTTTAGCTGTTCAGCGAGAACAATTTTTATTCGACTAAAACTCGTATGAACTTGTATTTGAAATCCTTGAACTGGAAGATATACCAGGCAGGGACTTAACCCTTCTATCCGCGCCCTTTTCGAAAAAATCATTCATTTTAATTACCCCTTGAAACTATGCAACAATTTTATTTCATTTCAAGAACCAATATACTTTTCAAAACAAAAAAATGTTTTTTTATAGAAATATTTGAAATAATGGATAATAATTTGAAAATTTTGAAATCGGTATTTATGAAAATACTCTAAATGTTTGAAATTTTAGGGATATGCTACATCCACAGCATTCATGGACCGCACGCCACTGATACCTATATTATATATAAAATTTATTTGTTAGAGACTATAGTTTCGAAGTATTGAAATTCACCATCAGTCTTTTTAATTTGAAATATTTTATCTAGGGGTTCAAATAGCCAATCGATTAGAGAAAATTGAAATTAAGAACTATAACTAACTAGTCTGTTGATATATTAACCCCAAAAGATTTGCCTTTTATTTAACTATTTCCGACAAGATAGATTTTCATGCTAGATAGTTGGCTGTTTTGAGTATAATATGATGTCGTAATATTAATATGATTTACTAACTAATGTATTAATGATGTATCAAAATTAGAGTTTAGTCGATTTGCTCTTACCATGCAGCCGCGTCTGCCCTGGTCAATTTCAGCCACACAAATGAATAAAGTGCCGTTTTTCATTGCGATTATCGTGAATGCATTCCTCTCGATTCTCTAAAACAAAAAATATAAAAGAATATTTTTATTTAAAAAAAGGAAAATTATAAGTAAAAGATAAATAAAATAAATTTAACTTGAACTTTTTGATATTAATTTTTTATCTAAATGTGATTATTATTACATTAGGCTACGGATGAGAATAAATAAATAAATAAATGATAATAATAATAATAAACAGGCGATGTATAGTACAGAACAAACCTCCTTCAAAAGGAGCGAAAATAATAATTATAATAAGTTCATAGTAGTGGACCTAAAAAATCTTTTTTTTTCAAATTTAAATAGAATAATTAATCCACACTTTAAGCCTCTCCCAATTCATATTTTTCTTTGACTTGTGGGATTATTATTATTATTACTATATTTTTACATGTTTAAATTTCAAGAACAAAATGGACCATTCAAATTACTTCAACCCAGTGAACCTCCATCTTGTAATAAAAACAGGGTATTCTAACATCCATGTTGATTATCTCATTTACAGCAGAGGTTCCTAAACTACGGTCCTTGAAGCTTTTTCATCCGTCCTGCGTCTACTATAGAATTAATACACACATATTCAGTATATTAAATATTAATGCCATATAATAGCGTATTATGAATACAATTTCAATATAATAGGTATCTTATATCCGGCCCACCCATAGTTTTCAATGTTCACAAGTATCCCTATCTCTAAAAAGTTTGGGGGGATCCCTACACTATAGTTTCGAAAGATTTTTTAATTTATTAAAATAAAATGATATTTGAGTAAAACTTCATTAAATTTCCATAATGAAATGAAATATTTATATTAAACTGAATAAGATGAAAGCGGGGCTTTCAAAACTGTTCTCAAATAATTTTATTGAAGAAAATAAAATAAAATTCTTATACTGAAGAACAAACGTATTTTCACTACTACGACAAAACGAATTTACCTAAATCCAATTGGGTATTTGAACCCATGAGAATAACAGATAAAATATATGTATATAATTAAAAAGACTGATATGATGAAGATCAAATCTTTCCAACAAATAAATTATTTATGTTTATTTGCATCAAGCAGAGGACAACCTCATTGATTTCTCTTTATGAATCACTCTCTCTAAAGATTTATCGTCTGCTTAGAGTTTAGAGCTGCTAACCCCATTTTTTATCATATTGGATATATTAATACCGTTCGAAAGAAAAAGAAATGCAGCATCGTCCAAGTAAAACTGCTACTTAAAATTACGATCGTAATTGTAGAAAAAATAATGGGAAAAATAGTTTTTTTTCCATAACAACAATATTAAATTTTGTTTTTTTCTAAAATTTCCTTGTTGTGAGTTAGCAGGTTTACACTCTAAGGCGACGTTGTATTTAAATTCATTCCCTTCTATATCTATATATTTATTAGTAAATTTTATTACTTATTTAAGCTCTCTCATATCTCAATGGTAGAAAAGAAGTTTCTTAAGACCGACAAAAGAATTTATAAATATTTTGAATGAATTTGCATAAGAAAACATAAAGTAAAAAACTAATACTTACTATTTAAAGAAAGAAAATATTTCTTATTACTTATCTAAAAGCAGAAAGCTTTTTTTTATATGTATATTCATAAATGAGTACCTATGTATTGTAATGTGCAGGTAAAAATAAAACAAGCGAAACTATTTTGTTAATAAAAAAAATTTAAATCACGATTTTAGACCTATGATGCAAGAAAGTGTTACTCCATGAAGAAATAACCCCTAGAAGTCAGAATTGACCTATATCGTGGAAGGAAACCAAGGGCGGATCCAGGGGGGGGGGGGGGCGGAGGGGGCGACCCCCCCCCCCCCCCCCCATAGAGAGACCCGTGCCTGGCAAAAAAAATTTGTAAAAAAAAACATTTATTTTTTTAAAAAATTTTAAAATTAAAAATAAAGTTCTATGTGTGTGTGTGTGTGCCGCTTGGACAATTCGATCGCGATACACTTCCGAGATAAAAAGTAGATCTTATATACATTCACCCCCCCCCCATAAAAAAAATTCCTGGATCCGCCCTTGAAGGAAACAGAGGAAATTTCAGGAGCTGGTCAAAGTTACCTGTAGAGGCGTAAGTATCGAAGGAAGATCCAATCTTGAAGTTATAGAGAAAAATAAATTGGAGAATATCTTTGTTCAACTTGTATCAAATATGGTTTACTGTTTCTTGTTTCCTAGGGATAAATTAAAACTAAAGTAAGATCGTTACTGTATAGGTTAAAATTTGTTATAATACTGAATTACAATTTTCTGACAATTTGTAAAACTGTCTTATTATATTATAATTTAAATGGATGCTAGGCAAACAGAGACGCCAAGTCCCTCTTGGGCCGTTGTGCGATATACTGGTTGGCTCCTTTATATGCGAGCAGAGGGTGGGGGAAGCTTCACCAGACACAATCATGTTCAAACCTGTCGCTGTACGCTCGCCGTTTGCCAGTAGCAGCATCAATCGAATCATTTAATTGCGACACTTCTATAATGGCAACCTGCTAGTTAAACAACTAAATTGGCAGACCAGTTAAGGGTATGCCTACCCTGAAAAACAGGCGCAAGTCATTTCCCCATTTTTACTTTATCCAATGCGAAGCAGATAAAGTATTGGATCGGTCTCGCTAATTTTCCTGGGCTAACATGTGGTAGAGATTTTATGCACCAAATATAATTTGTCTTCCAGATTTTGTCTTTTTTTGTTTTTTTTATAGAGTTCTGTACAATTTCAATAACTTTTTTTTATATCTCCCGTTAAAATTTTTTATGTACTAATATATCATTTGAGTAATGGGCAAATAATTTGATTTTATTGATTGAATTATCAATCAGGTTTTTTTAACAAGGCCATAAATCTTAAATTCGAGCATGATTGATTTTCTACGCCTGTCTACTATATTAAAAAAACAACTGGTTTATTGGTTCACCTTGCAGAATAACAACACTTAAATCCAAAAATAGAAATCGAAACAATGTATAGAATAAATTCAATAAAAAATATATGGAAATATAGATAGTAGCAGGGGCGGATTTAAGCACGGGCTACGCAGGCTGCAACCTATGGGCCCGCACCACAAATGGTCACTTTGTTTTATATATTTAACAAGGTTTCAATCATGAGTCATTCACGTTAATTTTTAAGTTTTTAATTGCTGAAAATGCGGTTTTTTGTAGTTTAATTTTAAAAAAATATTTTCTCCAGTAGAGACCGCGCCACAGGTCTATGGGCCCTAGATACTAAATCCGGCCTTGGATAGTAGTAAAACGACATTATACATCTTTAACAAATACATTATTCGTTCTATCTCTTTTCTTCGCATCCTTTGACACATATGGTCATTGCATCTTGTAGATATTCTTCAATAAGCACGAAGAAGAATTTTCTAATTAAAAAAACTTATACATCCAATTTCACCAACCAAACTTGAACTAAGGTAGCACTTAAATTAACTTCCAACTATCTTTTAAGGTAAATTATTGAATTAGTTTTATTAAATCAATTAAATTAAATTTAAATAAGGCCAAGAGATGCTTTTCCCCTAAGTATAATTGGTGTAATACTACATAGTTACCTTGAAAGTTGGTTTGATATTAATTTAAGTTAGTGATCAAAGAACCGGCGTAAATAATCCCAAGTGGGATAAAAATAAAAAAAATTTAGAGAAAGAGGGCTATACAGGGTGTTTCAGGAAGAATAGTAAATGTTTTGGGAGGTGGTAGTATAGACGAATTGCAATTAAAAATGCCATATAACATGTGTCCAATTACAGAGACACAGCTGAGTTCAATGTATTTTCGTTTCGTGTCTTGGTTCACCGGTTGCTAAGGGTTACTATGGGCATATTTATCGAATGTCAGCAGTAGAGTGTTGATGTACAAGGTGTGAAGTTGTGCTTTAGTTTACATTTAAATTTTCATTGTGATTTGTTGGCCAAGTCTACAGTACTACGTATAGTGAGGAAACATGCTGCACGATTTACACATGTTGAGTATGCCGATAGTGGGTTACATACTGTACTCAATAAAAATACTCAATAAAAATGGGACACATGTTATATGGGATTTTTTATTGCAATTCGTCTATACTACCACCTCCTAAAATATTTACTATTCCTTCTGAAACACCCTGTACATAAATGTATATATAAATTACATGCATGATAACTGCTGATTCTTCTATTCAAATTTTATTTTTCGAAGATGTACTTATTTGTCTTTAAAAATTTTGAAAATCTCAAAAATGTAACATATTCAAATTTTATTTTTCGAAAATGCACTTATTTGTCTTTAAAAATTTTGAAAATCTTAATATTGTAAAATATTCAAATTTTATTTTTCGAAGATCTACTTACTGGTGCAGAGTGGCAATAAAAAGGAAAGCGTGGGCGAATTTGGGAGAGGCCTATGCCCTAAGGGGCCCGGTACAATAACTAATTAACTATGTATATATTGTATTATATTTTATGTAAGAAACCAAAAAAGGTTATAAATAAATAAATAAATAAATAAAACTGCTGACTAATAAGTATAACGTCTACATACAAAGGCATTGCGGTCTTTTGTCAAGTCAATTCTACCCCTAAAATAGTTTATTCTCACAAGAGAAGGATATCTCTTGTTAAGTGAATATTTAACGACCATTGTAATCATCACCTGTATAACTTCTTTCAAATAAATTTGTTATGTTTAAAAACATTTCTATGGCATTGTTTTTTATTTAAAAAACCGAGAATAACATCATTTCATATAACTTTTGTTTTCTCATTTTCTAAACAAGAGGGTAATATCGGTGAAATCAAATATATATTGAGGTAATAACTAAAAATGTTTCCCGATCCCTGATTTAGGTGCTACCTTAGTTTTTATAAGTTTGGTTGGTGAAATCGGGCCTTATGATGAAATTGTGTCTTCTCATTCCTGCTGTTACTAATATTTTTTTTTTACTACAGAATATGAAATTATAAATCAAATGTATATTTATTGTAAGAGTTCGTGGCTGTGTTGAAACTGTACTAGATGAAGGAGGAGGTATCAGCCAAAGATGGAATCACTGGGTTCAATAAAACACCTTTAATGAGACGTTTCGACCCTAATTTTGTTTGGCCATATTCAGTCAATTAGGAGTTATACACAAAATGCGGTACACATATGTGATCGAACCAAGCCTTGTCAAAAATAAAAATTTATTTTAGCTTCATGCGAATTTATAACGTGCCTGGACCCAAAAGTTTCAGAATGAATGTGTATAACTCCTAATTGACTGAAGATGGCCAAACAAAATTCAGGCCGAAACGTCTCATTAAAGGTGTTTTGTTGAACCCAGTGATTCCATCTTTGGCTGATACCTCCTCCTCCATCTAGTACAAATGTATATTTGTTAATCTTTGGCCAGGCGGAGTCAAGCCAGCACAAAAAGTTTCCCTTAAATCCATTAATAATAAGATTGGAGTAATTTTTGGAGATGGACTGATAAGTGAATTAAGTGGATATCGATGAGGCAGTCCAAAAAAAGAAGAAGATAATTTACACTATATTTTTTCAGGGTTTTTCTTCACTGACTTTTCAAAACCCTGAAGAAGGAGGGAATAGCCTCCGAAACGTCGGTTTATGAATAAAAAGATAGTGTAAATTATCTTCTTCTTTTTTTGGACTGCCTCATCGATATCCACTTAATCCATTAATAATATTCAAATACTTCTTTTATTTTTATTCATCCACCTGTTATAAATAATCAAAGAAAAATGAATCAAAATTCTATAAGCGTCTGTTCACACGACACGGAATTTCCGCACGCGGAAATTTTCGCTTTTGTGTGCAATCAATGCTTTTCAATGAGCCTGCTTAATAGGGTAAAAATTTCCGCGGGCAAAATTGTATGCATAGGCTCATTTAAAACCATTCGTTGCACATACAAAAGCGAAAAACTGCCCCGTGTGAACGGACGGTTATACTAGTAGATAAGAGGGTGTAAGCTTTCGGATGGGGAAATAATTTTTAAATTCTCTTGTCTACTTTCTGAGATTAGACCCTAAATAGAAACATAAAAACCGAATTTACTTCTTGACCATATATGGTATACAGAATAGAAATATACATGTATTCACTTAGGGGCCGTCCATAAATTACGTCACATGAATTTCAAAAATTTTATACCCCCCTCTCCTTGGGTCACATTCTGTCACATTTTTATTAAGCCCCCCCCCCCCCCTTATTGTGAATATTGTGACGTCACACTTAACTTGTATACCCTATAATTTTATAATTGTAGAATTTTTTTTATAAATTAATCTCAGCTAAAACGATTTAATATATTTTAAGTTTAACTTTATTTTTATTCATATCATTAAATTTAATAAATATATTGTGACATCACGATTTTTAAGATCCCCCCCCCCCCTGTCACATTTTGTCACAAATCTGAGATGTCCCCCCTTACTGTGTGTCCTAATTTATGGACAGCCCCTTATATATAGACATTTTGTCGCTGATCTTACAAAACCTCGTAAGTCCGATTTTTGGTTAAATACGTATTATACGTTTATACCGACCAACTTTTCACGGCGCATTTGTCTATTGAAACCTTATTATTCTATTCCAATTTAATTTCGCGCTACGGACAAATAATAAATATTGCATTGTATTTGTATGTATTGTTGTTTAAAATGTTTTTTCTTGTTTTCTGGCAAACAATGAATTTAGGACTTACGAGGTTAAATTGAAACTTTTTGCCGAGAGTAGCAGAATTTTTATATATTGAAGGAGACAATAAAAGAGTGTGTCTTCTGCTGGAATTATAAATTTTATTTATTTATAAAGAGACTATAGTTTCGAGGGCTTTGCCCTCTTCATCAGTCTATTACAATGGATTCACAGGAATTAATTTATGAAGAGGGCAAGCCCTCGAAACTATAGTCTCTTTATAAATAAATAAAATTTATAATTCCAGCAGAAGACACACTCTTTTCTTGTCTCCTTCAACTTACGAGGTTTTCTAAGATCAGCGACTTTATGTTTATTTTCATCAAGCTAAGGACGGACAGTTTCAATGATTTCTCTTTAAAAATATTTCATGCTTGAAAACTATTTTTCTTCACGTTCCAGACATTTCTAAACACTAATAAGAAAAAATATTTAAAATATTCAATAAGAATTGTTGATATCTAAAAATATATTAAAAACTAAGCACAAGCATTTTAGATAAGAGCAGACAAAATAATCGGACACATTTTTCTGAAAACAATATCTTTCCTATTACTACTAAAATTATTTAGCTACTGCCCTTGTCGAATTCTCTCCCAGACGAGACGGTTGCACTCCAGACCATAAAGCTTTCTCGTTCCGCTGCATTTACTTCTCTTTCCAAAAGTCGTAAAAATCCCCGCCACGGCTTCTTTTTAATGTCTTTCTTCACCTGAAAACTCTTTAGCCCTTGCTGCAGCTGCGCTTCAATTCGATTTAG
Source organism: Forficula auricularia (assembly GCA_024734495.1). Taxonomy (NCBI): domain Eukaryota; kingdom Metazoa; phylum Arthropoda; class Insecta; order Dermaptera; family Forficulidae; genus Forficula; species Forficula auricularia. The sequence goes on along the minus strand of JALMQS010000120.1, from coordinate 5,406,573 downwards.
ATTATATATATGTATATATGTACATATTTGTTATAAAAGAAGAAGAGAAAAAGATGTTTACAATCCTAAAGATAGATTAACTCCTTTTATTTTAATTCCATTTTAAGAAATGAGTTCAAAAAGACCCATATATAGGATAATAATCATAGGGTTTTTAAAATGAAAGTTTTTGCCGAGAGTAGCAGAATTTTTATATATTGAATGAGACAATAAAAGAATGTGTCTTCTGCTGGAAGTATACATTTTATTTATTTATAACGAGACTACTATAGTAGGTAGGTATAGTTTCGAGGGCTTTGCCTTGCTTGTAATAGACTGATGAAGAGGGCAAAACCCTCGAAACTATAGTCTCGTTATAAATAAATAAAATGTATACTTCCAGCAGAAGACACACTCTTTTATTGTCTCCTTCAATAGGGTATTTACATAAAAATTTAAATTTCAAAAATGTGATACCATATCGAATATATAAAAGACGCCTTCAAATTTAAGGACGAATCTGCTTTTTTTCTAGCATTTTTGAAAAATTAACAGACTATCCATTGAAGGCGCCATCCAATTTAAGACGCCCCAGTTTTAAAATTAAATTTTAGTGAAAAAAAAGCCTTAAATTCTATTCAAAACGGTATTTATGAATAACTTAATTAACAAATGTGAGCAGGCATTTTTTTTGTTTTGTTTTGTAAAAAAAAATTATATCTTAGCCCAGAATGCCGTTCGTGTGACGTCACAGGACATATAATTTCTTCCATTAAATAAACTGATGGGGCCATCCACATCATACACCTGGCCCCTCTCTTATATTTAGGTGCCTGGAGCACCAAGCGATGCTCGGTAACTTTTTGTCTCTAGATAGCTAAAGTTTCAAATTTCAAGGCTCTGCGAGTTACCGAAGACGAGATATGAACAATTAAAATATTTATTTTACGACATGACTAATTTACACCCCCTTCCTTTATGTCAATCGGATTAAAATTAATACACGACTAATAAATCATTAGACTTGATAAGTACACCAATTTTTAGCGAAATCCTTAGAGGTGTTTTCGAGTACCCGATTGTATATATACAAGAATTGCTCAATAATATAAGATATTTGATAAAATAATTTATAATTATTTACGAAAGAACCTTCCCCCTCTTAATTTTAGGCCTATTAGCAATTAATAATATCTCCTTTTAATTATGAGACTATTTTATTAGAAATAGCACCTTTATTCGATTTTTATTTGAAGATTAAATAGAGTTTAGTGTTCTGTATTCTCCTCATCTAATGCTTTAGGAATAAACATTTGGCATTATATTTTTAACGTTTCGATTATTATTGCTGAAGATATGGAGGAATCAACATAAAAACCTGGTCCCACTTTTGGAAAACAAAAAATATTTTGATAGGTTATTTAATTAAACAATTATTAACAGGTGATTTAATCAAAATAAAACAAGTGGTTGATTAAATAACAAACAAACAAATTACCGAACGAAGCTTGGTCCTCTAGGTACTTAATAATTATAATAATAATATACAATGAGCGATATAAGGTCGACTTAAATATTTCAGGAGGATCTTTAAATTTTCAAATTATTATCCGTTATATCAAATATTTCTATAAAAAAACAAGTATATTGGTTCTTGAAATTAAATTAAATTGTTGCATAGTTTCAAGGGGAAATAATGATTTTTCCGCAAAGGGTGCAGATAGAAGGTATGAAGTCTCTGGCTGGTATTTCTTCCAGTTCAAGGATGTCAAAGACAAGTTCAGACGAGTTTTAGTTGAATAAAAATTGTTCTCGCTGTGGAACTATTAAAATAGAAATAATACAAAAAGGGAATAAATAAAGATGATCCGAGAATCTTTAGACTAATTCAATTCTAAGAACTCTCAATATATATATAAGATCGGAAATAACTAAGAGTGCTACAAACAAGTCATAGCTTGCTTATAGCAATAGAATTAGAAGAAATTTAAGATTTTCTTATAGGACAGGATGATTCATTGTGGAATATGGTCGATTTCCATCTCAGGAACTGTGAAATTTAAGTCACAAGATTTAATTTCTAACTCCTACCCTCACTCATACAAAGCAGTATCAGCTTGGGGCGATGGTCCCAAAATATATTTTTTTTTTTAATTTAATGTTAAATTTGAAAAATAACGAAAATTATGCCGTATTTGATTGAAAAAAGCAAAGATTAGAATAAAATTTCAAAAAATGAACAGTCAACAGCCACTGATAAACTATATATGTATTTTATATAGATTCAATTACTTTTATATAGATTAAATTATAAAAAAAAAAAAATTGTTTTTGAATTATAAATATATTTCACATTATATGATTTCGTAATGTTTCTAGAAGGAAATCTTTGAATATAATTTTAAAATTAATTAAATCAATCCTACATCAATCTTAATTCATTTGACGGTATAACAAATTATGTTAATGAGTTAAAAGTCTTTTTGAATATAATTATTTATCCTTAAAATTGATAATTTTGTTTATGAAGAGTTCGAACTGGTTTTGTGGTGCGTTTCAAATAAAGGTGACAGACAAAATATGCCTGTAAATGTCTAGTAAAGATTTGCCTTCCCATTTTAATTTGATCTGATTAAATATTAAATTGATAACACTGGATCTTGTAAAACAGAGAACGGCTTACCATTTCTGTAAAATATGTCAATTTGGCGGGCGATGGCTACCTCTTGTCGCGACAGCAATGCTCATCTTCCGCCTAGCAACAATTTTATTAAGCCATAATTCTTGAGATAACATAATTTAATTCCATCTAATTTCTCTGTTATCAGTCAATAAGTACTTTATTTTAGTGTTTTTTATTACTTTACCATACAGGGGGTATGGCCAAGTATTGTAATCGTGCATGAAAAAAGTGGTTTTTATCCTTCTTTTTTTCGAAATATCTAAAAAATGGCTAAAACTATTTTGATTAAAAAAATTGAGCGAAACCATGGCCTTTCGGTCTACAAAAAAGCGCAAATAAGTGAACATCAAAAAAATTATATTTTTTGAGATAATAATTGTTTTGTGTGGAAGAATTAGCTCAAAATCTAGTGTGAATATCGAAACCAAATTTCACATGTAGTTTTGGTCCATTGATTTTTCGTTTATTGGGCCACGCAGGTGGGGGCCTCCACTAACAAGAATTATTTACATAGTCGGATGAATTTAATTACAGGATTATTTACATAATTATAGGAATATTAACATAATATATTTACAAAAAAAAATTTCTTTTTTCTTTTTATATACAATTTCTAGCGCATGGCGATTTCCCTATAAGTTCTCCTGTTGAAGCTGTAAAAATTCATTAATGAACCCCTCATTGCCCTAAAGGTCATATCGTATAAAGTTCTCTGAGAAATTCCCAGGGCGACAAGGGGAGGCACCGCTTTATGCCACCACACTCCCTTCCACGAGAGTGTGATGGCTTCAACTCTCACAGAACCCGAGCCCACCCCAAACCTTGCCGCAATGTTGCTCACCAGACTGGAGTTGCCCTTATAATAATTGATTTTGTTTCTGTGGGCAACCCCAAGTCCGAGGAGCGCTGACACTATCTGCACATCCAGAACCCACACCGTCCCCGACCCGTCCTTCGCCACGATGTCTGGCTTCCTGTTCCCGGCCGAGCTCTGATATAAATATTCGAGCTCGACCCGCATTCCCTTTTTAATTAGTTCATCAGCCAGACGTCTCACCACCGCATCATGCCTCCTGAGCCTTCCATCGTGCGTCCTCCCACACGACTGGAGAATATGCCCTGTCGTCTCAGTTTTTCTACACCCGGCCCTACACATGGGTGGACCCTCCGGCCGCCTTCCTCTACTTGTTCTAGCGGCCGAAGGAAGAGACCCCGATTAAGGGCTGATTAGATTTTGGTGCATATCGACCTAAAATTAAAGGGGGTGGAGGGGGTGTTAAAAATTAAAAATCTAGGCCATTTGAGAAAACTCAACCAAATTTTGTATACATAATCATTGGGCCCCCAAGAGTCTAAAAATGCAAAAACTAACCCTCCACCTCTACATAATTATAAATAATTTTATTAAATATTAAATATAAGTGAGAGGATGTATGGTAAAGTCAAGTGGATGGCCACATCAGAACAGGTCAGCTTAGTTTTTTCTAAATATCATGAAAATGGCTTAACCCAGAAGTTCCCAAAGTGTGCGCCGCGCCCTCTTCACATGTGCGCCCCGAAGCTTAATTAATTAATAATTAATTGATGCAAGACATTTGGCCCAACTAGACAAAAAACAAAGTGAGAAGCTAAAAATATATTTATTATTCATTTTTATATCTTACTTACGTTTAGACATACATAAAGCGAAAAAATTTAACTTTGACACCCTCGTAAAATCTGAAATGTATACAAAGGGTTCCCCCTGTGGTCTGAATTTTTGATTTTCATAGAAAAATAAACTATTAATTCCCAAAATATTTTTATTGATTTTAATACACGAGTATATAGAAAGACCAAATACGGTATTTGTTTTGATATATGTACTTTTACTTTGGTTAGGGCGCCATGGAAAATTTTTAATTGAAAAAAGACGCCGCGACTCGGAAAAATTTGGCAACCTCTGGCTTAACCTATTTTGATCAAATTTAATATTCTATTTAAGTACCTTGAGTACCTCAAAAAAGGTTATATAAAGTTTTTAGGAAAATTACATTTTAAAGTACCTACCTTACTTTTCAGTAAGCAAGTACCTTACAAAAAGACTAAATTCTTTATTTCTGATTAATAATAAAGGAATAAATATATTAATATTTCAAATAGATAAAGTCTGTCAGCGATCCATTACAGTTTATTGATATTTTTTTTAAACTTTTGTCGATGGGAGAACCGCGATTGGAATTAGGTGTACACGTCTTCGGAATTATGTGGAATTATTTTGGAATTCATTAAATAATGCCCCATCATCTATTCTCTTTCTATTTGAAAATAAAAGTGGAAGTGTACACGATATTAGGTTGCGGTTCACCCCTCGAATTTTGTCATCAATTTTTGAATTAGTTTAGCTGTTAAAATACTCCTTGTTTAAAAATTGACCGATTGTATCTCAAATTACATAAAAAATTTCTTCTTTGGCGCTATAAGGTACGTCAAGGGGTGAACCGCGACCTAATATTGTGTACACCTAGTTCCACTTCCACTTTCATTTCTAAGTAGAAGTCAATAGATGAAGGGGCATTATCTAATGAATTCCCAAAATAATTCCACATAATTCCAAAGACGTGTACACCTAATTCCAATCGCTGTTCACCCCTCGGGGTACGTAAATCGCTTGAACTCCCTCCACTATCCTATAAGGGTATTTTTTTATATAAGCTGAAATTTTACTTGCTCCCAGTTTGGGGGTTAAGCCTCCCAGAAGACAGACAAAAAAACAGCAGAAATTTTCAATTTTTTTGTGATAGAATTATTTGTGTGACAAAAAACTATTTTTAACAATTGTTGAGTTGTTGATTTATAAAGAGAAATCAATATATGTGATTGTCCTCTGATAATTTTATTTTAAATTTTGTTTGTTTCACTCAATGTATGTTAAGATTTGAATATTGTAATTACTTTTTAATTAAAACATTGGCTATAAGGTATTTTATTTGTATTGTAAATTTGTTGAAATTTACATTTCATACCGTCAATAAATAAATAAACGCTATTTGTTGTGATATATTTTTTTCCATACTACACAGAGACTCACTTCTGATCAATGAGGAAAACTTTCAAACAAAAAAAAAAACTACATAATATTTTAATAATATTTATCAAAGGACTTTTAAATATAGATATTTTTAACAATAATATAAGTTAATGTTTTCTCAAGTGTTTGGAATGATGAATCTTGTTCTATAATCTATATGATCGTATTATGTTAAACAATAGATTATACTTGTGATGATTTCTTGAGCTGACAGACAAGGGATTGAGAACACACATATATTTGGATGTTTTCATAACATATTATGAGAATAGCTGGTTAAAAGAGTTCTTATGAAAGGGTGTCATAAACACAGAGGAAACCCAGCCACAAACTTAACAAGCTTGCACAAATACTCAGAAGGTCCACAAAGACTTCAATCAGACCGTCTCACTTTGAGAAATAATACGTTTATTTTCATACTCAAGCAAAAACTTAAACATATAATATCATGTCTCAACGAAATATATAGGTATTATTAGTCAAAATGACTATAGGGGAGCAAAAAATAGAAAATGGAAACCAAGTGGGGGTGAAGGAAATTTTGAACCACCGTTCAAATGATGACTTCCAAGTTGCTTTGGCACGGAATTGAATCTCGATCCAGATAAAAAAATTTCATTGTAGAAAAAAATTAAAGACAGTTCATCACATATAGATGAAGTCAACGGGAAACCAATCTCAGTGAATAATTTCTCAGGAAAATTACAAAGGAGTTAATGCTTTCCATATTAAAGGCCAATGCTCGAAAAGCACAAGAAGTAGAAGTAAACTTAGGACACAACTCAGTTTTTTACTATGAGGTCACTGTTATCGTTTTCAGGACAAGATATAGTAGCGCTCTTGCTCATTTGTCACATCAGCATAGTATGTGTAGAGCTCATCTCCTGTCCTGAAAATGGTAACAATAGCTAAGCCATGTAACGTTATTAAGAGGGTTATTTCTTCATTTTAACATTAACTTTTAAATTCGGTAATGCCTATACTCTATAAGATTAGGTTAAGTATTAGGGTGGTCCTTATTTTGGGTATTTTCGAATTTTTACGAGGACAAGGGCTCATATGGTTCGAAGTAAATAAAAAAAATATCCCCCAAGTTTCAAGTCACTATCTCAATTATAACCTGTGCCCCCAGCGATGCAAGTTTCATATCTAAATAGCATGGGATTTTTGCCATTGAAATATCAATTTTATATTCCGGCCAAATTAATGGTTCAAAAAAATTGAAACTCTGTAGACTTTATCCTTTATCCTTGTAGTAGCTATCCCTTAGAATTTTCACGAATTTTTAGTTATTATTATTTTGGAGTCTATAACTTAGTAACACTAAGTAATACGAGCCCCGTCCTATCTCAATTAGCCCACAGATATTTTTTCTTTTTAAATAAAATTATGCTAATTCATGGTAAATTTAATTTAAATATTTATTTTTATTATCATTTGGAACAACATTTTAAACAATTTAAAACATTTTATTGTAACATTTAACTTAAAATTATTTTTTAATTGTTAAAAACATATTTTTATATAAAAAACGAGCTGTAGAGGGCGTGCCTTAGGCACGCCCTCTACAGCTCGGCCCTCGAGGCAGGTGGTCCTGGCGAGCAGCGTCTCGGCATGTGATTATTAGGTCTGTAATATATATTTATAATATTTTGCCCCCTCTTTCGCCCCCACGCACTCATTTTGGCTATTGATTTTTACAGCAGACATTTTATATACCTAGTCTTAAAAAGTAACATTACAAAATTTGATCAAGATAGGAGAGAGTTTTAATTTTTGCCCCCACTCACATTTTGGATAGTTGGGAGTCGAATTTCAAAAAATCCAGAAATTACTTTTTAGATATTTGTATTTAGAATCTTATTAAGTACAAATCAAGTAGATATCTTATCGTTCTTTTTTTTTTTTTTTTTTTGGCTTTTCGGCCTTTCTAGCCATACGCCATTTACGATACTATTTATTATTTTTAAATTTGTCCCTATCCCGGGGGTCAGATTTTAGCCGGATGCCTCGAGTCGGATTCGAACCCGGGTCCACTTGATTAGCAGGATGACACGCTACCGCCTAGCCTATCTGACCCCCCCATCTTATCGTTCTTAATTGAAAATGCATAATTAGTGTAAACACATTGCAAAGATATTTTGCCCCTTTTGACCCCTTTAGGGGTCGAATTTCAAAAAATCCTGAAGTTTTTAGATATTCTAATTTAGAAATTAATTTAATTAATTTCTAATTAATTAATAATTCTAATTCTAATTTAGTATTTTTATAAGTAAAAAGCAAGTAGATATTTTATCGTCCTTAAGAGATATCGCATAATCAGTGAAAACACACTTTGCCCCCTTTGACCACCTTAGGGGTCGAATTTCGTAAAATCCTTTCTTACTGAGCCCCTATGTCATACATACATAGATGTAATATCCTCTCCAAATTTCATGTTTCTATGTCCAATGGTTCTGGTTGTTTTCATGATGAGTGAGTGTATCGGGCAAAGAATTTTATATATAAATATAGATAGTTCTTTGCTTTTCACGACTTTTTTTTTGAATATGTGAAACAATCAAGCAGGCTTTGCCTTTTTCCAACAAAAGAAAGTTTGTTTTGTTTATTATTAGTAAAAATGACTCGTGGAAAGGTTGTTGATGAAAAAATTCGCTCAATTATTTAAAAACGGAAAATCAAACGCGGAAATTGGCGATCTTGTTAATTTATCAAAGTTTACTGTGTGAAATATTATTAGAGTTTATAAAACAACGGGTACAATAGCTACAAAACCTCGGTATGCGTCGAAATCCAAAATATCAGATGCTGATAGACGGGCATTGAAGAAGATTATTAGAAAAAACAGGCGTTCGAACTATGGTGAATTATCTGTTCTTTGGAGCGATGCTGTGGGGCGAAGTGTTTCAAGATCCACGTGCCATAGAGAAGCCCTTAAGTTAGGTTTTAAAACTTACAAGGTAATTTTATTGCAACTTATTCCAAAAAAATTTCTTGTAATTTTACTAATTTTTTTTAGGCGAAAGAAAAGTCACTCTTGACATTAAAACAAAAGAAAAACCGGATTAAATGGGCTAAAAGTCACATTTATTTGACGAGCGATGAATGGAATAGTGTCCATTGGAGTGATGAGTCTTGTTTTGAAGTTTGTGTTGGGGACAATCGAAGCATACTTATTCGTCAAAAAAATGAAGCTTTCAATTCAGATTGTTTAAAAAAGAAAGTAAAATTTACTGCTTCAGTTATGGTACGGGGTTCAATGTTTGCTAGAGGTGTTGGAAAACTTCACTTCATTGATGGAATTGTAAACACCAATAAATATTTAGAGATTTAAAAAAAATCGTTAGTTCCAACAATGGCAGATGCATTGCAGAATAATAATAATTTTGTGTTCCAACAAGACGGGGCGGCCTGCCATACATCAAGAAAATCTTTAAAATGGCTTTCTGATCATAATGTTCCACTTTTGTAGTGGGTGGCAAACAGTCCCGACTTGTCACCAATAGAAACTCTTTGGCACACAATGAAAAAGCTATTACGAATACAACCAGCTAGAAACGTAGTCGAATTGAAACACAAACTTCAAAATATTTTGGAAACTTTCACTCAAGATGAGTGTCAAAACTTAATAAGTACGTTGCCCAAAAGAATTCAAGCCGTAATAAAAAATAAAGGCGACGTCACACAGTGGTAAAGGTTTTGGATTTTGTATGTTTTCCTTGTTTTTAACAATTAAAAAATAATTTTAAGTTAAATGTTACAATAAAGTGTTTTAAATCGTTTAAAATGTTGTTCCAAATGATAATAAAAATAAATATTTAAATTAAATTTACCGTGAATTAGCATAATTTTATTTAAAAAGAAAAAATATTGGTGTGCCAATTGAGATGGGACGGGGCTCGTGTAATAGCAATATTTTACCTAGCTGTAACTCAAAAATTATAATAGCTAAAAATCTGTAATAATCCTGATGGATAGGTACTATTATAAGGATAAAGTCTACAGAGTTTGAACCATTATTTTGGCCGGAATAAAAAATTGATCTTTCAATGGCAAAAACCCCCTTGCCCAAAATATGGACCACTCTATTAGGTGTACTGTGTTGCTTAGTTAGCAGGCACACACAAACTAATACCTCCATATTTGTCCATGTTTTTGTTTTATTTTCGGTGACAAAATTTACATTTTACTTATCGTTTAAACAACTAATAAAGAAAGTAATTATTGAGTTCCTATAAAAAGATAGTAAACTCTATAGAGCTCAATAATTACAATCGTAAGTGTATTCATGATTAGATCAATTTAGATCTGACCACTAATTATTGGGCTAAACTTACTCAATTAACTTTAATGCAGGTAAGTCGTCATATTATCCTCTATCTATAAACGCATTGGTTCGAATCTCCCAGAGATTTCCTTTGAATCAAATAGGTACTTTAAAACTTTATGAGATATCATCAATGTTAGTGTCTCTTAGAGTTACCATATTGCCCATTGATAAATAGTACTTTTCCTTTGTTATTTATCGGTAAAGATGAAGGTTTAATAATTGTATGAAAAAATAATTCAATTGTAGCAATATTACATACTTAAACTATATATAGTATATATATTATGTTGGTAATTGAAACTAAAACTTAGGGAACGCGGTCCGGGTTTATAGTGAAACATTTTTAAATTATAATATGCTAGAGTTGGTGGTGTTTCACAATAATTTGAGTTAAACCATTTAATTTTTCGGTTCCGAAATATATTAAGAATTTTAAAAAATTAAATGATTTGACTCAAATTATTTTTATTTTTATTCATTGTGAAACACCACCAACTCCAACCTATTATAACTTAATTTAAACTAGTCTATGACTATCTATCAATTTTTATCTGTTATCGCTTAACTTTGTAGTGTAAGAGAGTCCAGCGAATCACTCCACAAGCACGTAATCACTTTGTTCGTGTGATAAGGCCTTTCGCTATTTCCTAAGCGTTGGCATTTGGCACATGTACCACCTCGAACGGCTCTAGTCTCTTCAGCAGTCGAGTTAGTCCGTTGTGGTCAAGTAGCAATAGTATCTCGACGTTTTGATGCTTTTCCAGTCTTTTCTGATGTGTACTGGCAAACCTTTTATTTCATCTTCGACTGAAGACATATTCTCATTCCGAATGAACCAGGTTCATTAACCATACTACGAAGTACTATATTTTGGAAGATCTTAATAAATTTTATACTTTTCTTAGTGTATCCCCAAAATTGGATGCCTTAAGTCCAAACTGGTTTTAGAATTTGCTTATAGAGAAGCAATTTATTGTGTATTGACAACTTAGAATTGCGTCCTAGAATACATTTGCCTGAATTTGAGCTGCAGTTGCTCACTTTATTTTCATATCTGTTTCCATCGAAGTTGGTCATGCTTATGTATTTTGTTTCGTTGGCATGTGGTATTACATTCTGGTTGATTACGATTGGAATATTAATAAATAATTTAATCTCTGTTAATCCCTTAATATCCCAGGCTATTATCTTATTCAAAGAATGCTTGCCTACTACCTTACTACCTCCTATTCTCTACAATAACGATATTATTCCATTAACTTGCTCAGCTAAGAATCTAGGTTTAACTATTTCGTGCAATTTATCTTGGAAAATTCAAACAAATAATACGGTATATGCCGTAGTGTTTATGGGGTCCTTCACTCAATGAAGCGACTCTCTTATCTCACGCCATATAGTCTTCGCCTCAATTTATGTAAGTCTTTATTAGCACCTTTTTTCCAGTACTGCGACATAATCTTTTCGAATTCCCTTGATAGTAAATCTGGCAAAAGACTAGAAATAGCTTTAAATTCATGCGGCCGCTATGTCTTAAATCAAAAAGCACGTAGCCTTCTTCAGGATAAAAAAAACTCATTTTAAACACACATCTATCTAGATTTTAAGCTTGGCGGTGTTGTGTGATTATTTATAAGTTATTAAATTCTGATAAATTCATTTGCCCATCTTACTTAGAAAATCTATTTGTCGTTGGTCGCTCCACCAGGATGACAACGCTAGTGCAGGTGCACTATGAAAGTAAACATTTCTTTCATTCCTTCAAATTGGCGGTTGCAAGTCTTTGGAATGAACTCCATCCAAATTTCATAAAAACCCGACTCTTGGCGCTCTCGGGTCTTCGTTCTTTATGGATCCCAATAACTGATACTCCTTACTTCTATTTCCTTTATGTTTTCTAATCTTTCTTTACTTTTTTCGCCTTCTAAATTTTTGTATTGGTATAAACTCTTTTTTTTGCAAATTATTGTAACTAAAGTGTTGTATGAACACTAGGTGGGACCAAAAGTCATCTGTTTGTATGCATTTTAAAAATAAATAAATAAATAAAATAAATAATTATCTAATCATATTGCTTATTTATTGGTAAAGTTAATATGCGTCGACTTTGCCTCATTCAATTGCGCCGTTTCTTAGTCCAGGTTGTGACAATATTAACAGCTCTTTGTATGTCTTATCCGGTCGCGACTAGAGAAGTATGTCCTCAAACGTCGCCGTCACCGCTCCATCGCTCATCTGGTATATCGAAGATAGCCATTTATCATCGACAAACCTAAGCATTCTAATCTTCTGTGCCAGAAATTCTGATTCTGGATCTATTTATCACAAAATTATTCTAGTGCTAAAGCTAGTTTTTAATGAATAGTTCAATAAATCTACACATCCTTATCTCCCTCCTTTTTCTCACTGTAAATAAAAATTAAATTTATTTATTCTTGGCAAAACCAATCATTTAAGGTAGTTGTATCGCGACAATAGTAGCAAAAAGTTAATGCTAGAGTATATATAGTACAGCATAATTCATAAGCCCAAAACTTTTTGCTGTTTATGTACTACTTCTAACCAATTCCGTGCTCGTTTGACAAATCTGGCAACACTGCCCGAGCTTGTATATATTTTATCATAGAAATGTCAGAGAAAGTACATTATAATGGGAGATTTATAAAACAAAAAGTTCTTAATATGGGATTGAAAGGTGTTGTGACAATGGCTGAAGTGGAAAAAACGTCAAATAAAGAACTAAATTAACCCACTTTTTATGCTAAATAAATGCGTTGTTGCCAGCTTGTATTTAGTGTAAATTTTTCGTTATTTATTCATTACTATCTCAGAAACTATGTTCTAACTATGAATTAAAATTTTCTTAAAAAATGTATTAGTTATTGTTTAATGTTGGTTTAGTTTTTTATAACAATGGTAAGAAGAGTTTCTTAATTATAATTAAATATGTATGTAAACTTTCCAATATCCCGTATAGTGCAATGTATAAGTCTGAAAAACTCTATCTTTGGAATTTAATATCTCCGGAAATATATTGTTCAAAAATTTCGTTTTGCCACCAATCGAAGCAGGAGTATTTAAATAATAATCTGTCTAAATTAAAAAAAAAAATCCTAAGAAAACACATATGGTGATTCAACTACCTTAATTTTGAAAATCATATCATTTGACATTGCTGGATCTTTTCTTTGAAAAAAAAAATATTTGCCTAATTAACTTTACTTGTTTGTTTAATTAAAAATAAATATCACTTAAATTTATAGTAGGCTCGACCATCAATCAAGATTAATGGTTTCATTTTAATATGCAGGCGCACAGGGGTCCTGGAAAGAATTTTTTCAAGAATAATACGTTTTCTATTGTGCTGGTCAGGCTCAAGGACACATGCAAGGCTATTTCGTTTTGCTCCAATTGAGCAAGACACTTTCTTATACCTTCAGTTTTCAATCTGCTTTAATTTGGAATTTTCTTGTTCTAAAAAAAAAAAATGAAAAGAACAGTTGGCACTAATTATTTTAATGTTACCATAATAAAATACATTTTTTTAAGGACTTGTTTCGTTTCTGTCATGTCTGACTATTCTGTAATTGATATAAAGCAGTATTATTATAAACCTGCTGTTATGAGGATCTCGTAACAGTTAACCTTAATGCAGGCAAATACGGATGTCTAATATCTACCGTAAGCTCCTTAATAACTATCTTCCAGACAAATATTCCGGTTAGGGTAGATGGTAAATGGGGGGGGGGGGGCTGGGATGGCTTGGGATGGCCAATCAGATGACAGGCACTGAAAGTTCCTGTCATCTGATTGGCCATCCCAGACCCTCCATTTATCATCTACCCTTGGTTAGTGGTAAAAAGCATTTACTTTGCGACATACAACTGGCCCTTAGGCCCGGTTGTATTTCGCAAAGTAAATGCTTTTTACCACTAACCAAGGTAGATGGTAAATGGAGCCACTGGGATGGCCAATCAGATGACAGCCAATGAATGTGCCTGTCATCTGATTGGCCATCCCAGTGGCTCCATTTACCATCTACCTTGGTTAGTGGTAAAAAGCATTTACTTTGCGACATACAACCGGGCCTTAGAGTTTTTTAATGAAAAAGTGACTTAATTTGATTAAAACGTTGAAACAAATAAAAGTGTTAAATTCCGTCAAAACGGTCTTATGATTTTTTTAGTTGAAAATGTCAGTTAATTTGATGAAAAACGTTAAAAGAAAGCTATTTCTAAAATTTGGTTATATTTGGTTGAAGTATGTCAAAACGTTCTTAGGAATTTTTAATGGAAAAAGTCACTTAATTATATTCAAAACGTTGTAACGAAGCTTATTCTAAGATTTAGTGAAATTTGGTTGAATTGTGTCAAAACAGTCTTAGGATTGTTTTAGTTGAAAAAGTGACTTAATTTGATGCAAAAAGTCAAAAGAAAGCTACGATATTTCTAAAATTTGGTGATATTTGGTTGAAGTATATCAAAACTTTCTTAGGAATTTTTATTAGAAAAAGCCTCTTAATTTGATTCAAAAGGTTATAAGAAAGGTTATTCTAAGGTTTAGTGAAATTTGGTTGAATTACGTCAAAACGGTCTTAGGATTTTTTAGTTGAAAAAGTGACTTAATTTGATGCAAAACGTTAAAAGAAAGCTACGATATTTCTAAAATTTGGTGATATTTGGTTGAAGTATGTCAAAACGTTCTTAGGAATTTTTATTAGAAAAAGCCTCTTAATTTGATTCGAAACGTTGCGTTGTAAGGTTATTCTAAGGTAAAGATTTGAGCATCTTATTTTTGAGAATAGTTGGAATGTTTTTCAAAAATGAACTCGGGTTCAGATTAACAAATCAATTTTAAACGAGAAAGAATTTAATTTTTAGGACAGATTCTAAGGTTTTAATAGAAATATTATTAAATTGCGATATTTGAGGGGATTCATCCCCCCCAGGAGTCGAACCTGAGAACTAAAATGCTTTCCGGGCAGTCAGCTCACACCCTCGAGACAAAAAACCTCTCTCTGAATCGCAATATTTGATATAAGCATAGAAATTCTTCACTCCATTAATATATAAGGGAAATTAAAAAATTTAGCTTAAAATAAAAAAAAAGTTTTTCATACAAGTCCTCCTATTTTAATATAAAAGTAAAAATTTGAGCATCTTATTTTTGAAAATAGTTGGAATGTTTTTCAAAAATGAGCTCGGGTTCAGATTAACAAATCAATTTTAAACGAGAAAGAATTTAATTTTCATGACAGATTCTAAGGTTTTAATAATATTTCTATTAAAACCTTAGAATCTGTCCTAAAAATTAAATTCTTTCTCGTTATTCTAAGGTTTAGTGAAATTTGGCTGAATTGCGTCAAAACGGTCTTAGGATTTTTTAGATGGAAAAAGTATAACTTAATTTGATGCAAAACGTTAAAAGAAAGCTATCTCTAAAATATGGATAAGGAATGCCAAAGTGTTTGAATTTTGAACCCTGTTAAATACATAGTTAGGGGATGATACTAATAATTAATTAAGGGTGAGCAATCCCTGGTTAAATCCTCTAACGTCTTGAATGATTTGCTCGATGTTGCTTGCGAGAGAGTCGCGAGTGAACTGATTGCCAATTGCCCAGGGTCTCATACCTTAATACGCAGCTCAAGAGAAGTGGCAACGAATATGGAGGGGGAATTTTCGAAATTTCAAAAAATTCTCTTCAAAATTCAT
This sequence comes from Forficula auricularia, assembly GCA_024734495.1. Classification (NCBI taxonomy): domain Eukaryota; kingdom Metazoa; phylum Arthropoda; class Insecta; order Dermaptera; family Forficulidae; genus Forficula; species Forficula auricularia. The sequence goes on along the minus strand of JALMQS010000120.1, from coordinate 5,390,800 downwards.
ATCTAGATATTAATTGCTATATCCTATCTAATTATCTGATTATTTTTCATCATCCCTTAGTCAAGGGCGGTCAGAGGGGTCCAAAACACCCTTCTCCCCTTAATATCTATCAAAATAGTTAAAAAAAACAACTACATGTTTATAATAAATCTTAATACAATTAATAATTTGATAGTACTTTCGTAGATTACTGTGCACAGGGTACGACTTTCCCTATCTCGTTATTATCACAGTTTTAATTTTAATTTTTTATTTTTTTATTTTAATTTAAGAAACCCGTTTTTGGTTTCGCTTCTTGGAGCTAAAAAACGTAGTATTTTTCTAGGCAAAGAGGGCTTATTTTCTGGTGCTTCAAATTCTAAATTATTATAAAAAAAATCCACTAACTAAATTAATTTTTAATGTGAAGAATTTAACCATTCATTTTTTATTCTTCTTTTTTTTATACTTTACCAAGTCAATTATTGGCATTAAACGAAATTTAACATGTAGTTTTTGTGCATTGAGATTAAGAGTTGATTAGATTTTGGTTGAAATCGAACCAAAAATTAAGGGGAGGGTTAAAAATTAAAATTATAAAGTTTTCAAACTAAAAAAAAAAAACTATTGACTATTAATGGAAACCTCTACTGAAAATGTGGAAGAATCGACTTAAAATCAAAAAGACTAAATTCTTTTTTGGTAAACAACTCAAGCTTGAAGAAGAAAAAAAATTGGAAGACGAAATTTCGTACAAGCACCCTTACGACTTTATGAAAAATAATTTTTATAAAAAAAAAATAAAACCGACTTCAAAAAACTTAAATGCTACAAATAAAATAATAATAACTTAAAAATAAATAAAATCCACTAAAAGGTATAAAATAATTATCTTATTTAGTTACAACTAAATGACGAAATATTAACATGAAATTACTTTTTGAAGTCGGTGCCAAACAAACTATACCTATAAGCGAGCGTACCCCCAAACGTACTAAGTAAGATCCGTCAAGTGCGATTCATAAAATGTATATGTTTGGAACCGACTTCAAAAAATATTTTCATGTTAATATTTCGTCGTTTAGTTGTAACTAAAATTGAAATTATTTTATACCCTTTAGTGGATTTTTATTACATTTTTAAGTTAATATTTTTATTTTGTTTCAAAGTTAATATTATTTTATTTGTTTCATTTAATTTTTTTGAAGTCGGTTTTATTTTTATTTTTATAAAAATTATTTTTATTTTTCTCTTTTTAGTGATGTTATTAATAGTGACTTAATATAATACCTTGTATGCATCTCGTAAGAGAAAGCGTCAGGCGAATGAATCAGAAAATGAAAAATTTATTAAAACAATTATTTTACATGAATTTATGCATACATTGTTTTTGAGCTTCGACTCCGGAGATTACTTCTCCACCATCGACTGTCCTTGATCATCTTTTTAGTCCTTGTTTTTAATAAGAGGAAAAAACTAATTAAATAAAAAGACCTCTTTCCGATAATTATTTCAATTCAATTTTATCTATTCAATCATTTCTTCCAGAAAATGATAATAAAATTCAATTCATAAATATAGAAATTATCTCGAAACGTTTGCAGGTTTTAAATGAATATTATAAGATTTTATTTATCATAATTTCGATTATTTGCTCATAAGAATTGGAGATTTACGTTATTTCGTCGTTGATCATATCATCAGAACTTGACCAAGTTGATATGGCATCATCCCTAAGATACCCCCTTTCCAATAAAAAAATAATCATCGAAATCGGTTCATAAACAAAGAAGTTAGGCCTGAACAAACCTAACAAAAAAGGTCTAATACCAATGAAAAAACGGGACCAATCGGAAGGTAGACTGAACCCAATGAATTTTTTTTTCAAAATCGGTTCACAATTGGCGGAGATATGAGGTAACATAGACAAAAAAATTCAGTCGAATAGAGAACCTCCTCCTTTTTTGAAGTCGGTTAAAAATGATTCACTATGTTAAATTGATAGAGACCCAAATGAGGGTGTCAAAAATATATTCAAAAAAATCGAAGAAAGGTCTAATAAAATTTTCTCATAATTAAAAGGAGATATTATTAATTGATAATGGGCCTAAAATTAAGAGGGGATTCTTTCGTAAATAATTATAAATTATTTTAATTCACTATTAAATATCAGAGAGATCCCAGGTGTGTGGTAACGTCATGTGGATGGCCACATCAGTTTAGTTTATATATAGCGTTTGTTCTGACGGGATAAAATCAATAATTCCTCCAAAAGCTTCATTCACGCGAAATACACGATTTGCTAAGATTCAACAACCCTTAGCGGTTAAATTGGATACTTTTTACTTTATCCAATGCAAAGCATGGGTAAAGTATTGTAATCGCTCTCGGGGCAAGCGTGGCTTCAAAGGGTCCTCAGGTAAAGACTACGGAACCCATGGACTCAATTAAAGTCACAAATTGTAGTATTCAATTAGGTTGAATTTTAGCACGTGACGGTTTTGCCAAAAATTACATGGGGTCTCGTCGAGAGGCCAAAAAGTGCCATTTTTTCATTTAGTGCGTGCGGATGTATGTATGTATGTATGGATGGATGGATGTTATCGCTTTTTTGGCCCACGATTTTTTCCACACCGTTGCACCGATTGAAATGAAATTGAAAACCTACCATTAGTTTAACAAAATGAAGCGCTGATTAGTTTTTGGTACATATCGGCCCACAAACATTAGTACTTTATTTCAGTACTTTTTTAGTTTTTTCTAAATATCTTGAAAATGACTTAACCAATTTTGATGAAATTTGATATCCTAATTAAGTACCTTGGGGACCACAAAAAAGGTTAAATAAAGTTTTTAGTAAAATTATATTTTAAAGTACTTTACTCTAGAGTAAGATGGTACTTTTTTAATTTTTTAAATTCTTTAAAATTTATTCATTTGAAAGTTTTAATATAGCTCATTTAGCCTTGCTTAAGTAAGAATGGATAGGCTTCTCTCTGTGAAATGCTAAAAATTTGGGAGGAATTTTTATGAGTAACCATAGCAACTGCGTTGTTTTCTTATCCGTTACCTTTGCTGAAGACAGAGAAATCGACTTTAAACCAAAAATAGCGATTGATTCTCATCTAGTTCTTGAGGAATAATCATTCTATATTGGATTTTTGACGTTTCGGTTTTTATTAGTAACCATTGCTGAAGACAGAGAAATCGACTTTAAACCAAAAATAGCGATTGATTCTCATCTAGTACTTGAGGAATAATCATTCTATATTGGATTTTTGACGTTTCGGTTTTTATTAGTAACCATTGCTGAAGACAGAGAAATCGACTTTAAACCAAAAATAGCGATTGATTCTCATCTAGTACTTGAGGAATAATCATTCTATATTGGATTTTTGACGTTTCGGTTTTTATTAGTAACCATTGCTGAAGACATAGAGGAATCGACTTAAAATCAAAAATAGCGATTGATTCTCATCTAATACTTGAGGAATAACAATTCTACATTAGGTTTTTGACGTTTCGATTATTATTGGTAACCATTGCTGAAGACATGGAGGAATCGACTTAAAATCAAAAATAACGATCGATTCTTATCTAATACTAGAGGAATAACCTTATTGAATTCCATTTTTGATGTTTTGACGATTAATGGATCAATCTTGAGTTGTTTGCCATAAAAGAATTTAGTCTTTTTGATTTTAAGTCGATTCTTCTACATTTTCAGTAGAGGTTTCCATTAATCGTCAAAACATCAAAAATGGAATTCAATAAGGTTGTTCCTCTAGTATTAGATAGGAATCGATCGTTATTTTTGATTTTAAGTCGTTTCCTCCATGTCTTCAGCAATGGTTGCCAATAATAATCGAAACGTCAAAAACCTAATGTAGAATTGTTATTCCTCAAGTATTAGATGAGAATCGATGGCTATTTTTGATTTTAAGTCGATTCCTCTATGTCTGCAGCAATGGTTACCAATAAAAACCGAAACGTCAAAAATCCAATGTAGAATGGTTATTCCTCGACTCTTAAATGAGAATTATTTTTGAATTAATTTCAATATGAACTACAAATTGCAAGTGATATCTGATTAATAATAAAGGAACAAACATATTAATATTTCAAATGAATTTGGATAAAGTTTAGCAACGATCCGTTGCAGTTTATTTTTTATCGTGGGGAAATGCTTTTACGCACGCTCCTGGCGAAGGGACTAACCTCCACTAGGAAGGACTACCCAGTAAAACCTCTAATCATTCATCATTCTCCCCCCCCCCCCGCCCTCCCCCGAATCCGCCGATAAGCATTGCCTAGGGGAGGGCGGAAAAATTGGATACTAAATTGGATACTAACCGACCAAATACATTCGGCAATTTGTTTTATCTCTATCACTTCTAGAGACTGGAACTCGCTCCCCTGTCCGTCTTTCCAGCTACATAGGTATAACCTTCACCCTTTCAAGTTCCACATCCACAGATATCTTCAACTCAGAATAAATCCCTGAATTATTAATCTTCTTCTTTTCATGATATAAGAGCCCAACGCGGACTACGGAGGTTGAAGTCTTAGCTTCAGACTAATCCGGTCAAAATGATTTTCCACCGAGATTTCGAACAATTTAGCTTAAAGAATACCTGAATTTTTCACTTATTTATCCTATGCAAGTTTATTCATTTATTAATATTTTCCTTAACCGATAGAAAAATTTACAAATAAAATAAATAGCTAATCTGCTATAGGTAAATAATCTGCCACCAGAAATTATTTACAGTGAAAGAATAAGGGTAGATAATGAAATAAAAAGACAGTTTATTAAGATAAATTTTTCATGAAAAAAAAGTTTAATTTAAAATATTATTTTATTTTGGATATCTAATTTATAATTATCCAGGAGCTTAAGTAGGTTTTTTTTGAGTCGTTACTTAAAAATTATATTTTTTTAGAACTTTCCATTTTAATTCAAATGAACGTGAACAATAATATGAACCATTGCTAAAGGAAATGCTATGTTTAATTATTCTAAAACAAATTGTCGATCAAAGGAACATATTACTAATGGAAGTTCTTGGAGGTCTTTGAATTCCAATCCCGGTCTTTACCTTTCGTCATACTATATCAGGGCTGTCCAACCCGCAGCCCAGCACTCCAATGAATGCGGCCCGAAATAAAATTATAAACTTCCTTAAAGATTTTTATGTACTTACTGGCTGATTCAATTTGGCCTTATAAATTTTTTTTTTCTTTCTAAAATAAAAAGAAATAGAAACGCGATTAAAAATACAAAAAATAGAAGAAAAAATAAAAACTTTTTCAAGACTTGGTACGCTTTCTAGTTAAAGCCGCAACAAGTAATTTCTTTTGTAGATTTTTGTCTGAATTTTAATGAAGTCCAATTGAATATTCTCTCTCTCTATAAAGAGTATCGTTTTGGTCCAAGTGCAAAAGGCCATTCCTAGAATAATAGAAATTAAGAAATTAATCCGTAATGGTCTGAAACAGGTCTATTCTTGTAAGTCGCATCCACTTACAAGTCCAGGCCTGTTTCAGGCATCCTTGCAATACACCTTAGCTCTAAAGAAATAGAGATCATTCTATTCGCGCTCTTTGGAATTATTTTTATCCATCAGATTCTAATGAAAGAATCGCTCACCCGCTCATTAAATAATAAAAAAAGTAAAAACTATTTCAAGACTCAGTACACTAGAGCTGCCCTAATAATTATTAATAAACTTAAATATAATTGTTCATTTATGGCTATACTATATAACATCCTCTTAAAATCTCAATAAAATAATTCAAAAAATATTTTCTGCCTTTTGAACCAGATATTCCAAAATCTAATCAGTATACCAGCGCTCTTTCTAAAATAAGAAGAAATGGAAAATCTCCCCAAAAGTTTTTTAAGAATAAAAGCAGTATTAAATATAAAGTTTTTGTGCGGAGAGTAGTAGAATTTTTATATATTGAAGGAGACAATAAAGGAGTGTGTCTTCTGCTGGAATTATAAATTTTATTTATTTATAAATTAATTCCTGTGATTCAATTGTAATAGACTGATGAAGAGGGCAAAGCCCTCGAAACAATAATCTCGTTATAAATAAATAAAATGTATAATTCCAGCAGAAGACACACTCCTTTATTGTCTCCTTCAATAAAAGCAATATTTCAATTTTGAATTTGAAAAAATATATCAAGATTTTCGAAAAAATAATCACAATTTTGGCATATTTTAAATACATTTTTATTAGATATAAATATTTTACCTGTAGACTTTTTTATGGAACTGCAATCAGAGATTGAACTGAAAGAAAAATTTAAAAATGTCTCTTTATTAGAATTTTACAAAAATTATCTACCTAGAAACAAATACTCCTGGTTTCACAATATTTATTCCCCTTTTAGAAATATGTATTTACATATACGTAGATACGTGAAGCTATTTTCAAGAATTAAACCTCTAAGCAAAATTATAAGCTCAGCCATCAGGTAAAAAAATAATGAAGTTTCGAATATTTAAAAATTATTCTTCATCTCATATTTCCATTTACTAAAATACTGGTATTTATTAGTTCAGTAATTAAAAATGCTTAATTGATTTAAAAACAAAATCCTGAACGAAAAGAACTCAAAGATGTTATACCATGCCATTTTTGCTACTTTGTCATGGTGAATATGATTATTCATTAACTTTTTTTTCATTAACAAATCAATAGATTTAGTATATAACTGCGGCCCGAGACAATTTTATTTCTTCAAATGTGGCCCGTGTATGCCAAAAGATTGGACACCCCTGCACAATTTGTTAGGCTTGGGAAAGGCTGAGTGAAGAATCTTTTGAGAATACAGAGATAATTTTTTTGAGAATACTTTTGAGAATAAAGGCCCTTTAGTATTTGATCTTGAAACACGATATAAGCTGTATGGCTTACTTCTTTATCACAGTATCACAGGCCAACATTTTTTAATTAGATGCTCTCCTCGAGCTTCACACTCATGGGAGTATTTCTTTAGCCAGTATCAACAAGTTCGATCAGGATGGACTTCGTTACTTGCCTGACTGTGCCCCCACCTGGCGGGCTTTAGTCATTTCTATTAGGGGTGTAGTGATTTAGGGGTTGGAGGGAGGATATTAGTGTTAATGGCCTCGTAGCCAACACAATTTGTAAATTACAATTAAATTCATCGAAATACATTACTTTAATGCCAACATAACTATTGATCGATATAAATACCTTCTACATACAAACGTCACTGTCACAAAAAGTTTTTGACTTATTCTAGGTAGTCACCGACACTGGCAATTTTGAACAAAATATTCATAAGCAGTGATAAGTGTATTATACTAAATATCATTTCATAGATAACTTCCTGTGTATATTATGCATTTGTTCAATGAAGGTGATAAAATCCAAATGAGAAAAATGAACAGAATTTAAATGTTTTGATTAAATAATTGCACAAAATATGAGGAAGATTACTTTACCAATTGAATTTCTAAACAGATCTAGATTAGAGCAAATTGAGTACATCCAATGATTTCATTTCGCTATTATCAATAATTATAAGTTAGGTGACACATTTCAATACGATTCATGTTATCAGTAATCAGAAATTATCTATATGTTCTCTTGTTATTTTATTTTCTATCTTTTTCGAATTGAATATATTATTCTATTTATAGTACCTACCCACTAGTTTACTAAAGCAATGAAATGATAATTTATTATTGATTTTGGAGTCTAGTAGTACTACTAGATATCGACAGATAAAAAATTATCTATTATCTAATTATTTATTTTTCAAAAATAAAACACTCAAATGTTTGTATTATAATTAAAAAAAAGTATTATTTATTGTATTAACTATTATTTTGTTTTATTTATTTATTTATCTTTTTTGGCTTTCTCGGCATCAATCATTACCTATTTTACGATACTATATATTAATTTTCTTAATTCTGTAGTTATCAGATTAAAGTCGATTTGCAGCGAGTCGGGCTTGAACCCGCGCTGGCTTGATTAAAAGGCAACAACCTGACCCCCTGTGTTTGATTGATAATTGATTTTTAGATATAAACAAATCATATTGAATAAGACAAAAAGAGTTTTAATATGAAAATAATAAAGTTATTGCCATAATTATTTAATAAAAAAAGTTTTTCTTTTTTTTTAGAATACTTATATAGTTGGAAAAATATACTCGAATACCGAAATATTTTCGCATACCGAATCTTCCAAAATAATGAAGAAATCAAATTTGTTCTCATTTGTCTTTAATTTGAACGAATCTGTGCATAGTATTAATGTCATAATTTTATGTTAAGCCACTTCCGAACACCTACAGGTACAAAAATCACCTAAAAATGGCCACTTTATAGTCCTTTCATGCCTTCATTTTAAAGTGAATTTATTTATTCATTTATTTATTTTACTTAATACATGGCATATTAACTACTAAGGTCATTAGTGCCACCGAGTTCCTGATTTCTTTTTTCTCACTTCAATTCCATCTTCATTATCTTCGCTCTTCTATACATTAAGAAACCCTCCCCTCCCCATTTCGGGCGGTTAGTTTTTGCATTTTTAGACTTCTTGGGTCCCACTGATTATGTATACAAAATTTGGTTGAGTTTGCTCAAACGACCTAGATTTTTAATTTTTAACCCCCCCCTCGACCCCTCTTAATTTTGCGTCGATATGCACCAAAATCTAATCAGCTCCTAATCTCAATGGGCCAAAACTACGTGTGAAATTTGGTTTCAATATTCACACTAGTTTTTGAGCTAGCTCGTCCACAAATTTGGTAACGCACAGACTAACTAACAGACATTTTGACAAAACAATTATTATCTCGAAAAATATAATTTTTTCGATGTTCACTTATTAGAGCTTTTTTGTAGACCTAAATGCCATGGTTTCGCTCAATTTTTTTAATCGAAATAGTTTCAGCCGTTTTTTATATATTTTGAAAAAAATAGAAGAAAAAACACTTTTTTCATGCACGATTACAATACTTGACCATACCCTGTATGGTAAAATAAAAAGTGATTTTTTCGGTATTTTTTTAGAAATATCTCAAAAACGGCTGAAACTATTTTGATTAAAAAAATTAAGCGACACCATGGCATTTCGCTCTACAAAAAAGCCCTAATAAGTAAACATCGAAAAAATTATATTTTTCGAGATAATAATTATTTTGTCAAAATGTCTGTTAGTTAGTTATCTGGTTGTCCGTTAGTCTGTGCTTTACCAAATTTTTGTGGACGAGCTAGCTCAAAAACTAGTGTGAATATCGAAACCAAATTTCATACGTAGTTTTGGTCCATTGAGATTAAGAGCTGATGAGATTTTGGTGCATATCGACCCAAAATTAAGGGGGGTTGAGGGGGGGCTAAAAATTAAAAATCTAGGCCGTTTGAGCAAACTCAACCAAATTTTGTATACATAATCAGTGGATCCCCAGAAGTCTAAAAATGCAAAAAAGAACCGCCCAAAATGTGGGGGGGGGGGTGATATAGGGTCAAAAAATGAAAATCTTGCCCATTTACCAAACTCAACCAAATTTTGTATACATAATCAGTGTGACCCCAGAAGTATAAAAATTCAAAAAATAACCCCCCCCCCCCCTATATGATTATAAATAATTTTAGGGCCCAGGTTGTATGGTAAAGTCAAGTGTATGGCCATATCAGAACACGTCAGCTTATTTATATATTATTTTTTGACCATTTAAAAATAATTGACCTTCCCTAAAACATCATAAAGAAAAACAAAGAGGTTGTCCTCTGCTTGATGCAAATAAACATACACACATATATGTATCAGTGGTGTGCGGTCCATGGATGCTGTGGATGCGGCGCATCCCTAAAATTTTAAAACATTTACAGTATTTTCATACCGTGACATAAAAAACTAATGTTAAATTTGAAAAATAACGAAAAATTCTATGAAATTTGTAAAAAAAATCGAAAAATAAAATAAAATTTTAAAAAATGAAGGGTATTTTTTTAGACAGCATCTCCTGGTTGAAAAGTCACCGCGCGCCACTGATATGTATATATATTATTTGTTTGTTTGAGACTATAGTTTCGAAGACAGCCTTCATCATCAGTCTTTTTTTAATTATAAATATTATTATTTGGCGTCAGTATCGCGTGAATATTGAAAATTTTTGGTCGTACTTATCAGACAAACTAGTTAAATGTCAATATCCACGCGATACTGACCCCACGAAAAATTATATGATGAAGGCCAAGCCTTCGAAATTATAGTCTCAAACAAATAAATAATATATATATATATATATACGTATATATATTTGATGTATATGTAGGTGTGTATGTTTATTTGCATCAAGCAGAGGACAGCCTCTTTGTTTCTCTTTATGATTCAACAACTCTGCTACTCTCGGCAAAATAAAATATTTTCAATTTTTCCCTAAAATAATAATTCGATTAAAATTTAAATACGATTTTTGATAAAAATAAACACATATAACTTGTAAATTTCAAACTTGTTTCTTATTTAGTTTACGAGCTACTATGCTCTGACAGACAGACATTGTATCGACCTATTTTATTTTTGAACAGAACCCTAAAAATTTTCTCCTATGAGAGTTATAATTTATATTCCAAACGGCCAGTCTCACTAGTTTTTATCATCGATTTCTTTATCTAGCCGATACAATTTTCTACGACTATTAATTTTATTTTGTATTAGTAGGTATATATTTTTTATTTTATTCTTATCACCTGTTTTTTTTTCTAAAATAATAAAACTTGAGCAAGATACGAGGTAGGTTTCACAAAAAAAGAAATAAAACAAAATTGAGTTTTGAATTCGATATATTTCGGGGGTGAGGTCATCATCAGGAGTCAGAGAAAATTGAATCTCTTAGAATCCACCGAAATTAATCTAGGTCTCTCAAAAAATTCAAATATTTTAAATAACCAATTAGAAGTGAATAAAAATACAATTATTGATTATATATTATAATAAATTAACTAAACATTCCTTCTATTATTCGCACATTAAATATTGATATTAGGGTAATTGTACCCTTTCAAGTACTTTCCCATTCCTTCTTATAATAGTAGGTATAGTTTCCCATCAGCTGGTTAAAAACTTAATTGTTCCATTTGTTGAAAATATTAATTCTTAGTACACTTTCTCCTCTTCCCCCTACATTCCCCTCACCACATACATTTAAAAAAAAATTATTTGTAAAATTATTTTTCCAATTTATAATCAGTTTTCTCTGACTCCTGATCATGACCTCACCCCCGAAATATATCGAATTCAAAACTCAATTTTGTTTTATTTCTTTTCTTGTGAAACCTACCTCGCATCTTGCTCAAGTTTTATTATTATATTAAAATGTTTCACCTAACTCCTTAAAAATGCTTTTTTTTTCTCTTTAATGTTATATATTAGTTGTTTTTTCTAAACCAGAATCCGTTCCAAATTTCATATATCTTTTTTTTTTAATCGTATATTATTCAGAGTTTTTCTAACAATGTTTTAGCCAAAAAATATTTATCAAGATGAAAAAGATCCGTTAATTGTTAATCTTAACACCTGCCACCCTATAAATAAGACAGCGACAAAATAGTACTCCCAGGCTACTAGTATACCCATGTAAATTATCTAACCAATATCAAATGTAGACTTCTAATCTTTAGTCTCTATCAAAATCAATTTCTTCTAATACAAAAGTTATTTTATTTTATACTCCTATTTGCTTATCAATCACAATATGTAAAAAGCTGCCCAGTTTTTTTTTTCTTCCCCAGCAAATTACTGATGCTACATTTCTCTAGTCATTTCTTTTTATCTACGTCAATTGGAACAAATTCAAAAAATTGTAAGATGGAAGTCAAGTCTCAACTCTAATTAATTTTTATACCTTTCTTTCCTAATACATAGTTTTAAAAAAACGAATGCTGAGAAATTCAAGAGTCATAAATATTTGAATTTTGTTTTACATAAATGATAATCATTTTCTGGTTACGTCCGCGAGATTTCCCATAAATTAAATAACCAGTGTATCACAAACTTTTTTGTGATCTCAAACAAGTTTTTTCAAAACATTTTCCATTCGCTGAACATTATTTACACGAAATAAATAAATATATATATATATATATGTTTAAATAAGAGAACAAAGTTCAAATAGCTTTGTTTTTTATTTTAATCTAGACTAAATTAGTGAAAATAATAAAATAACAAATATAAAGTTTGAAAAAAGTAAGAATTATGCAATAGTCAACGTGCATGAATTTTGTAATAGGGCTTATATCTAATCTGAGATGCAAATAAAAATTATACGTTTTTTTTTTGTTTTGTTTTTTTTTAATTAATTTTTGTTTTAAATAAACAAAATCAAACATGAGTGTTTGAAACGCCCATAATTTCCGCTACTAGCATGTGACGTCACTGCAGTAAGCAAATAACTATTAGTACATCATTTACCCTAGCTTTGTAGAAAGGGGTTGAAAAGTTGGGTTCTCTTAGTATAAAAAATTGGCAAGTCTTAAACACCCTACGTGACTTTACATAACATTGACCCATGACCGTAGTCAATGGGTGCCCCCCCCCCCCCCCCCCGAAATGTTGAGATATACATCGAAATTTTACAGGATATAAATAAAACGTTCAATAAATATTTAATAAAAATAGTACCTACTCTGAAAAAAGGAATCTCGATATTAGGGAGGTCATATCTACTACTCCTAGGAGTACCTATATCAATTCTCCCCTAACCCCTCACTGGGTAGCTCATCCAGAAAATTAACAACCCCTCACCCCCCGTTTATTCCATATGGTCCTAACCCTCCCCCTTCATTTTCCTGTAAATGATTTTCATCTCATTCGTCCAAGTCATAGGGAGCTACTCTATAAGGTTTTTTTACAAAAAGAACTAATAGGGCGTATAATAAATAAAGATAAGAGTAAATAAATATTATGTGTAATATTAATTTATTATGATTTCGGGATTCTTGGTCACTTGTTTCACATTAAAATTAAAAAAAAAATTAAAAGAAATATGTTGAAAAAAATTTTACATCTTTTAATTTTTTTTTTTAATTTTAATGTGAACAAGTGACCAAGAGTCCCTAACTCATAGTAAATGAATATTACACATAATATTTATTTACTCTTATCTTTATTAAAGATGTTTCACCTTGCACCAACACCACAATCTCTACTAATTACGTATAATAAATGGTTTCAGCCTTTTTTGAGATATTTCGAAAATACAAAGCAAAAAAAAAACTTTTTAATGCTCGATTACAATATTTCATCATACCTGATATATTATGTAGTAACGTAATAAGAGTGAATTTAAAAGAGGTTGAAAATGTGAATCTTTTAAAATAAGAGACGAGCATTAGTCCCGTCTTTTAATAGCCATTGGAGCCTTTGTTATTTAGACAACAATATTAGCAGTTCAGTTAAGAGTATGACTACCCTGGAAAAAAGTCGCAAGCCATTTTCCCATTTTTACTTTATCCAATGCGATCAACAACAGAATTAGAACCAAAATCAACAAACTCTTTCATTTATTTGTTTATTCATATTACTTTCTTATTTCTAGGTATTGAAATTCCCTCCTTGCCTTCTTACTGAAACTTACAACCTTCAATTTTTCAGATATACTATATATTATCTTCAAGGTGTTTAAAAATTGTATGGTGTAACACCTTTTTACTTCCTTGTCATTATTAAAATGAAAAATCTTATTTATTACAAAGATTGATTAAAGATACCTATTTAGTAAGTTTTTTAAAAATAGCTAAAAGGCTATAATCAAAAAGGTCAAGTGGTTAATAATAATTTACCTAATATAATAAATATTTTTTATAGCCAGGTATTGATCTAGCGGATAATCATCTAGGATAAGTCAAATCGTTAATACTTTATGCTTCTAAATTTGTGAATTTCCAAGCACTTTGATTTAATTAATTCTTTCGACATACCCATGAAAAAATATCAAGATTTTTCAATATTTTCTGGTTAGATCGTTTGACTATTATAATATTTATGAAATTTTGACTAATATCAACGATTATGACAACTATCACAAACTTTTTTATTAGAGTGCTTTATTTCTGAACTGTAAACGTCAAGGCTCTGTGATCTAATTTTAACCAAGATCTAATTCGATTTTAATTTCAACATAAATGTATAAAAATTTAAATTTCATTTTTAATTCTTGCACATATACGCATGTATTATATTCTCGGATAAGATAAGTAATTTTAATATCTCTGAAAAAAATCATTTTTTAATCTTTTATCATTGAAAAGCTTTTTGTAGACCATGCAGCCTCGTGTTCAGTCATTTTTTTTTTTTTATAAAAATCGTTTGACTTGTTTATGAAAAATGACATGAACTAATAATTATGAAATCTTGAATTTAAAGGTTTGGACTTAAATGCAAGATTTAAACCTATTTATTTTTTCTTAGAGTTTCTACTTACTGTTTTCCAGAATTTTTCTTTTTTTTTTTTTTAATGAAAATTCACCCCTTGTTAGAAGCACTTTTTTCTGCAAAATAAAGTAATAAGCCGACAAAATGCAAGTCTGGTTTATCTTGTAAAATATGTGAAATATCGATTTTGTTATTTTCTTGAGTAAAAATATTCATAATTTGAAGTTAAGCCACTCCTGGATGCAGACAGATACAAAAATCACCTAAAAATGGCCACTTTGGGGCTCTCTCAGACATTAGATTTAAATTGAAAGTTTCTTTTTGCCGAGAGTAGCAGAATTTTTATAAATTAAAGGAGACAATAACAGAGTGTGTCCTCTGCTGGAAAAATATTTTTTTTATTTATTTTTTTTTTTTTTTTTTTTTTATGATAATGATGAGAGAAGGAGTTACACCAAAAAAGGTGCAACCCCTAAAGGCCTGGGTTGGCCCCTCCATCGTGAAAAGAAGAAGAAAGAATTTTATGGGTTGGGCGGGGGTCGAAGGTATCTGTGGATATGGGTCTTAAATAGCTGAAGGTTATAGGTCGCGGGAAAGATGGTGGCAGGGAGCGAGTTCCAGTCTCTGGAGGTCAAAGGGATAAAAGAGTTGGCGAAAGCGCTTGTTCGAATTTTATCCAATTTGACAGCGAAGGGGTGCTGAGCGTTAGAAAACCGCGTGTTTCGCGTAAAGACGGCATTAGGGGGGATAATTGATTTCAGCTCGACTGAACAGACACCGTGATAGTATTTGTAGTACAGGGAAAGGGCAGAAACGGTTCTTCGGTGAGCCAGGGAGTCGAGTGAGTTGGTTAGAGCCGGTTCTCCTATTAGTTTAATTGCTCGCTTCTGAATTGCATCCAGTGTGGCAAGAGAATGCTTGGAGGCACCCCTCCACAGATGAGAGCCATATTCGAGACAGGGACGAATTTGAGCCTTATACAGCATAAGGAGTTGACTTAGAGTATAACAGCGTCTAGACCTAAATAGGAGACCAAGCTTGCGCGCTGCAGCTTTAGCAGTGGTTGAGATATGGTCATTCCATGAAAGGTCAGACCCTAGAGTTACGCCTAGCATTGAAATTTTATCCCTGAATTCTAGTGAGTTTGTAAATGTTTGTAATTTATAAAGAGATTACAGTTTCGAGGACTTTGCCCTCTTCATCAATCTATTACAATTGATTAACAGGAATTGATGTATGTATGTAATTTATTCCGGTCAAAGTAAGTAAGTAAGTATAATTTTGGAGTCTACAATTTAAACTAAGATATAGGAGTATTTTATCAAGCTGTAACTCCAAAATTATAATAGCTAAAAATCTGTAAAAATTCTGAAAGATAGCTACTATTATAGGGATAAAGTCTACAGAGTTTCAATTTTTTTGAACTATTACTATAGTATCTTTATAAATAAATAAAAAAATTATTTTTCCAGCAGAGGACACCCTCTTTTATTGTCTCCTTTAATTTAAAAATTCTACTACTCTCGGCTAAAAGAGGCTTTCAATTTAAATCTAATTCATTTTAAAATGATTGGCCATTTTTAGATGATTTTTGTATGTCCAGAAGTGGCCTAATTTTACTTTAAAGGAATACCTTTAAAATTTTAATTCGACTTCTGATTTCGAGGAAAATTAATACTATATTCGTCGCCTTAGAGTGTAAACCTGCTAAATCCATTTTTTTATCATATATGACATATTAATACCGTTCGAAAGAAAAAGAGATACGGCATCATCCAAGTAAAACTGCTACTTAAAATTACGATCGTAAGGTGTAGAAAAATAGTGAAAAATGGTTTTTTCTATAACAATATTAAATTCTGTTTGTTTTTTTCTCTCCCCTATAAGATTTTCTTGTTGTGAGTTTTTTTTTTTTTTTTTTTTTTTTTTTTTTTTTTTTTTAATGATAATGATGAGAGAAGGAGTTACACCAAAAAGGTGCAACCCCTAAAGGCCTCGGTTGGCCCCTCCATCGTGAAAAGAAGAAGAAAGAATTTTATGGGTTGGGCGGAGGTCGAAGGTACCTGTGGATACGGGTCTTAAATAGCTTAAGGTTATAAGTCGCGGGAAAGATGGTGGCAGGGAGCGAGTTCCAGTCTCTGGAGGTCATAGGAATAAAAGAGTTGGCGAAAGCGCTTGTTCGACTTTTATCCAATTTGACAGCGAAGGGGTGCTGAGCGTTAGAAAACCGCGTGTTTCTCGTAAAGAGGGCATTAGGGGGGATAAGAGATTTCAGCTCGACTGAACAGACACCGTGATAGTATCTGTAGTACAGGGAAAGGGCAGAAACGGTTCTTCGGTGAGCCAGGGAGTCGAGTGAGTTGGTTAGAGCCGGGTTAGCAGGTTTACACTCTAAGGCGACGATATAACTTGTAAATTGAAAGTTGAATCTTATTTAATTTACGAGCTTCAATTCTATGACAAACAGACGAGAAGACAGAAACACATTGTATCGATCTTATCCCCATATTTATTTTTCCCTTTTTTTTGATTTTGAACGGAACCCTAAATAAAAGATTGTAATTAGAACAAGAGAGAAAATGTTTTTACGATGAAGAGAGAATCAAGGTAGCTGATTACGTCTCGGAATATTTATTTATGGTTCGCTCGTTTCCAAAATCCATCTGAATTTTATAAATAAGAAGAAAAAAGTACTTGTTTATATATTGGTGGAATGTATAAAGAGAGGATAGGAATCGAATTGGCTGGCTAGAAGGGGAAGGGAGTCATTCATTAGCGTGTTCGGGAGGGGGACGGGGGACCGGGGGGGATAAAGGGGTGTCAGCGCACGTGCACCCCTTCCCGACCCCCCTCCCGAGAGGTTACCAGCGACAAGGTCAATGGGAAGAGGGGACGCTTCGCTCGCGGCACGAGGCAAGGGCACGTGCGAGTGAGACAGAGCGATGCTGCCGCGTGTGTGTAAGACAGAGATGGAGAGAATTCGCCAATTCGTCCCACTAACACCATGCAACAGACGAGCTAATAAGTAAATAACACGTTAAAAACTTGATACTTTAAGCAAAATAATATTTCTTTGTAAATTTAATTCTAGAAGGAGTATAAACAAATGGGTCGGAAATTTTAAATAAGTGACCTAAATTTTTCTTAATTAAAATTGAGATGAAAAGAAACTACAAATAAAGAAGAAATTTTTGATTAAATTTCTTTCTTTTTTTTTGTTTTTTGAAAAATATTACTTAACAACAAAAGTGGCTGTTTTAAAAAGAGAACGATTGAGCCTGAGGCAGTTATTGGAACTTCAAACACGGTGAAAAATAAGGTGAATGTGGGTGGGCACATACACCTAAATAAAATTACCAACCTTTGACCAAGTTTCCTTCGTTGAGATAAATTTAAATAAATAAAAAATTAGAATAAATCACGCAGGTGTAATCTCGAGGTAAATAAAGTAATATGACTTGTTTTCTAATCTAGCCCAATGAGATAGATAGGTTTTCGCTTTTGGGAAGACGAGGATGCTCCTCAAAACGAAAAAAATCCAAAGATGAAAAATATATAGGTATTATATAATCATTAATAAATTCAATCTTAATAGTATTATTAAATATATTCGTCTGCATCATCGGCGTGCGGTTCATGGATGCTGTGGATGCGGCGACGCATCCCTAAAATTTCAAACAGTTTGAGTATTTTCATAAACATATAAGTTCGACTTCAAAATTTCAAATTATGATCCGGTATTTCCAATATTTCTATAAAAAACATTTTTTCTTTGAAAAGTACCTATATCGGTTCTCGAGATTAAATAAAATTGTTGCATAGTTTCAAGGGGAAATTAAAAAAAATTTATGAATGATTTTCCGAAAAGGGTGCGGATAGAAGTTTATATCTTCCGTTCAAGCATGTCAAAGACAAGTTCAGACGAGTTTTATTCGAATAAAAATTGTTCTCTCTGAGGAATTATTAAAATAGAAATAATACAAAAAGGAAAATCTGGACTAATCCATTTCTACGAACTTTCAATATATAAGATCTCCTCAAAACGAAAAAAAAATCCAAAGATGAAAAATATATAGGTATATATATATATAATCATTAATAAATTCAATCTTAATAGTATTATTAAATATATTCGTCTGCATCATTGGCGTGCGGTTCATGGATGCTGTGGATGCGGCGACGCATCCCTAAAATTTCAAACATTTTGAGTGTTTTCATAAATATATAAGTTCGACTTCAAAATTTCAAATTATGATCCGGTATTTCCAATATTTCTATAAAAAACATTTTTTCTTTGAAAAGTACCTATATCGGTTCTCGAGATTAAATAAAATTGTTGCATAGTTTCAAGGGGAAATTAAAAAAAAATTATGAATGATTTTCCGAAAAGGGTGCAGATAGAAGGTTATATCTTCCCGTTCAAGCATGTCAAAGACAAGTTCAGACGAGTTTTAGTCGAATAAAAATTGTTCTCTCTGAGGAATTATTAAAATAGAAATAATACAAAAAGGAAAATCTGGACTAATCCATTTCTACGAACTTTCAATATATAAGATCGGAAATAACTAAGAGTGCTCTAGACAAGTCAAAGCTTGTTTATAGCAATAGAATTAGGAGAAATTTAATATTTTCTTTTAGGACAGGTTGATTCACTGTGGAAGATGGTCGATTTTCATCTTAGGGGTTGTCGAGTTTAAGCCATAAGAATTAATTTCTAATTAATTTCTGACTCCTACTCTCTGATAGAAAAATTAAATTAAATTAAAACAAAAGCGTAATTCCTATACTTAAGAAGATTACTATAATCATCAGATTATTCTTTCATTCTTATCAATTATAATTTTCTAACCGAAGCTAATCTTTTAAAATTTTATTTATGATTAAATCAATATTTATTCCAATATATTTCATCATTATCTAAAAAAAATCGCGTTTTTTTTTTAATTTTCTCCCCCCTCAAAAAAAATTACTTACCGACAGGTACCTACTCAGGATTTTTAAGGTTTCGTCTAAAAAAATAAAACGGGACTATATTAGTGTTCCTATAATGTCTGTCCGTCTCTCAAAGAATTGTAGCTCGAAAACTTAAATTGATAAAAAAAAATCATTTAGAAGTTTTATGTAGGTATTAATTTACCCGCAAATAAAAAATCATATTAAAATTTTATCCGAATGATTATTTTTGAGTGAAAATCGAAAATAAAAAAATATTTTTATCATAAAGTGTAATTATACTAAAGTTCAATTTTTTGTGACCACCCTCTAATACAGCGGTCGGGGAACTTTTTTAACCATTACCCCAAAATATTTTTGCGTAAGTCGATATTAGCGGCGCCCCCCCAGGCTGAAAAGAAAACAATCAATGTAAATTTTAAATAAAAATTATTTATTGAATTAATTTACATTTACATATTTATAAAAAAAAGTTACATGAAAATAGTAAGTATGTAATAGACAAACAAAATTGGAACAAAAAAAAAATTAATTGAAAACTTCTCCCCTTCAGGTTTTGGAAAAATGATGTTGCTTCATGTTTGATATAATTACTTCAAAATTGGGACTTTTTGATGTAAGAGCAATTTGAATACAGTCTTCGCCGTTTAATCGATTTCTGTTTTTCGTTTTTATGTTCATTAGAGTGGAAAAGCCTTGTTCACAAAGGTAGGTTGTTGGAAATGGCAACAACTTTTTTACCGCCTCCTCATGTGCAATTTTGAAAGCCTTTGACAACCAAAAAGACGACAGATTTGCTTTGGTCTCAAATTGAATACGTGCTTCAGTATTGGATCGAAGTTCAAGAATCGCCTCTGCCAAACCTGGAGGTTCTTCTGGTATGTTAGTAATTTCACATTTAAAAGGATCTACAACCCAATTCACAGTATGTACATCAAGATCTGGAAAGTAGTCAGAGAACCGCTCTCTGAAAGATAAGATGTTTTATAACTGTATCCTTGATGTCATCAAAAGTAATTTTTTCACAGTCTTCCAAAAACAAAGCTAACTTTGAAAAAGAAGCTATCTTGTTCTGTTCTGCTTTATATCTCCAATATTGAAGCTTTAATCCAAACTCTGATAGTATTTCTCTGGCTGAAATGATATTAATAATTTTTCCTTGCAATTCTTTGTTCAATATATTTATATTCTCAAAAATGTCAACTAAATATGCGAGATGTGCACC
Source organism: Forficula auricularia (assembly GCA_024734495.1). Lineage (NCBI taxonomy): Eukaryota > Metazoa > Arthropoda > Insecta > Dermaptera > Forficulidae > Forficula > Forficula auricularia. The sequence continues at coordinate 5,370,211 of JALMQS010000120.1, read as the reverse complement.
CACGAGGGGTTTTTAAACTTATCTGCGAGAATATTCTTTCGATCAAACATAAAAGTTTCGAGTTCAGTTTTGAGAGCCCACACTCGATTTAGAACATTTCCGCGAGAGAGCCACCTTACTTCTGTATAATAAAGTAGGTCCGTATATTCCGCTTCACCGTCCTGACATAATTCACGAAATAGCCGCGTGTTTAAACTAATTAGTGCATGTCCTTTGATAATATTAACAATCTTGATGACATCATGCATGACGGCTTCCAGTGTAGGTTCCAAATGTTTCACAAGAAGTGCCTGGCGATGGATCATACAGTGGGTAACTTCGATTATCGTATATTCGCTGAATTGTTTAAGTTTGTAAACATACTAACACGTTTATGAAATAACAATAGAAATATTCGAAAAATTTCCCTATTACCCAAAAAAATTTCATTTTTACCCCATTTGGGGTAATTTACCCCGGTTCCCCGACCGCTGCTCTAATACATACATATTACCTCTAGTACATAGGTACATATTTTGTTCATTCCGAGAAGCGAAATCTTTTCGTGTTAAGCGATTTTTATTACGTGTTAAAAGAAAAAAAAAATATGAAAATATCTAGTATTTTGTCGAGACCGCATTATTATTTCGCTTTAAACGATTTCCACTGTATTTCTATTTAAAATAACGGTGTCCGAGAGTCTCAAAATGACAATTTTTTATATGTGTTGATGTTCAGAAGGGACTTCTACAAACTCCTTCATTCTCTTCTTATCAACGACAAATAAGAATGAATTTGAAATCTCAAGACTTAAAAGCTATTAATATTTTTCTGCTCCCTGCCGCTATCTGCACGAGCCGTATGGAATTCATAGGGTACAGCGACGACTATTCAACTATAGTATTATTTCTACATATCCAGCTTATTTTCATTAATAATATATATATATTTAAATAATTTCTCACTTAAACTAACACTCAGATATTTTCAACTTAATTAAATAAATATGCACTACGTGATTTAAGTGCTCCTTTTATTTTAATACTTCACTCTATGAACTCTAATTTACTCTAGTTAACCTATTGCACTTAACTCTATTTTGTAGCTGCTCACTGCCACATCATACAATTTCTTTAATCTCTAATTGGTATCAGATATAATGATGTAGAGTGAAGACTATTTTAATACTTAATCATTTGCACGTTTATTAATAGTAATCTACCTCATTATCTGGATTCAGAATTTATTATTTTTATTCATTCATTGTTTTATATCCTTTAAATTCTGTTTTCCTCATTCATTTGCTATTTTTAACAAGAGCAAATAATAATTAATGTAATAAATAATAATGAGAAACATTAAAGTAATAAAAAAAAATGGAAAAAATAACTAAAATTGAAATCCTATTTTGCAGAAAGAAATGAGTTTTTAATTTATAGAAAATCAATTGAAGATTGGGTGTTCTGTTTAATATATTTAGGGGTGGGCGGTGACTTTTCAGCCAAAGGATGCTGTCCAAAAATAGATCCTTCATTTTTGAAAATTTTATTTTATTTTTTGTAAAATTCATAAATAACCGCTTAATATAATTTTTCAAATTTAACATTTTTATCATTTGATATTCAAAACAGAGCGGACAGTCTATCTTCACTTTGACTACTTCCAGGGGCAAGTACAAATAATCTACCTTTCTATCTTAGTTGCTCTGTCTGAGTACTTTCAATAACTATTTTTTGGTTGCTATAAAATAATTAGTTTGGATGTGATATGGAAAAAATTACGATACCTATTTTATTGTGAGTACGGCTTGCATTTAGCCTCTTTGTTTTGATTAATATTTTGTCTACTTAATTATAAAATTTTAGTATTCAGTTTTTTTGATGTTGAATGTACAAATAAATGCTATGCAGGGACGAGCCGCCGTCCAGTCGTGAGTTATTCATACCCTTAACTGATATGTCAATTCAGTTGTCTAAATACCAGGGGCTTCCAGGATCGAGGTGTAGTTATTAAATGACTAGCCTGGTGCTGCTACTGGCAAACAGCGAGCTTGCCGCGACAGATTTGATCATGATTGTGTCCCACCCTCTGCCCGCTAAACAAGCCTTCTCGTCAGTTTGTCTGTAAAACAATTTTATAATAAGGTAGACAAAATATTAATTAAAAAAAGCGACTAAGTACAATCAAATACTTCTGCCAAAACATATTTTAGTTCATCATTCAAAATTCATTTTTTTATTCAATTTATAGATGTTAAATGAAAGTCAGACATCGAGTACCTTCATGTAAACTAATTTATTTTTAAACTAATAAAATCAAAGTATTTTCCATAAGATAGCGAAAATGATTCAAATATGAAATCTGGAAAATTCTATTCATATTAAAAAAATAAAAAAAAAAAAAATTTCGTTATCAGGCCGGAAACTTATCAAACCATCCTCGTAATAAACGTAGTGAAATCTCAATAAAGAATATTTTTTAATTAAACGGTCCATTATTTTGAAAATATTTTCATTTATTAAGAAAATGTATTCCTAAGGGGTAGGGGGAGTAATCAAAATCTTATGATGTCTTTCACAAGGGGAGGGAGGGTTGAATTAGCCAAAAAAACGCCTTACGTAATTTATAAATGGCCCCTATAATTAATATTTTTATTTCTTTAGTGTTTGTCTTTTGGTTTGAAAATGTCTGAAACTGAGAAATTTTCATTCGTTCATGTATGTTAATTCGGATTTCGATAGCGGCAAAACTAAAGGTCGTATAAAGTTCATTCAGGTCCCTAATGTCGAACTGTCTAGATTCTCATAATCCACGATAATTCAAAAACGTAGTCATAATTTTTTTTTTTTGTCGGTTCAGATTCCCCATTCTTATCACTAAGTCAAGACCGCAGAATCGTTCAGTTCGTTCTAGTGCCAAAAAAATTGTATTTTATTTGATCACACACACATACACACACACACACAGAGAGAGAAAGAGAGAGATTTTCAATTTTTTGGATTTAAGGTACCTGAAATTTGGAAAAAAATCGAATTTGAATTTTTTGTAAAAAAAAATAAAAATTTATATCATTTTGATTTGGAAATGTTATTATCAAATTAAACACTCCCAGCAGACTTTAGCTTGCAAGCCTAGCGAGGAAATTTTATTCGAAAAAAATTAATTATTAATTTTATTAAAAACAAATTTTGTATGAATTGATTTTCTAAAGTGAACACCCCATAAAAAATTAATTCTTAATTATTTGATTAAAAAATCTACCTTAAAAAAAAAAATTCATTGTATATAATTATTTAATTAAAAAAAATGTATTCGATAAATTTTTTCTTTCTTTAAAAGCAAATGAAAAGAATTTAACGAAATTTTGAAGAAAAAAAATTTCCTTATTTCATTGAAAATATTTTAAAAACAATTAAAGAAAAAAATATTAAAAAATAAAAAATTCTTTCTGAAATGCAATTGGTATAGAATGTCTCCTTTACACAAGCTAATTATTTTAATATTAATAATAAAATTGCAAAATAAAAACAGATGAAAAAGGAAACACGTATGAAATAATTTTTAGTAAAAAAGTAAAATAAGAATTCCAGCCCTCTTTAGCTTAGTTCGAATAAATATAAATAATATCATACTTTAAGTGCATATTACACTAGATCTACAAGAGGTATCCTATAAGACCCTGTAAAGAATGTCCTTGGCAAAATGCCCAAGCCTAGCTTTACAGTAGCTGAACTCTTTCAATTAAATTGTTATTCTGTATTAAATTTTGCAATTATGTAATATTTATTTTAAATGAATATTATTTCAATGTCTGTCACTTGATATAAATATCAGCCAACTATTACAAATAAATTATCATAAAAGAAGACAAACATATCTATTCATTTGCAATATCATTTTGAATTCATTGAAATCAAGATATTTTTCCAACATTTACAAATGATGTAATTTATGTAAATATGAAAGATTTGTTATTAAATTTAATATTCTTTTAATACTTTTAATTTCTACTACCTATGAAATAAAAATTGGAGCTCATATGCGAAAAAATAAGAGAAAGTAGGGTGAGAAATTTTTTTCTCATACGATTCCAGGGCATGTTGCCCCAAACTGGAATATTATATTATAGATATATAGGTAGGTATATATGCAATTTCACAATATTCTCTATTGAGAAACCACTTAACATACCTAGATTTCCGAGGAAATTTTTTTTATTTACTTTATTCATAGTCGTTAAATGAAAGGCTTATTTTTCAGCAGATTTTTATTTTAAATGGTGGTTTTTTTCATTTATCCAAATATTTCGGAAATTTTGTACAATATTCTTTCTTCAATGGACCCAAAAATCACCATATTTGCTCAGTCTTCAAAAATTCGAACACAGGGCCACAGAGATGCTAATTAGCCGGATACTGACGGAGGATTTGCCTCGCGAGGCCAGCCCCTTAAGGCAAATGCCTGGTCGGTCAGTACGTGCCTCGCCCAAGGCAAATGTGCCCGTTGCCTCGTCCGAGGCTGCCTCGGCCCGATCCATCGGTTGTCTGTTTTTGTGAATGCTCAAAGGCGCCTCGGGTCGTTTCCTGCGTTCACTCAGTACGGTTCTGTTTATTACTTGATTATTAATCAGATATCACTGGCTATTTGAAGTCAATGTTGACTTAAAATAAAAAAATGCAATTGAATATCATCTAATACGTGAGGAATAACCATTCAACAATGAATTTTTGACTTTTCGATTATCATTGGTAACCATTTGATAAACAATTCTGGTGGTTGGATTGCTGACCAAAAAAGAAATTACTCTTTTTGACTTTCTATCGATTCTCCATGTTTTCAGTAGAGGTTACCATTAATGGTCAAAAGTTCAAAAATTAAATGCAATAAGGTTATTCCTCCAGTAATAGGTAACAATCGAGCGTTATTTTTGATTTTAAACCGATTCCTCCATGTTAATTTAAAAATATATACATAATATACTTCTTTAAAAGGTAGGAATATTTTTCCACACGAGTTCACGAATTTAATTAATTTACTCTAATGGCATAATGCGTAACAGGCAAATTAAAAATTTAGAATCCACATATCTAGATTGTCATTCAAAATGAAAAGAATTCATTTTAATTGAAAGTACTATTTTCTCAACTTAATTATTATTCTTGGCGAATTTAAATTTGCTGCATCCTATAGATTTTACTACTTTTTTGAACTTGGCCTATTTTTTTACAGAAATGTTTTGGGTGGGATTATTATTAGAGTTGTAACACTCCCTATCTATGCCTATACTTACAATTCTTTTAATCATTTCGTTTGTTTGAATTCTAACTTCTGAAACAAAGTTTAACAAATGTCACAAAACGTCCTACCTTATTCTTAAATGTTCATAGAATTATTTATATCTATGTATTGTGATAATACGATATCTTTGAATTATGTATACACATGTACATTAGGGTGGTCCTTATATTGGGTATTTTCGAATTTTTACGCTGACAGAGGCTCATATGGTTGGAAATAAATTAAAAAAAATCCCACATGTTTTAAGTCTTTATCTCAATTTTAACCTGTGCCGCATAGCGATGCAAGTTTCCCATTTAAATAACATGGGGTTTTGGGCATTGAACGATCAATTTTTTATTCCGGTCAAAGTAATGGTTCAAAAAATTTGAAACTCTGTAGATTTTTTCTTATAATCGTAGCTAACCCTCAGAATTTTTACAGATTTTTAGTTATTATAATTTTGGAGTCTATAATTTACTAACTTTAAGATATAGGAGTATTTTATCTAGCCGTAACTCCAAAATTATAAAAGATAAAAATCTGTAAAAATTCTGAAGGATAGCTACTATAATAGGCATAAAGTCTACAGAGTTTCAAATTTTTTGAACTATTATTTTGGCCGGAATGAAAAATTGATCGTTCAATGCCAAAAACCCCATGTTATTTAGATGGGAAACTTGCATCGCACAGGTTAAAATTGAGATTGAGACTTGAAACTTGGGGGATATTTTTATTTATTTCGAACCATATGAGCCTCTGTCAGCGTAAAAATTCGAAAATACCCAAAATAAGGACCACCCTAATACACATACACTCTGTTTAGATTTTACTTTGTTTTCACCTATATTGGATGAGGCTGTTGCAAACTTCAATATTATGACAGAGTTTGTAATTTAATAACAAACTCACTATTTAAATAGGAATCCTTTAGCATCATCTTAGTTTATTAGCATACTATTCCATATTAGTAAAATGTTAGATACTACTATACTAAATTTTTAATAGGACAAGAATTAGGTATAATTAATGGCCCACACACTCGCAAAGATCTTTCTTTAGTTCGCTTGGGATCTCCATTCCTGTTAAATTGTATTCATTGCAGTTAGTCTGAGAGTAAATTGAGTGTTTAAACAGCTTCATTTAAAATGAATAATTAAAGGCTCACTGTGCAATTTTGTTGCAGAGGCCATTCATTATGTGTTAATAACTCGAGCTGATGCGCTCATCAAATGTAATTAATCAAAGAGCTTTTTTATAAAGGTGTTAGAAACATCAGGATATTTTACAAAATTTAATCTAAAATAATAATAATTATTATATTTATTAATTATTACTATAGATTTTAATATTTACATTCTTCTAAAAAGTAAATTAACATAAATATCGTTTATTATGGTAAGTGATCTTAGATGGCATTTTTCAATGATGCGAGAAGCGACAAAAACTTGATGTCTACACTTGTATTTCTGAGAATATTCAAGTGTGTGATTTATACTAAAGTGATAGTCGTTTTATTTCATTTCAGGAAATATGTAATTTTCATTTTTTTCTTTTACAAAATATATAATTCAAACTGCAAACTACTCAATATACAAGCACATCTTCAGATTTTTTCTAAGGTTTTCTTTATTCTGTGCTGAGATTGATTATTAATTTGATTTTGCTTTTCCCTGCCGAGCAGGCCTATATATTGACTCTATTTATTTATTTGTTTATTTTGCTTATAATGTTTAAAAATCTCTGAAACTTAAGAAAAATCATTTTCAACCATTGTTTTTTGAAATTAAACTTCTTTAGCGACGTATCTGTTTAATTTTTATTTTTTGTTACAATAAAGGGGAAATGACTCAATAGAGGGGAAATAATTTTTTAAAACCCACTAATATTTCATGACATATAAAATTTATTAAAATTAGTAAATTTGAATTATTTCAATAACATCTACGGCTAAAAAAATTTCACTTTCCCCGTGAGCTTGATTTTTGTTTTTCTGTATATCTGTGGGTCTGGACTGTCAGACAAGAATTGATCCAATAGGCCAGGACTGTTTCCTTTTTTCTCCTAATTCTAATGCTATAAGCAAGCTATGACTTGTCTATAGAACGCTTAGTTATTTCCGATCTTATATATTGAGATTTCTTAGAAATGGATTAGTCCAAAGATTCTCGAATCATTTTTATTTATTGCTTTTTTGTACTATTACTATATTAATAGTTCCTCGGCGAGAACAATTTTTATTGGACAAAAACTCGTCTCGACTTGTCTTTGACATCCTTGAACTGGAAGATATACCAGGCAGGGACTTTAAAAACTTTCTATCCTCGCCCTTTTCGGAAAAATCATTCATTTTAATTTTCCCTTGAAACTATGCAACAATATAGTTTTCAAAACAAAAAATATTTTTTATAGAAATATTTGAAATAACGGATAATAATTTGAAAATTTAAAAATCCTCCTAAAATTTTGGAGTCGACCTTATATATTTATGAAAATACTCTAAATGTTTGTAATTTTCGATATGCGCCGCATTCACAGCAGCCATTGTTTGATGATTTTACATAAAGAATTGAATCTGAATATTTGAAAATGTAGAAAGAAGAGCATTTTCTAAGTTTTTCAGAGTTGGTTGAAATTTAGATATTTTAATTGTCAGTGCTGAAGAACTTCTTTTCGTACAAATAGTTGGTACGAGATGGCACAAAAATGTCTAGAGCTATTTCAGAAATTTTTGGAAATTCTATCCTAATCACAAATCAAAATTGATTTAATGATTTTTCAGTAAACTTAAGTGTCGCTTGAGAACTCGACAAATTCCTCTTGAACTTTAAATGGCAGATTTGACTTTCTTTAATTCAAATGAGTATGGTTTATGAACCCAACTTAGTTTGTTAAAATCAAAATTTGTATGGAAGTATTTTTAGAACTCTTTCTTCTGGCAGTTTGAAAATGAGCTGAAATTTGGCAGGGAAGTTTTTATTATCTAATAAACTGCAAATTTATATCAAGTTTCACTTTTCTAGCTCGAACCGTTTGCTCTATCATTAAAATTTGCAGAAAGTATATCTAGTTTTGAACAAATCTTTATTTTTTTTTTCTACAATTGATCATTGAAAGGGCTTGGCAAAGTAAAAGATAAAGTTATAAAAATAATGAAATTAAAATCAGTTTGAACTTGAAGTTGGTGAGGTTTCAGAGCAAAAAATTTAATTTAACCGACACCGCGTTCCCTAAGTTCCCTAAGTTTTATTAATAAAAATAGATTATAATAAATAATTGTAATTATTTAGTTAAGGTTTCCCTCTATTCTAAAAAACGAATATTAATTTATTAAATAGATTCATTCATAAAATTCAAACAATAAAATCTAATTTGCTGATGAAGATGGAATAAATTGACGAAACGTTTAACACTGATTAATTTTTGTTCACATTTCTACTAATTCTTTTTTTTTTTGGCTTTTCGACCCTTCTATCCATAAGCCAATTTACGATACTATTATTTTTTTAAATTTCTCATCTATCTAGGGATAAGATTTTAGCCGGTTGCCTGTAATTCTTAATTAAATTTCTAAATCATGGCTACCATTTGCCCAATATTATTAATTGTGCTTGTATGTTTGTTGTTCCAGGGGATGTTTTACGAGATTCCATCAGTGTGATCATCAACAAATTTAACTTGACCCTTGAAGCAGTTCCCATGATTTACGCATTGCTCAAAAGCGCCCACTTCAGCGTGCATCAGGTTTTAGAGAATATTTCCAACGGTAAGTTGAGTCCGCACAATTTCTACAGTTAATCCACCCACCGATATTCGTGACAAGAACATTGAAGTCAATTTCTTGACACGCCTCATATTGTAGATCTCTTTTTATTTTCTATTCTGACTTTGCAGATAAAATTAATAACAACAAAATTGATGTGAATTTTCAGGTAAAATCCAAACTTCCTATTGTAAAATCAACGTGGTAATAATTTTTATTTATCAAACAACATTATTTAAATCAAAAGAAAAAACACCAACTAAAAAACTACTAAAAATGTTTTAAATTAAGAATATAATACAAATAAAAAAAAATGCTATTCTAAAGAACGTTTTTCAATAAAAATGGCAAAGAGAATAAAAAGAAAAGCCCATCAATTCTGATAAAAGAAAAAGGGTTGGAATGGAAACCATAAGAACTGGTCATAAAAATAAAGCTAATCACGGAGACCTTGGGTTTATATGACACCCAACCAACTTCATGCAAGAGTTGAAATCCGCTGAGCAGCTCTTCTTCATCAGAGCTAATTATTTGTTACTTTAAACAACTTATTAACTAATCTAAATAATGACCATAACATAAAAGCAAAGAGATATAATATAAAACAAATGAAAGAAAAAAACCTTGCAAGGGAACTGAACCGAGCAAAGAATCGGCTTAAGAGGCCATTAAAAAACTGAACAGCTCAATTTTATTGATGTACAACAAAAAGGAAAAGATTCGATGAAACTTGATTCTTGCACAATTGAAATAGAAATAATAGCATTGCGGTAAAAAGAAAAAAAAGAAAATAATAATAAAAATCCTTATAAAAACACATAATTTTTACAATGAATTGAATATTCCACATCTATTTACTATGATAACTTCCTCGGGAAGAAATATTTTCTAGTTTGACAAAATGAAAGAAAGATCTTTGAAAAGAAACTATTTAAAGCTGGTATTTTTTCCTTTTTTTTACGGCCTCAGAAACTAATCAATTTGGCCATGTCAAATTCAGTTTTTTATTAGTGTGTGCTTTTAATAAACATCAACATAACAAATATTGATATAATCACTCGTACTTTTCCGATGAAATATGAACTTTTTTCAATAATGCATCATTTTGAGATATGTTGTTACAAAATTTCTCACAAGTATTGTAGAAATTACACTTCTAATATAGCTTTCAACGTTTCTAAGTACAGTCCCGTCATTCAGTAGCTAGACCTCGTATAATGGGAGTCCCTGAAATTTAGACAACCGAATTAGCAGATCAGTTAAGGGTATGACTACCTTGCAAAAAAGTCATTTCCGCATTTTTGCTTTATCCAATGCGAAACAGATGATATATGGACAGTTATCAGTAGACAAAAAATATGTTTTTAGAGAGGGATATAGTTTTAGAACTCTTTCTATTGAAGGCAGTAACGCTAATCATCTGGTTTTGCTGTAGGCTAGAAAGAGCATATATAATTATATTCCAGATCAGCATAATCACAAAAGTCTTTCAAGGTGGGCTCTAGTGTCGCTAAATCCCAACATCAAATTTGTAAAAGTGTAAATAATTAAAAATATAATTTTTTTTTAATCCAAAAGACAAAATAATCTCCAATGTGTAGGAATTAGATTATAGCTGGTTAAATTTTAGCAGTGTGCTCGAAAGCTAATTTTCCATTCATAGATGGTATTTATTAACTTTTAAAAATTACAAAAATCCATCGATTAGCTGCAAAACTGATAGGATATCTTAACCAAGACGAATTCAATTTTAAGCAATCACTACTACTATTAATTATTAAGGGATTTTCCTTTTCATTTTTGATTTTCATTTTGAATCTCTAGGTTTTCTATGTAGAATAGATGAATTTATTTTTTAATGTATGACAATAAAAATAATATAAAAATGACAGTTTATAATATACTTAGAGTATATCTGATTTTCCCATAAAACCACCGTCTAGGATAATAACCCTATTTTCAAGAATTTGATCTGCTTACAGACTATTAAAATTGTAACCAGTCTTGATATCAAATCTTAAATTGGAAATTTAAGAGATTCTATCAAGGATATATAATATATATATGAAAGATTTAATCTTTTATTTTCTCCTCGCGATCATTAACCTATATGAAAAGAATTATAAATTATTCTCCAGAGATCAGTAATCACTATACTTACACTATATATAAAAATTGGAAATCTAGTATACTTAAAAGAGTTTATTACAATATTTTTAAATAAATACTGTACTTCATTACTATACCAAAAACATTTTGTAACTTTTTTTTCTTCAAAAATAGGTCCCATCTCATTCTTGTTATGCGTTTGTGAGAATTTTACCACAGACCAAATTCACTACTAGCACAAACATAATGTCAATTTTAATTCAGTGACAACTCATAACAAAGTTATTAATTTTTCCATTAAAATCTCTTCTTAGCTATACTTGGATTCGTTTTTTAAAAAATACAGTATACCTACTACACTTGATTACTCGATGTAATATTGTGTTACCATACTATACCTCTTTTCATTTTGCGAATAAAATTTAAAAGAACTACTTATAAACAAATGGTATTTAATATCTGGAGCTAATCCTTTTAAAATTTAAATATAATAAATTTATTTATTTAATTTGAGTAAATTAACAGAGGCATTTATAACTACAGTTGGCATTCTAAAAAAATAATAAAAATCTATAGGTATTACAAGTTTCTTAAATGGTTAAAAAAAATCTGTCACTCTTTATGAGACCCTCTTTAAATTTATCAAATTAAAATTATCTTGAAAACGGTAGTTGAAATAAAAAAAAAAAAAAGAAAGAAAATAAAAATTTTGACAATTATTTTTCATCTCTCTATTCGGATTAATAAAGTTCAGGCTCTCAAATAGTTTATTCGAAATCGTAAGTTCAAATTTGTATCATATTACCTTAAATTGAAATATAACTTACTTTTTCTTCAGCATTACATCTTTCAAATTCAAAATTGAGATTAATCCATTTTAAAATGAGATTAATATAATTAAATTTTAAAATGAGTATTTCGGATTTAAAATCCCTGAATCCTATTTTTCAAATTGATTATTCTCATTCTAAAATTGATGATGAAAGTGATCAATCCCATTTTGAAATTAATTATTTCCACTTTGAAATTGATTTATTCTATTTTGAATTTGATTTTTTTTTTTTAATGACATTGATACGAGAAAAAGTTGCACCAAAAATGTACAGTCCCTGTAGTTCGGGGTGTACCCTTCCTTGCATCGTGAAAAGAAGAAACTTCAGGCATTGGGTTGGAGTTGAAGGTATTATTTCCAATTTGAAATGGATTATTTTCATTTGAAATTGATTATTTTCATTTCGAAATTGATTATTTTCATTTCGAAATTGATTATTTTCATTTGAAATTGACTATTTTTATTTCGAAATTGATTGTTTTTATTTCGAAATTGAGTATTTTCATTTGAAATTGATTATTTTCATTTCGAAATTGATTACTTTCATTTGGAAATTGATTATTTTCATTTCAAAATTGATTGTTTTCATTTGAAATTGATTATTTTCATTTGAAATTGATTATTTTTATTTCGAAATTGATTATTTTAATTTGAAATTGATTATTTTCATTTCGAAATTGATTATTTTCATTTCGAAATTGATTATTTTTATTTCGAAATTGATTATTTTTATTTGAAATTGATTATTTTCATTTCGAAATTGATTATTTTCATTTTGAAATTGATTATTTTTATTTCGAAATTGAGTATTTTCATTTGAAATTGATTATTTTCATTTCGAAATTGATTATTTTCATTTCGAAATTGATTATTTTCATTTGAAATTGATTATTTTCATTTCGAAATTGATTATTTCCAATTTGAAATAATTTGTTCCCCTTAGGTTTTACATGAATCTTTTATTCTTATATTACTATCTAACTATACCGTATTAAAACTTCAAAATTGGAACAAATTATTTCGAATTGGGAATAATCAATTTGAAATGAATATTTTCATTTCAAAATTGATTATTCCCAATTCGAAATTTGATTATTTTCATTTCGAAATTGATTATACCCAATTTGAAATTTGATTATTTTCATTTCGAAATTGATTATTCCCAATTTGAAATTAATTATTCCAAATTTGAAATTGATTATTTTCATTTCTTAATTGATTATTCCCATTTCGAAATTGATTATTCCCAATTTGAAATAATTTGTTCCAATTTTGAAGTTTTAATACGCTATAGTTGGATAGAAATATAAGAATTAAAAGTTTTTGTAAAACATAAGGGGATGAGCGGGGGAGGAGTGGTATTCCTAATATTTTCTCTAATCTACTGTATAGTATTAGTTGTAGTTCTTATATATATGTATGCCTATCTAAAATGCAAATAAGAGAATGCCGAGAAAAAAGAGTAAAAGCCAAGAGGAGGAGGCTTTAAGGGGGATAGGATGTTTGAGTGACTGTCTAAAAGCGCTAGGCTTGTCTGCGGGTTCATTCACCGTTGTCCCTGGGAGGCTCGATCACTGACCTGCCTCAATGGGGGACGTCATCGGCTTAGGCCTGGTCAGGGTTAGGTTGCCGAAAAAGCCAGCCAGCCAGTCAGGCTAGTCCCCCGTCCCGTCATCGTCATGGGTATCCCTGGTAGGTTCCCGTGGCCCAGGCGCTCAGGCCATGACCCTCCTCAAGGTTGTCTGCGCCGACACTATCAGCCCCCATCTCGGCCCGTAAGGCCATAAAAAAATTATGGACGAAACATTAAATAGAATTAAAAACACAATTGATTACATCGAGTACTGGTAAAAGCACAGATATTAAATTCCAACACTGATTTACTGTTATAATAAAATGTATATAAATAAATTGTCACCGTAAATTCACACACAAATTGCATGGATTGAAATATATTCTTGACTGACAATTTCCTTTTATCCAATCGAAGGTTTTTCTGACTCTCCTTGCAAACTTCAACTACTAATTTGAATTCTGCATATTTTTTTTTATTACTTATCATTCGTTCCAAGCTTTATATTCAACCTGTCATAAAAACATCTGACTGAATAATTTATTAAAATTATTTTAATCCCTCTATGACGGATTGATAAATTCATTGGCAAAAAAAAATTATCCTTGAGAAAAATCAATTCTGTTAATCAATAAGGGCTCATTTATTTAAGGATTAACGAGGAGAGTTTAAATATATAGGCAAATTATCAATTCATTTATTTAAGTATAATATATATATTTTTTTATATAATATATTAAATTTTACGATCGATTTTTATTTTAATCGAAAATATTAATATTCAGTTGAATAAAAGAGGAATTCAAGCATATATAGAAAATTAATATGTAAAATAATTTTAGGAATTATTTAGGATTGTTAATTAAGAAATAAATAAAATAGGAAATGGTGTCATTTGTTTGAGTATTAAATTCTAATCGAGTGCTTTTTTCTATTTAATAAGCAATAATAAAATTAGAAAAATTTGAAGATAATTATCATTGCATTCTTTTTGAATGCGAGACATTTATTTTCAATGCTCCCTTAACCAGTTTTAAAATCTTTATAAATGAACGTTTTCGATAGAATTTTCTTTTCTTTTTACATCGACACAGACGACTAAATTAATATAAACATCAAGCGCCAGGTCAATCAGATTTATCTTAGCTTTATCTCTGCGAAGGGCAAATAAAATGATTTTATTTATATCTAAGTTTGCTTAAAATATATATTTGAGCATCATTTCTAGAGAAATATTTTAATAAAAGAAAAAGAAAATTTTTTTCTGAAAAATTATTATTTACTATGAGTTATTCACTAGATCACTTGTTTCACGTGTAAGAAATAAAAGAGAGAGAGAGTTTTCTCAATAAATATATTTGGGGGTGTCAACGTGTCAACCCATGGTCAGGAGATACAGAAAATAATTTTTTTTCATTTTAAATTTTGACAATTATTTTTCACCTCTATTCGGATTAATAAAATCAGGCTCTCTAATAGTTTATTCGAAACCGTGAGTTCAAATGTTTATCATATTACCTTAAATTGAAATATAACTTATTTATTTTGTTCACCATTACATCTTTCAAATTGAAAATGAGATTAATCAAATTAAATTTGAAAATGACTATTCCGAATTTAAAATAAAGAAGAGTAAAAGAAGAAATAAAAGAGAGAGAGAGAGAGAGAGAGAGAGAGAGAGTTTTCTCAATAAATATATTTGGGGCTATCAACCCTTCGTCAGGAGATACAGAAAATAATTAATTTTATTTTAAATTTTGACAATTATTTTTCATCTCTCTATTCGGGTTAACAAAATCAGGCTCTCTAAAAGTTTATTCGCAATCGTAAGCTCAAATTTTTATCATATTACCTTAAATTGAAATATAACTTACTTTTTCTTCACCATTAAATATTTAAAATTTAAAATGAGATTAATAAAATTAAATTTGAAAATGACTATTCCGAATTTAAAATAAAGAAGAGTAAAAGAAGAAATAAAAAAGAGAGAGAGTTTTCTCAATAAATATATTTGTCTGCTGTTAACCCATCGTCAGGAGATAGAGAAAATAATAAAAAAAATCTGTATCTGCTGACAATGGGTTGACAGCCCCAAATATATTTATTGAGAAAACTTTCTCTCTTTTATTTCTTACACGTGAAACAGGTGATCTAGTGAATAACTAATAGAAAAAATAATTTTTCAAAAAAATAGTTTTACTTTTCTTTTATACTTGATCAAACAAAGGAAAGAAGAGAAATACATTAACCCTCTTTATTTTAGGATAAAACATTAGTTGATGATAGGTACCTATGGTTATTTTTAGGTGAGAAATTAGTAAAACATTTGCTTATAATTTTCTACCTTTCGCCTCCTATTTCTAGAAGGGTTATTATGTAGAGTCTTTATTAAAAAAAATAATTCTTATGGTAAAGCCTTTCAAGATTCGATAATTCCTTCAAATAATCTAATTGAAGATTATCGAATCTTGAAAAACATTATGAATAATTTAAAAAGACAGGTGAGTTTAGTTATAAATAATTTCTACATTCTCTATCATGAAATAATAAATGTTAATACTTAAAGTCATCGAGAATTAATCAAGGCAACCCATTTGTATTCAGGTGTCAGGGAAACATTTCGATAAGAAAGTGAATTGATTAATTTTCAATGCATAATATTAACGCTCGATAAATAAGATGAAATTTTTAGTGTATTTAAAAAATAGATAATTTAAATACATTTTTCTATTTTCACCACTGGTTGCCTAACTTGCTAAAATCTTCTAAATCCAACTTTGAAGGAGACAATAAAAGAGTGTCTTCTGCTGGAATTATAAATTTTATTTATATACTAGCTGCAAGGCCCTCATTCGGTGGGCCTCTTGCTAGCCAAGGGGCTTCCTCTGGACCCCCCGTCACTTGAACACTCCCTCTCCCCTATCTCGAACCACTCTCCACCCCACCGACCCTCTCCCAACCCCGGAACTTCTCCCTCGCCTGTGATCACCCTCCATCCCAGTAAACCTACCCCCTGGACTCCCCACCCATGGACCCCGGATCCCCTGGACCCCCACTTTTCCCCTGGATCCAAACCCTCACCACTGGACCCCACCTCCCAACCCCACATAGGTATATATATATAGGTACAGACATAGGCACAAATGCCCTTTAGTAATATATGATAATTCCAGCAGAAGACACTACATATTTTATTGTCTCCTTCAATATAAAAATTCTGCTACTCTAGGCAAAAAACTTTCAATTTCAATTTCAATTTAAATCCAATTTATTTACCATTACTGACATCTTTCCATGAAACAAAAAAGAAAAAAATACTTATTAAAATGTTAAGTATAGGATGAAATAATTTCTAAATATGTTATGTATATTTATTTATTTGTAAAAACAGGAGAAAACTAAGGAAACTATACTTGCTTTTAATAACAAAAATAAAAGATTCATTGAAAAGTTATCAAGTAAATGGAATTTAAAAAAAATAAAAAAAAATTTATATGATAAATGAAAATAAGTACATAATTTATTTTAAAATGAATATGATTAATAAAATTTATTATACCCCGTGGAAGATAATTTTTAATCTAAAATGTCAGCGTAATATCGAAAAGTTCAAATATGCATTGGAAGAAAATAACTTTTCATTATATGATAAAAAAATAATTATGTTCTGTGATAATTCCTAAAACAAATGATTGGTGTCTATAAATAGTAATAAATTATTATATATAACTTCTAAAAAAGATATTCAATAATAAAAATATTAACTGTTTCCGAAAATGTAATGAAACATGTGAAACTTTCACACACTATATAAATATAAGTAAGTGAAAGTAAAAATAATATTATCATGAATATAATTAATTCATACTCCTACTAATAATGAAAAAATAAAAATAAACCGAAAGAAAATAATCTAAAAAAAAGAAAAAAATCGTTCTTAAGATGCATTTAAAAAAACGAGCCAAAAGAGTTTGATGTTTTTCAAGCAAACTTTCATTTTGATGGTTCCAACTTGAAGAAGTGATGCCGGGTGAGCAAGATCTTAACTCGGAGAGTTGAAGCCAATAAAAATCGTATAAATTGCCAAGTTGGAATCGAATTCATTGCAATGCATGTTTAAAAGAAATGGGAGGCCAAATGATATCTGAATGAAATAAATAAATAAATAAATAAATACAACAAAGAGATTTCATTTCTTAAAGAGAAGTTGAAATAAAAGAGCAATAAAATCTTGTAATTTTCAAATTAGATTTTGCCATTTTTGAAAAAAAGTACTTTTCTCTTCTACAGAAATAAAAAATAAAATAAAATAAAAAATGCAATATATTATACAGGGTGTTCCACAGAACTCGTTCATTCTTTGACATATTTATGTTTTGCTCTTTTTAAATAAATTATTAACAACTTTTGGACACTTTCTGCTTTGCCGCAATCGCCATCAACTTTCTTATTTTCAATGGAACTCCCCAAATATTTTTGCATCTTTAGATTAAGTGTTTAAAACTGAGATGATTTTGTATCATGCACTTGATGTCTAAAATTTGTAATTTCTTAGTTGTTTTAGATAGTTTGTAAAATCTACCAATTTAGCCTTCATCTTTAAAAATTAATAATAATTGAACTATTGTTTGTAGAATTAATTTGATCAATTAGAACTTTTAATTGGACATTAAAGAATCTTACTTAATCATAAAAATTTAAATTTTGTATCCAGGATGACCATAATAATCGTTTATTTCTGAAAATCAAAAAGTTGTTAATACTCAATTTTTTCAAATGGAACATGGCATAAATTTTAATATTTTTGAATTCTACATAAAAATCCAATAGAAGTTTATTAAATGTTCCCTATACCAAAAATGAATAGTTTTTTAAATAAAAAATATTTTAGGATTCACTCGTCCAGATCTTAATACATAATAAATAAGATCTAGACGAGTGAAATTTAAAATATTTTTTATTTAAAAAACTATTCATTTTGGTTATAGGAAATATTTAATAAACTCCTATTGGATTTTTATGTAGAATTCAAAAATATTAAAATTTATGCCATGTTCCATTTGAAAAAATAAGTATTAAAAACTTTTTGATTTTCCGAAATAAACGATTATTATGGTCATCCTGAATATAAGATTTGGATTTTTATGATTAAGTAAGATTCTTTAATGTCTGATTAAGAATTCTAATTGATCAAATTAATTCTAGAAACAATAGTTTAATTATTATTAATTTTTAAAAATCAACGCTAAATTGGTAGATTTTACAAACTATCTAAAATAACTCAGAAATGATAAATTTTAGACATCAAGTGCATTATACAAAATCCTCTTAGTTTTTAACAGTTAATCTAATGATGCAAAAATATTTGGGAGGTTCCATAGAAATTAAGAAGGTTGATGGCGATTGCGTCAAGGCGGAGAGTGTCCGGAAGTTGCTAATAATTTATTTAAACATAGAATATTCTAAAACATAAATAGGTTCAAAATTTTCTCTCAACTCCTTCCATGAAAACTTTTAATGAACGAGTTCTGTGGAACACCCTGTATATTACTAATATCTTACCAGAAAATATATAAATATTTATATATTATATATAGATTTATGAATTTTTTGCAATTCAAAATTCTCATAAAGGTACCCACCTATACCTCTAGCTGACGGCGAATATAAATATACATTCAGTTACAATATAATTTATAGCTACTTCGTCGATGACCACAAAATGCAAAACGCAACAGAGATCGAGAAAATTAAAAAGATAAAAAAATAAAAATAAAAAAACCAAGAGAACTATAAAAGGTGCATTTGTTAAAGGAGAAGATTAAGGTGGATGCCTCATATTTCACCGGGATTTTATGTCCTATGCTTAAATAGAAAGCTCGTTTTCGATAACTTCAAGGCAAAGTTAATAGTCGGAGGATTGTCAGCCACCGACAAGAAAAAATAACAAAGACTCGTCATCCCTTGCAAGGTTAAACTAATCGAAATTTCAAAAAAAGATAATAATATGAATATAATCAAATATAACGATTGAAACAGTGAAGTTTAAAATAAATATTTTAATTTCAAAAATTCACATTGAAAATTAAGAAGTAATCATGAATCGAATAAATAATAAAATAATTTATTAGAACAAAAGAATGTGATTTTAAAGTATAATGTACTAAAATTCAAATAAAAGATCTTGCCAAAGGCAAACGCAGCTACGGAATTGTACTATTCTGTAAACTTCTGCCAACTATGCAGCGAATCAACGGTAAGTGTAATCCAAATTTATTTCAACTAAAATTAAACATTTAAAATCGTATGACCATATCCATTGAAAAATTTATTATTATTTTATATATTTAGATATTAAGCTGTACCTATTATAATTAATTATTAATGTAAAGATTTAAATATCTTTTTTTTTAGTATCTTTTTTTGAAAAACGATGAAATTTTTCAATTCCTGAGGGGATGAAGCCCCCTGATATGGAATACTATATAAACATATTTTCTACTAAAACCCTAGATTTTGACCTGAAAATAAATTCTTAATTATTATAATTTATATTTATATTAAATTAAAATGATTTGTAAGGGAGCGCCATTAATCTAAACTATTTGAACAAAATTTTATAGAAAAAATATTCGTTGTAAGTTCAGAATAATATAAAGTGACCAGATGTTTTACAATGGAATGTGGGACATGAATATGTATGCACATAATTATTTTATTATCATATATCTATTGTAAACCATAATGGAATAAGAGCAGTCATAGATAAAATTAAACCATCAACATAACAAATATTGATATAATCACTCGTACTTTTCCGATGAAATATGAACTTTTTTCAATAATGCATCATTTTGTGATATGTTGTTACAAAATTCCTCTCAAGTATTATAGAAAATGCACTTCTAATATAGCCTTCAACGTTTCTAAGTACAGTCCCGTCATTTAGTAGCTAGAACTCGTATAATGGGAGCCCCTGAAATTTAGACAACTAAATTAACAGGGAAGGGTATGACCACTCTGCAAAAAATCCATTTCGCCATTTTTACTTTATCCAATGCGACTCAGATGACATTTGGACAGTTATCAGTATACAAAAAAAATATGATTTTAAATGGGAATATAGTTTTAGAACTCTTTCAATTGAAGGCAGTAACGCTAACCAACTGGTTTTGCTGTAGCCTAGCAAGAGCATATATAATTATTATGGTTCGGATTTAGCCCTATTTGCATTTTTTTTATTTATGACTTAAAATTTAGGCCAACGTGATATCTATGCATTTCATGAAATTCTGAATAAAATAAGAGGCATTTGTTAGTGCCTATAATCTCTTTTTTGCCCTATTATGGGTGTTAGTGCCTATTTAATCTATAAATGCCTTTTTTAGTGCCTATTTTAACTAAAATTGGCAATTCCCATTTTCTACGACCTATACAATTTCTAAATTTAAAAGTTTTTTGAATTATTAAGAAAATATTCCAATAAAATTATTTATTGAGCCGCTAGACAGCAACAGGGTCGACTAGGACACCCAAAAATCGAAAAGTGGATCATATTTAATAGCTTGTTCCGAACTTGAAGCAACAAATAGTTCTAGAGCAATTCACAAAGTATTACGCAACTTTCAATTTCCTTATCTCCTAAAAATATTATGTATTGTCCTTTTCTTAATGGGAATTTTTCAATATATCTACTTGTACAGAAATCCTGTGCCCTGCAGAAAATAATGATGAAAAAATTTTGGTATTACTGACAGACCGCTCACTCAATATTTTACTTTTATTTTTAACTGCCTCTTTCTTCATAAAATGCCTTTTTAAGGGCCAATTTTTAATTAAAATGCCTTTATAAGTGTCTATTTTAGTTATTTTTAGTTCTTAGTTGCCTGCCTATTTTAAAGATTTTTAGTGCCTATAAATCCGAGCCTTAATAATTATATTCCAGAACAGCATGATCACAAAAGTCTTTCAAGGCGGGCTCTAGTGTCGGTAAATCCCAACATCGACTTTGTAAAAATATAAATAATTAATAAACATAATCCAAAAGACAAAATATTGTCCAATGTGGGACACTTTTTGGGACATTTTCGATGTGGGACAAGTAACTCGAACGTTGAACGGTCCCACCTAATGTGGGACGTCTGGTCACTTTAAAATAATATCAAATCAGTGAGTAAATTGAAATACTGCCTCAAAAAGTATTTTCTAATTGATTAATGAATATTAGATAAATATTCTTCCAAAGTTAAGTTTATGACTCACTTTAGATGCGTATGAGGGTATAAAGACGACTTAAATTTAAATATGATAGTAAGATAGTTGATTTCATTATTTTATTTCCACTATTTATATACAAATACATGTATCATCTTTTTGTTTTTGTTTTCAAATATTAATAGGCAAAAAATAAAATAAAAATAGTTTTTACTAATTTTTTTTTTCTAAATTCGTAATTTACTTATATTTTTATTTTTTACTTTATTTAACAATAAGTTTGTAAGGGGTAACATCGAAAAGTCAAGGTAAATTCTCTACTATTAACTAAGTAGAGGGGCTATTTATGGAGCCAGGTCTTGAAGGATTGAAGACTGTAAAAGTTGAAAAAGTTAGAAAAAGGAATAGTAAATTTACATACATACTTTAAATGTCATAGTAATAAACGAATTGACTCCTTCGTTATTGGTTTCTAATCTAATTTATATTATATCGAATTAAATTGGTGTGCACTCCACATGACTTTATCTCGCCCCCGCTAAGCTATATTAAAAATTATTTTTGTATCCAGGAAATCTTGGGTGCTAAAGAAATTCCAATACTAAAGTAAAAATACATTATATTTAAAATAAATTGATGTGGCCATCGACATGACTTTACCATACAACCTGCCCCCTCTCTTAAATTTAATAAAATAATTTATAAACATTTAGTAAAGAACCCCCCCCCACCCCTCTGAATTTTGGGCCCATTAGCAATTTATGATATCTCCTAATAAATGAGAATCTTCTATTCTAAATATCAGCTTTCTTCGATTTTGTTTGGGAATTTTATTATTTTAAATTATTTTTGAATTTTTAAATTCTTTTGGCTCTCTATCAATTTCACATAGTGAATCATTTTCATAAGGTCAAATAGGGTGCATATGCGAATTTCGTACAATCAATCAAAGGGTCTTGAAGTTGTTATTGATAGGTCTATTTTTTGAAGCCCGGCGCCGGGGGGGCGGGGGCAGGGGGGGGGCTCGAAAAAAAAAAATATTCTCTTTTTCATTATACACATCTCTTTTATAGTAAATTTAATTTTTCTTGGTTTTTTTAGTTAGATAATTTTATAATTTTAATTATTATTTAACATCCCCCACCCCATTAATTTTTTGTTTGAATTCACCGAAAGTCTAATCAGCTCTTAATCTCAATGCACTAAAACTACATTTGAAATTTCGTTCACCCTATTTATTGAGCTAGAACGTACACAATATTTGGTAACGTACTAACTAAAAGACATTTTATTGATATAATAATTATTAATATCTCGTAAAATATAATTTTTTTGATGTTCACTCATTAGGGATTTTTTGTAGACCAAAATAGTAAAAAAATGAAGTTAGTGATCGACCATCTTCCACAATGAACCAGCCTGTCCTAATATAAAACAACCTTAAATTTCTCCTAATTCTATTTCTATTAGCAAGCTATGACTTGACCAAGGCACTCTTAGTTATTTCTGATCTTATGTATTGAGAGTTATTAGAAATGGATTAGTCTAAAGATTCCCGAATCCTCTTTATTTATTCCTTTTTTTTGTATTATTTCTATTTTAATAGTTCCTCAGCGAGAACAATTTTTATTAGACTAAAACTCTTCCCGGCTTGTCTTTGACATGCTTGAACTGGAAGATATACCAGCCAGAGACTTGAAACCTTCTATCCGCACTCTTTTCGGAAAAAGCATTCATTTTAATTACCCCTTGAAACTATGCAACAATTTTATTTCATTTCAAGACCCATATGCTTTTCAAAACAAAAAATGTTTTTTATAGAAATATTTGAAATAACGGATAATAATTTGAAAATTTAAAGATCCTCCTAAAATGTTGAAGTCGATATTTATGAAAATACTCTATATGAGGGATGACCACAACGTGGCTCGCGAGCCGCATGCGGCTCTTCAGTCAATCTCGTGCGGCTCTTGAACCCTCTTGAACCATCTTGAATAATACTGATTTTAAAAAGTATAATAATTAAATTAAATAAACTGACAAGTTCTGATGTAGCCATCCACTTGACTTTACCGTACAACCTGGCCCCTCACTTGTATTTAATATTTAATAAAACTATTTATATTCATGTAAGGGGTTATTTTTTGCGTTTTTAGACTACTGGGGGCCCACTGATTATGTATTCAAAATTTGGTTGAGTTTGGTACAAGGGCCTATATTTTCATTTTTTTGACCATACACCCCAGTTTCAGCCGTTTTTGAGATATTTCGAAAAAAAGAAGCAAAATAAAAAACACTTTTTTCATGCACGCTTACAATACTTGACCATACCTTGTATGGTAAAGTAAAAATTAATAATACAACAATTAAATCTCGTAAAGCACTTCTCAAAAGTAAAATGCTATTTCTTTTTTTTTGTTGTAATTGAACACTAATGTTATAAGTAAGTAGAGCAAAAAATAAATGTTACTTCATTTATATTTTATAAAATAAGAAATGTGTTTTTTTAATAATAATTAATTAATCTCCAAACAATGTGGCTCGCTTTGAAACAGTTTTATAAATTTGCGGCTCCCAACGTTAAGGTTAGTGGCCACCCCTGCTCTAAATGTTTGAAATTTTAGGGATGCGCCGCATCCACAGCATCCATGGACCGCACGCCACGGATGCCTATTTATAAAATTTATTTGTTAGAGACTACAGTTTCGAAGGATTGAACTTCATCATCAGCCTTTTTAATTTTACATAAATATTTTATTTAGGGGTTCAAATAGCCAATCGGGTAGAGAAACATTGAAATTAAGAACTATAATGAACTATTTTGTTAAGGGAGAATGGTGTAGGTTCTTGGTGAAACATGTTAAATAAAGTAAAGAAAATTTTTGAAATTTTTTTTAGAAAATTTTTTATATTTTAAATTTTAAAAGTTTTCTAAAAAATTTCCAAAAATTTTCTTTACTTTATATAATTAACTAGTCTGTTGATATATTAACCCCAAAAGAGTTCCCTTTTATTTTTTATTTAACTATTTTTGATAAAAGATAGATTTTCATGCTAATAGTGTTTTGTATATAATATGATGTAGTAATATTAATATGATTTATACTAATTAATGTATTAATGATGTTTCGAAATTAATAAGAGTTTAGTCGATTTGCTCTTACCTTGGAAGGAAGAATGGCTGCAGCCGCGTCTGCCCTGGTCGATTTCCGCCTCACAAATGAATAAAATTCCGTTTTTCATTCGGATTATCTTGAATGCATTTCTCTAGGTGTGCTCGATTCTCTAAAACAGAAAATATAAAAGAATATTTTTATTTAAAAAAAAAAGGAAAATTATCAGTAAAATATAAATGAAATAAATTTAACATGAACTTTTTGGTATCAATTTTTTATCTAAATGTAATTATTATTACATTAGGCTACGGATGAGAATAAATAAATAATAATAATAATAATAATTTAATAATTACATTAGTATTGGAACAAAAAATCAATTTTAATTAATAGAATAATTAATCCACTCTTTAATCGTCTGCCAATTCATATTTTTCTTTGTCTTTTGGGGTTATTATTACTAAATTTTTACATGTTTAATCTCAAGAACGAAATAGACCATTCAAATTACTTCAAACCAGTGAACCTCCATTTTGTAATAAATTATAATTGAGTGTTTAAGATCTTAAGGGGTGATTAGACAGTTTATTTATTTATTTAATTATTTATTTCTATTAATAATTATTATTTATAATTATTTACGAAAGAACTCTCCCCTTTTAATTTTGGGTCCTTTAGGAATTAATAAGATCTCCTTTCAATTATGAGACTATTCTATTATAAATATCAGCTTTCTTTGATTTTTGTTTGAAAATTTTATTTTTTTAAATTGTTTTTGAACCCCTCTCCCCCTCTTTTGGGTCACTATCAATTTCACATATAGAGTCATTTTCATAA
Organism: Forficula auricularia; assembly: GCA_024734495.1. NCBI lineage: Eukaryota > Metazoa > Arthropoda > Insecta > Dermaptera > Forficulidae > Forficula > Forficula auricularia. The sequence goes on along the minus strand of JALMQS010000120.1, from coordinate 5,344,511 downwards.
GATCATTTAGGGCCCAAATGGAAAAGGGTCTAAAACTTATATTGATAATTATATTTTTTTAACCCTTCCCCAATTTTGGTCCCCGAAAAAAATAATAACTCTCTTTTTTCTTGTAGGTTCATCTTATAGTATATTTCATTTTTCTTGGTTTTTTTTAGTTTGAAATTTTTATAATTTTAATTTTTAACCCCCTCTCCCCCCCCCCCCCCATTTTTTGTTCGTTTTCAATCAAAATCTAATAAACTTTAACCTCACTGCATGAAAACTAGATATGAAATTTCGTTTTGATATTCACATTAGTTTTTGAGCTAGAGTGTACTCAATATTTGGTAACATACCTACGTATTAACAGACATTTTGACAAATCAATTAATATCTCGAAAATTCAATGCCAAAAACGCCTTATTTATATGAAAAACTTACATCGGTCCATGTGCGTCACAGGTTAAAATTGAGATAGATACTTAAAACATGGGGGATATTTTTTTTTTATTTATTTCGAATCAAACTAACCAAATATAAGGTCCATACATAAAATAATCGAATTCACAATATAATTAATGCGATCCTGAAAAATCGTAAATTTAAGAAAGAAATCAACTTAAAAGCATTTATATTAAACAGTGTCATTCTTTCCGATAACCTCCTTACTTAAATTTCATTTAGTATGGTAATTTGCTATAATATAATATTTTATTGGCTTGCCTTGCCTGAATGTGCAATTGCAATGCCATTATGTCCGCTGCGTTTCCATAATAAGACCAGCAAAATAACTAACTATTCGTTACGCATGCTCAGGTTCAAAAGTAAATTCCCTCATGTTGTCTCTCTCCATTAAGGTCTCAAACTAGATTTTTTTAACAAAATAAAAATTTAAAAATATACATCAATAGAATTGGCTCTCTTTATCCCCCAAGTTTCTTTGAAAAGAACAAAATCTACTTCATTGACTACTCTTTCTGATTGATTTAATTTAAAAAATAAATGTATTGATTCAAAGTAAAGTTTCAAATTAAATCAGCTAGTCTTTTTATATGACATTACCTTTTTAACGTGAAATCGAACCTTATCTATTCTTCCAAAGTATATAAAAAGCTAACCCAATCCAGCAACTTCATATTTTAAATTTCAAATTCCTCATTCTAATGAAATTGTTTCGTTGAGAGATGTCCATATTTTCATGATATCACCTTTCGCTTTTATTCTCCTTCAAAACGTACAGATTAAAATAGGGTAGATATTTATTTTATTTATTTATTTATTTATTTATTTATTTCAACGGCTAAAAAGCCTCAATTTACAAAATTATAAGAAATAACAATACTCATTGCATACATCAATAATATTAATTACATACATCAATACATTACATAATTATATATTAACATTTCATTCATTATTCATAAACAAGCGTGAGCTTCTTGAACAAAGCCGCTACCTTATTGATTTCCAAGGAAAATTCCTGAGGGTTAACCAATTTTGGTGCCAGCTCATTGTAACAATGACAGAGTCTGAAGACTGGATTTCTTTCAGGATGTCTACCAGTAGGCATCTCTGGATAGAATGGCATTGTTCTTCTTAATGCATAATTGGGGCTATGTAGGGGAAATAGAGCAGAGAGCTCTGTACATTTTACCTGACCTGACATAATTTTATATATAAATATGCAATCAGAGGCTATCATACAGGAATTTACAGAAGCTAGGCAGAAGGACTCAGCAGCAAGAGTGTAGTTATGATTAAATCTTGACATTGGATTATCAGTAAGTGATGCTAATTTTCTTAGAACTTTGTGCTGAACTCTCTCAATCCTATCAATGTCACCCCTCAAATTCGGTCTCCAAATAGCAGATGCATACATAAGTATGGATTTAGTTAGAGTTGAATATAAATATTTAATCACATCAGGACTTTTGAATGACTTAGTGCTACGAGAAATAAAACCCCAACTCTGATTAGCTCTACCCACCACATACGTGATGTGTTCTTTAAATGTGAGTTTGGAGTCGAAAATAACTCCAAGATCTTTAATAGAGTTAACTCTAGTACAGGTAGTGCCATTTTCGAGTATATAATTGAATTTAAAGTGGTTTGGTTCTTTAGAAAAACTAATAGTAAAACATTTATCAAAGTTTAGGAAAAGCAGGTTCGCATCACACCAATTTATTATTTTATTCAAGTCAGATTGCATTCTTAGGCAATCTTGTTCAGTAGAAATCTCCAAAAATAGCATTATATCATCCGCGAATAATAATACATTACAAAATTCCGATATGTTTGCTAAATCGTTAATAAATAATAAAAATAGTAACGGACCAAGATGACTGCCTTGGGGGACACCAGATGGAGCAATAAAGTTGTGTGATTTTGTACCTTTAATTTGTACATAAGAGTTTCTCTCGAATAGATAATCGCCAAGCCATCTAATTATAGAAGAAGATAAATTATATTTCCTTAGCTTTAATAATAGTATTTTGTGGTTTATCAGATCGAAAGCTTTCTTAAAATCTAAGTAGATTGTATCAAGCTGTTTGTTTCTGTTTAAGCTGGAAAATATTGAATTTGTATACAATGTCAGGTTCGTAACTGTGGAACGACCAGGTACAAAACCGTGTTGCTTCATTGAAATAGCTTCCAGTACGGCCTTTAACATTTTGTTATACATGATTTTATCTAGCAATTTAGGGATAGCACTTATTATGGCTATAGGTCTGTAATTGCTTATATTATTACGAGCACCACTTTTTAATATGGGAGTTATGAAGGTTGTTTTCCATATTTCAGGTAAAATACCCTCCCTAAGGGAGTGGTTAAATAGAATGAAAAGGGGTTTGAGGAGCTGGGTAGAACAACCTTTAACAAGAAACGCTGGGATACCATCAGCACCCAAAGATAGAGTTGGTTTGAGTTCTTTTAAGACAGAACTTATTTCATCCACCGATATAGCTTCAGATATCCCCTCAGCTTCCCCATGGGAGACATTGTTACAGAAACCCAAGACAACATCAGAATCAAATTGCAAATTATTCGCATTTCCTCCGTAAATACTTTCAAAAAAGTCCGCGAATAGATTGGCAATCTGTTCATTATTTCCACCCGTTCTGTCATTTAAGTACATATTAGATGGATGACCTTTGTTACTTCTCCTGTCGTTAATAAAGTCCCAAAAGACGTTAATATTAGAGAATACACTAGTCTCAATAAATTCGATATACTGAGAATAACATAGAGAAGCTTCAGCCTTACAGGAGATTCTCAAATTTTTGAAGATAATATAATCACTATCATTACTACTGAGTTTATAATTTTTATGGGCAATTTTTTTCTTAATTAAAAGTGAAATAAGTTTACCAGAAAACCAATTAGGATAGGTCGAGTTGGCGTAATGCTTTACAGGAACAGAAACAGAGATGATCTCATTAATAGTTTTATAAAAACTGTCGACTGCCGCAAAAACATTCACCTGATTAAGCTGCATGTCCCAATCTATCTCCCCCAACCTCCTATTAAAGGTTTCAAAATCACATTTCCTGAAGTCATATCTATTCCAGTCAAAAGCTAAGGGAGATATCATAATTTATTCCCTTTTTTTGTTGTATTTTTTTTTTTACCTCAAATGAAATCCATTTCCAATTCCCTCTTGCAATATTTAATTATAGAAATCAATAATTTTCAATTTATATTTCCTATTCTTTATGATGGCAGGGATAACTTTTCAATATGCTTTATTAGCAAGCTATTCATTTAATTAAAGAAATGTGAGTGGAATTCAAAATAAACTCCTATTCAATACATACATATATAATATAATATACTATCAATCAACATTCAATAAATTCTTTTTCTTTAATTTTTATATTTTGAATATATTTATTTTCATTTTTTTTTTTTTTTTTTTTTTTATTATTATATTTCTAAAGTAATTTTAATTTATTTCCATTTAAATTAGGTTCATTATGCATTCATTCTTGTTTTTGTTTTTGACGCTCGAAAATTTGTAATCAAGGTTAGTTAGAATTAATAAATATATAAAAAATTAAATTGTCCATTTATATATGCTTAATTAAATTTCTTTGATACCAATTTTTGGATTCATAAAACAGCTTTCTTAATTATTTTTTTTCATTTTAGTCGTTAAATCAGCCTTAGAAAATTTAGAAAAATTCATTAAAATGTATATTTAACTTTAAAAAACAGAAAAGTTGGAGGCCAAAAGAAGTCACATCATTCAGAGTGACAAGGCTACCAAGTTACCGGGTTAATCAATATCTTAGGCAATATTTACTGATTATTAATAAGTCCATTTTTATAGAATTTTAATGAGATAAACAATTAATAGATATTAAATCAAATGTAATTTGGGATAAAAGTACCCAATTTGAATTAAATCTGTAGATTTATATTTATTAGTGTTTTAACAACTAAATATATTCATAAAATTGATAATGAACTAAAGTTAAAAAATCCAAATGAAACGTAAAGCTGACTTATGACATGGAGACACAATAATATAATAAGACTTTTAAAAATGTCTGTATTGAATAAGAATTTATTAAATATATAGCTTTAATAGATTAGTTTTTATTTATATATCTTTATTGATAAACATTTGGGGGGGGGGGGCTTTTCGGCCTTTCTAGCCATCAGCCAATTTACGATACTATTATAATATAGTAATAGACTGATGAAGAGGGCAAAGCCCTCGAAACTATAGTCTCGTTATAAGTAAATAAAATTTATAATTCCAGCAGAAGACACACTCTTTTATTGTCTCCTTCGATACTATTATTTTTAAATTTTGTCTTCTATCTAGGTATCAGATTTCAGCCAATTGGCGAGAATTCGTATTCGAACCCGGATTGGACCCCACTTGATTAGCAGGCTTGTACGCTATCCTCACGGCCAACCCGGCCCCCGTTAAACATATTTAATTAATCATTAATCAAAAACACTAACTGACGAGTGCTGAGCCTTGAAAATTATTAACTTTTTTCGCAAATTTTATTTTTAAAATTCATTGCATATTCCATCTGATTAATTAACGTATTTTATAGATTTATCTAGTTTTTTATGATCATAGTTAAAAGTTTAAAAATTATATTCATTTGATCTTTTTTATTATCCATTCTATATAGGTAATATCTGTTAATATTTTATATCTTTTGGTATACCTATAATACATTAGAGATTTTGAAAGCCTCTCAAGTGTAAAGACGAGGGAATCTACTCTCACGTGTAACTTACTAATTTTTTAAATATAACTCGGAATATTTATGATCTTGGTGTAGAAAAAAGCCGAGCGTGAAATGAAGTTGGATTCGGAAGTCCATCTGGGCCTTTCAAAAGCTGCTCATTGAGGTGGGCCAACACTATTTCGTTCAGGTCGTAAAAGTCGAAAGGGGCCCCGAGGGCTGTCTGGTCCTCTCCGTGGGGCGATCAACTCGCCGACTCCAACACTGTAGCCAAATTGTTTCCAAAGAATTCATTCTCGTTTTTATTTTTATATCTTTTTGACTATCCCGAGTTTTTTATTCGTTTCAGCTCCGACTAGCTATCTTTTAATATCCTGTGAATGAGTTGTTTGGCTGGTCTCCCAGCCTCGTAAAGATTATAGATCCGAAATAAAATTAATAATTTATTATGTATTAAAATTGTTACTGATTTTTATATGCTGGGTATTTTGAAACTCAGCTAATTGGACGTTGCAAGTGGATAAGATGGCGTCGCGAGGGGTTCTCGATGCAGCCATGCACCGAGTACTAAAATAATATTATCATTTCATAGTCTGAATGTCGTAAATTATCATTTTAATAGCCTCGCCTTTTGTGGTTGTTTGGAAATTCACCTGGGACAGGAGGGTCGGAAAGGAGAAAATCGTCTGCTTTCATTAAAGGGTTGCCATTTGGGACCAGAGGTCACCGGCCGCAATCCAAAATCATTTCCGACAATCAACTTAGTTCTTCGCGAAATTTCTATTAAAAAAGTCACCATTTTATTTTCTCGTATCTTCTCCATATTCATCTTAATGAAACTTTATTTCCGATGAATCTCCGTCCTCAATTTAAAAGAAAATCAAGAGAGAAGAAATCATATGAATTGAAAATCAAAATATTTTTCTTCTGTCTGCCTGGAAAGATCTAAATTACTCTAAGAGTCTTTTTATTAAAATTCTTTTTAGATGCATTTTTATTTCAAAAGTTTGATTAAAAATAAATCTAAATTTAATTTTTGAAAACGAATCTGAACATTTCACTAGCATATCCAATTTTCATTTGGTCCAAAAAGGTTAAAAAATAAATCAATTTATATAATACATAATGTTTCATTCAAACGGAACAAAAAAAAGAGTTACAATAGATATTCAAAATATGTATTATAATAAATTAGGGGTTTTAGATCCCATCGATTGCTAAGGTCATTAAAGATTCAAAATGTATAATTACTTTTAAATTTATTTAAATATTAACTAATTTTATAAAACTTGGCCTGTTTTTTCACATAAGCGTTTGGATGGGAGATAATATTTACCCTAAATAACCCTGCTCGACAAAAATTAAACAAAAATTTGTAACCGTAAACCTAACAATGAATTTCTGTAGAGTTTTATAGGCTGATTATCATGCAATTTTCCGATTTTTTAGAATATGTCAGAGTTTTGAGATATTATCGGCCAAAACGACGAAAAAGGCCATTTGGACCTATTTTCGAGTCCCATTAGATATTAAACAGCAATATTTGAAATCAAAATATTTTGTTAGCCTATTATATATATATGTGTATATGTATATATATTTTTTAATCATAACCGGTTAACTTATAATTTCTATAGATAAAATGTTAACTTCTTTTTTATTTACACAGTTCACATTAGAATTAAATAATATGTTTTGAGAAAACTTCTATCTAAAGCCCTTTTGTTTAAATTGAAACTTATCTAAAGAGTATCTAGTTTTCGTTTTTATTATATTCATTCACAATCGCTAACGAATCTGCATGTTGGAAATACGAATTGACTATAAAGTAGAATTGCACTTCTAAACTCTTGTTTAATTATTTTCAAAGATAATTTTCAAGTTTCCCTATTTCCTGTCGCAATGTTATTTTGCTATTCATTACTCTAGTATTGCATTTTAAACAAACCAAATGGAATTAATTTTCCTTTACTCTTAATCCATACAAATATAATTGGAAGAAAAGGTGAAAACATTTTCAAGACATACTAGCCCATGCAACTTTTGGTGATTTGGATAATTTTTATGGTCAAAAAACACAGATTAATAATACAAAATTTAAGAATTTTTAAAGAGTTAGGTGTTGGTTCAAGGTGAACGATTTTTAAATAATCAGAAAGTAAAATTTCAAGGTAGGTTTCACAAAATAAAACAAATATATGTTTTGAGTTTTTATCTCGATATATATATATTTCAGGTTTTGAGCCCATCATCAGGAGTAAGTAAACATAGAAAGCGTTTTCAATGTTAACTTCTGATGATTGGCTCAAAATCTGAAATATATATATCGAGATAAAAACTCAAAACATATTTGTTATATTTTGTGAAACTTACCTTGAAATTTTACTTACCTACTCATTATTTAGAAAATATAAGCCTAATTTCAGTTTATTAGCTAAAACCATTCAAAAGATGCTCATTTAACACGACTTAATTTTTTTGGCATTTTTCATTCGTAAACTCTTCACTTTTTTTATTTTTGAAACAAACATTTTGGCACTAGAACAAACTTTCTTTGGCATTTCGTATCATGAGTATTGGAATTGAGGCAGAATAAATCCTATTTGAAAATGATTTTTCTCCACGTTTCACTAATTTAATTTCTAAACAGAAACCAATAGCAAAAATAAATACTATTGAATTTCACAGTATTTAGTAGAATTTGGTACAAGAACTCTGCCCCAAATCTTCTGAGATCTATCTAATAATGTTGAATTAACTAGCACTCTGGAAAAAATCTTTAAGTACTAATTGATTTAACATTTTTAAAAAAGATGTAACATGGTAGATGACCATAGGACTAGTATTAAATCCATGCAAAATATATCTATTTACAATAGTTTTTAAGGAATTTGGTGTTGGTACCTGGTGAAATTTTTTTTCCCGGGAAAGTTTTCGGGACAGGGGCTCAAATTAGGAGGTTGGGTGAGAAAATAATTTGTCCAAAATTTGAGATCGATCGGACATCGACATTCTCGGTCTACGCCTAGGGGATAGGCATAATATTGAATTCACTAGAATTTGTTTTTTCTTTTGCTCTATGTATATAATAGTGGTTGAATGACAAAAGTAAGGGCTGGATTTCAGAAGATAATGTTTATTAATTTTATGGTCATCGATGTTTTTATTCTTTGTTTCAATTTAACGACGTTTAACAAAATATATTAGATAATATAAAAAGTCTCCGCGGTTTTTTGGTATTAATACATTTTTAAATAAAAAATTTATTTATTGAAAATCAATTTTAATCAAGTACATATTGGCCATTATTATCTATGACCTTTTGCCATTTTTTGGATAGCTTCATAATTTCATCGGTGTAGAACTTCGTGGTTTATCGTCGAAAAACTTGGCCAAGTGATTTTCAGCGGCGCTTCGGTCGGCCAATTTTTTACCACCAAGAGAGTTTTGCAGAGACCGAAACAAATGGTAGTCAGACGGTGCAAGATCCGACGGTGGATGCGTCAAAACTTCCCAACCAAGTTCCGTCAATTTGTTCAGAGTCATCAAAGATGTGGGCGCGCATTATCATGATGGAACACAACTCCCTTTCTGTTGACCAATTGTGGTCGCTCTTTCTGGATTGCTTCATTCAAACGGTCGAGTTATTCACAGTACAGGAGCGAATTGATGGTTGCGCCATGTTGCAGCAGCTCATAATGGACAATATCCTTCCAATCCCCAAACACTCAACATAACCTTCTTTGCTGACAATCCAGGCAAGTCGTTTGTGGGGGGTCACCAGTC
>JALMQS010000120.1:5233399-5333155 GCA_024734495.1 Forficula auricularia | reverse complement strand
CAGCACAGTGGTTGAATGACAAAAGTAAGGGCTGGATTTTAGAAGATAATGTTTATTAATTTTATGGTCATCGATGTTTTTATTCTTTGTTTCAATTTAACGACGTTTAACAAAATATATTAGATAATATAAAAAGTCTCCGCGGTTTTTTGGTATTAATACATTTTTGAATAAAAAATTTATTTATTGAAAATCAATTTTAATCAAGTATATATTGACCATTATTATCTATGACCTTTTGCCATTTTTTGGATAGCTTCATAATTTCATCGGTGTAGAACTTCGTATTATCGTCGAAAACGGCCAAGTGATTTTCAGCGGCGCTTCGGTCGGCCAATTTTTTTACCACCAAGAGTTTTGGGTAGAGACCGGAAACAATGGTAGTCAGACGGTGCAAGATCCGACGGTGGATGCACAAAACTTCCCAACCAAGTTCCGTCAATTTGTTCAGAGTCATCAAGATGTGGGCGCGCATTATCATGATGGAACACAACTCCTTTCTGTTAATCACCGTAAACGTTCTTTCATCATTCAAATCACCGTTATTCAAGCAAAAGAGCCGAATTGATGGCTGCGCCGAGGCAGCAAAGAGTCATACCGGACACACCAATCCCACCAACACTCATGAGTGAACTTTGCTTTGACAATCCAGGCTTTGGCTGTTGTAAATTACTCAGGTTCTGGATCATGATCACGAAATGGATATTTACTACCATTACTGGTCAATATCTGCTCAAAAATGGTCGAGTTTGCTGTTTCTGCACACGACGACCGATGGAATCAGCTGACCGTTCTTTGTGGTTAATTACAGGAACAGCGAATAACGACAGCGCCAGCCTGCATATCAGCCTGTACGCCAGAGGTGCTCACTTTCAGGACGTCCGACGATCTGGTCAGGCGAACGAGCGACCAACTTCCACTGAGTCTATCCAGGCAATTTACTGAAAAAGAAAGGTCTCAATCAACGTCATATTGGTTTTTAAAACGCCTGAAATGGAGGTGAAAAGTCACTGAATATCATTATCATATTATTTTTGATATTGGTTTGAAGGAAGTGACAGAGAATGTTTTTTGAAGATTTTGTTTTATTTGCAATGAAACATCACGTTTGACTTCAATATTCCTTCAGCTTCACAATCATAAGAACATCAATAATAACAAGAAGAGAAGGTCACATCAACCATGTGTTTCATATTTTGCATATCAAATGGTTCTACTGTTAATTGTTTAAAGGCAGACATGACTTGCAATGTTTGTGACTTCTGAGAATGAAATCCCGCAATGAAGACGTCATCTGAATACCTCTTAACCACTTCCAAAAAGGAGAGTACCATTCCATCTACTTAAACAAAGGTTCATCTCTGGGTCAATTGAACTGACTTCAAAAACTTGCTGGTTCAGTCTATCTAGATTATCCTACTTTTTTCACAGCTAGACCTTTAAATAGTCATTAGTCAACTTTGCCAGAACGATTCTAATGATTCACCTGAAAAGGTACCATGAAATATTAATGAACAGCCTCTATTTATACATTCAACAGTAAATGCCACAAAGAGAAAAGGAAATATTTATATGAATTGACTTTGTAAACAGAAAAATAAATAAATATCTTCATAAAAAGGAGAAGAATGATATTTGATATGCCATATCCAATGATGAAGAATAATATTGTGCTCATTTTTGATGCTGAACTTCCCAAACAAACAAAACAAGAAGAGACATCCTCCTGCAACAAATGGAAAGAAGAACTGCTGAGGAACACAGAAAAGGTAATAAAATTGACCAAAGTTACTCTCATAAAGGAGTTTCATTGTTACAAAATCAAATGAGAAGATGGCCATTCATTCATACTCTTTATGTAATTTATTTGTTTACCACTTTGAAGTCTGTCATTTTTCTTAAATATTATTTTTTAATGAAGCAAAAATCTGTTACATACCTTTCCATACAAATGAAGATGTTTCAGAAAGTTTGATGAAACGTTGTCAAAATAAAAAATCGTATAAAAATCGTTCCATTCTGTCATAAACTTGAATATCATATTGTTAAAGGAATGAGAGAATAAATAATATTAGTTTTTATTTGATTACTAATATGAGTGAGAAAGAGAGAAAAAAACCTTTCCACTTTCTATTTATTTATTCTCTACTATGTAATATTACCTGAACCTACGCAGAAAAGGTGTGGTCTAGTATAGGAAAATAATCTTTATATTTTATACTTTGGAATAATTCATGATACAATATGTATGTGTAGGTGAAATGTAGATGTGGGAATTGTGATTGAAAAAGTGATTAAGGGTAGGTTGAATATATTCTATGTTTATAAATTACTAGCTGCAAGGCCCGCCTTCGGCAGCCCTCTTGCTAGCCAGGGGGCACACCCCCTGGACCCCCAACCCACGAACCATACTCTCACCCCCCCCGAAACCCCCCCTACCCCCCCCCCCATGCACCCGCGCCCCCCCCCCCCCCCCACAGATTATGTATACAAAATTTGGTTGAGTTTGCTCCAAGGGCAAGAATTTACATATTTTTCACTCTCCCACCATTTCTGGGTTGTTTTTTGGGGGAATTTTTTTAAACAAAAGTTGTCACCAATCACATCCCCTACAACTTTGCTCATTTTAAAATTTGCCGTAGAGTTAATAGTTTAGGAGTTATTTGATAATTTTCATTCATGCGCCCCCCAAACCCCCTTTTGGGGTCAAAATATCAAAACGTTATATAGCTAAAAACGTAAGTTAGAAGACATCTGATACAAATATCAAATTTCATAATAATCCCTTAGGCCGTTTTGACATGAATTGTGAGCAAATTTTCGAGGAAACCACTGAAACATACAGACAGACAGACAGACAGGAATTTTGTTGAGGGTGTTTGCGTTCATAACTCTGCTTGAAACGTGTGCAACCAAAATTTGGCGTGATTTGGACCAATGTATACAGACAAAACCTTAATTTTATATATATATATATATATTATTAGAATCAATTCTCTAAACTTATACTACTAGGGAGGCATTAAAATCTAGTTTTTAAAAAATTTATTTTGTAGAAAAAGACTAGAGAGAAATAAAATTTTACCCCTTTTGAAATATGTATAATTAAAAATATTTTTTTGATCTATAGTAGTGATTAACGTATTCTTTACTAAAATAAAAATTATTAAATAAAATAGATCAAATAATACCTAGTCAAGTTTTTTTTTATACAGGGTGGGGCATAAAGATCTACCACATTTTGAAGAGGTATAAAAAATGAAAAAATTTAACTAGAAAATAACTGAATATATTTTTGAAAAGAACATAAAATATTTTTTTTTTAATTTGTTTTAAACATTATCAGACAAAAGGGTGGAAGGGTCACAAAAAAATATATTATTATTATAATGACTAAGAAATTTTACAAAATTTTCTTAACGCCATAGTTAAATAAGCTGAATTGTTCTGATGTGGCCATCCACTTGACTTTACCATACAACCTCGCCCCTAAAATTATTTATACTCATGTAGGGGGGGGATTAGTTTTTGCATTTTTATACGTCTGGTGTCACACTGATTATGTATACAAAATTTGGTTGAGTTTGGTACAAGAGCCTATATATTCATTTTTTGACCATACACTATCCCCACATTTTGGGCGGTTAGTTTTTGCATTTTTAGACTTCTGGGGTCCCATTGATTATGTATACAAAATTTGGTTGAGTTTGCTCAAACGGCCTAGATTTTTAATTTTTAACCCTCCCTCCACCCCCCTTAATTTTCGATCGATATCCACCAAAATCTAATCAGCTCTTAATCTCAATGGACAAAAACTACTTGTGAAATTTGGTTTCGATATTCACACTAGTTTTTGAGCTAGCTCCTCCACAAAAATTTGGTAACTCAAAGACTAACTAACAGACAACCAGACTAACTAACAGATATTTTGACAAAACAATTATTATCTCGAAAAATATAATTTTTTCGATGTTCACTTATTGGAGCTTTTTTGTAGACCCAAATGCCATAGTTTTGCTCAATTTTTTTTAATCAAAATAGTTTCAGCCGTTTTTGAGATATTTTGAAAAAAAAGAAGGAAAAAAACACTTTTTTCATGCACGATTACAATTCTTGACCATATCCTGTATGGTAAAGTAAAAATAATATTAATATATCCCTTTTAACTGAAGAAAGCATCCAGATATTATACAAATATATATACAATGTTTGCTAGTTTAATAAGAGTACCTATAGATAAAATAAAATTATATAATTAAATATTAAATTAAATTTTTCTATTAATTGCTGGCAACCTGCAAAATTAACGCAGGTCGGTACTACATATATTTTTAATATTTTGTTTTGGGGCAATGACACATTACTTTACTTTTTGTAGCCATTTCATTTCAATAAATCGATTTCTCGTTCTAATTCAATACATATATTCTTTTCAAACCAGAGCCAAAGGAGCTTTCATTTTGTAAATTCATTGCTAAGGTTTTAATAGATACCTCGTTTCCTATTATGTTTTATTATTAATGTTTACGGTCGAGTCAGTGATTTATTTTCGACGGCAGTCAAATGCGAATGCCGCTCATGTTGTTTAACGATACGACGCATTATGTTTTAATAGCCTATATCCAACTGTAGCTTGTTGAATATGAAAGAATCCCCATTGGACTCGGGTTGTTAATAATATAGTCCCTGAAACCTCTACTAACCATTTTAAACGCCAATCTTTTGCAAGCGTTAAAGTCTCCAAAAATTAATCATCATCAATTTTAAATTTGACATGTCTTTGAATATCTTAAATTTCAAGGAAATAAAAATAGCAATAAATTTTCGAACTTTGATTTTTTATTTATTTAATATAAATACTAACTAAATAAGAGATTTTGTTTTAATGTATTTATGATATTTATTTATTTTAAGTTTTTAAATTTTTAGTATTTGTAAAAAATATTTTTCATTATCTTTCCATATGGAATTATGGATGGTAGTTGTATCACCAAATGCAGAGGATTTTTTTGAAATTTAGACAGATTATTATTTAAATACTTCTGCATCGATTGGTGGCAAAACGAAATTATAGTTCCGGAGATATTAAATTCCAAAGATAGAGTTTTTCAGACTCTTAAACATTGCACTATATGGGATACCGGAAAGTTTACATACATATATATATATAATTAAGAAACTTTTTTTACGATTGTTATAAAAAACTAAACCAACATTAAACAATTTTTTAAGAAAATTTTTATTCATAGTTATAACACAGTTTCTGAGATAATAGTTAATAAATAACGAAAAATTTACACTAAAAATAAGCTGGCAACAACGCATGTATTTAACCCAATTTAGTAGACTTTTTTCAGCCATTGTCGCAACAGCTTTCAATCTCTTATTAAGAACCTTTTGTTTCATAAATCTCCCTTTATAATGTACTTTATCTGACATTTCTATTATAAAATATATACAAGCTCGGACAATGTTGCCAGATTTGTCAAACGAGCACGGGATTGGCTAGTAGTGGTACATAAACAGCAAAAAGTTTTGGACTTATGAATTATGAATCCTTATTGTCTGTACTAAATACTCTAGCATTAACTTTTTGCTACTATTGTCACGATACAACTACCTTAATTATTTTATCAATATTCAGAAGATCGGATCGGTAGGTAGCTCGAAAGATTAAATTCACTTGAAAATTTTAATATTTATACTCATCATCTGGTTTATATAAATTTTTGAAAATATAGAGAAAAATAGTTTTCAAGAATGTTTTTTTCTGATTGCCTGTCAGAATTTCTGAAATACCCAGGGCAATTTAAGAACGGAAGGTCATTTAAAATTTGTCTGTCATGTTCAATCCTTCAAGAATCGGGTGCACAAATACTTCTTCGTCTCCACAATTTTGCTTGATCATTATTTTCTTCTGTTATGTAAAGGTAATAATTTTTATTTCAAATTAAGATTACATTAATGAAAAAAAATAAATGAGTAACATTATTTCTTACCCTGTACCAATCTTAATAAAACTAGTTGAAATAAACATATTATAATCTATTAACATAACGAGAAACTGAAATGATAAAAGTTAGGTACGGAACTTACACTTCAAACGTGTGTAATAACTGCACACACACCTTTTTTTTTGTCTGTGTGTCTGTCTTGTTTCTGGTACCCACAATAACTTCAGAAGAAAAAAAAATTCAGTCGAATAGAGAACCTCCTCCTTTTTTGAAGTCGGTTAAAAACGATTTAAAAAGTTCATTCGTATGCAAAATTATTTTATTTTCAATACGAAAAGCTTTAACTTGATTTTGAGTTTTAAATCTTTAGAACATCAAAAATACATAAAACATTTTTTGAATGAAATTGAAGTAGTTTTTGGAGACGGACTGATAAATGAATGAGGCAGTCCAAAATTCAACAAAAATAGATAATTTAAATTATATTTTTATTAAATTGAAAGTTTTTGTGCCGAGGGTAGCAGAATTTTTATACATTGAAGGAGACAATAAAAGAGTGTGTCTTCTGCTGGAATTATAAATTTTATTTATAAAGTTTCGAGGGCTTTGCCCTCTTCATCAGTCTATTACAATTGATTCACAGGAATTAATGTATCAATGGAAAGTGAAGAGGGCAAAGCCCTCGAAACTATAGTCTCGTTATAAATAAAATTTATAATTCCAGCAGAAGACACACTCTTTTATTGTCTCTTTCAATATATTTTTATTCATAAACCGACATTTCTGAGGCTTATTCCCTCCTTCTTCAGGATTTTGAAAGGTCGATGAAGGAAATCCAATGTGACAGAGGGGAATATCACATTGGATTTTCTTCACTGACCTTTCAAAACCTTAAAGAAGGAGGGAATAAACCTTCGAAACTTCGGTTTCTGAATAAAAAGATAGTTTAAGTGATCTTTTTTTTGAATTTTGGACTGCCTCATCAATATCCACTCAATTTTTTGAATAATTTTATTGAGATTTTAACGCGATGACATATATATTGGCATAAACAAACAATTTAAACTTAGTAATAAGTTTCCTGTATTGATTCGATCGCGAATCGAATGCACATGATTGTTTTCAAATATTAACTGAAAATAATATCCGAATTTATTTATAATATATATATTTCTAACTTGAAATAGTAAAGTTAATTTTCTCATTAATGTATCCAAGAATAATTAACTCATTAAGGAGAATTGTTTTTGATCGCGCTTTTTAAACAAGATATATATCGCTAGACTACTGCTGGTTGAAGCTATTGGAGTCTGCTGAGTCTTAAGTCTGGACCAAGAGAGAATGAAAAAGATGTGATCCATTTGGCTATAATCCAGCATCATTTTCGCGTTTAGCCCCCATGACACTTTTTATATCAAACACTGATATGGATCACCAAATGAATTTGAAATCTGAGATGTTATATATTCAATCTCCCAGTCCAGAGCGCAACACGTGTGTTAGGTGTTAGCCATTCATTCAACAATTCTCGTTTATGTGTTAATTATTCTTTGATATATTAATGAGAAAATTAACTTCACTATTTCAATTATCAACTTAAGTTTATTATTTATTACTAGAGCGACTGACTCTAGCCTAAGAGCCTAATGAGTCTTAAAAAAGTTTTTACTTTTTCCTCCAATTTTGCTGATTATATCCAAAAAAATTTAGCCCTGGTAGTTAATGATATTTTTTTTCGTTTCTCGCATAAAAAGTATTCAGTTAGAAAACTTGAAGCAGAAATAATTAAGAAATGCTTATTTGAAGTAGAATCAGACAGGTGAGAGTGGCTTTTTAAAAAGAATTTAATTTATATACGGCTAATTTGTGCCCGGCAGTCGACGGCTTGGAAATCAATCTGAAACGGACTTTGACCGTGAAAAAACTCATGAAGACAAGAACTTCGTATTCGATTAGATGATTATGTACGTGTTTTGTTGCACGGTTTTTACGACGTCTTACTCTTGTCTGTGTGAGTGTTTGAGGGAGCGAGAGAAATAAAAAGCCAGCTTTAGCCATTCTTTTATTAGCAAACCTGGTCTAATGTCTGGCCATAATGATGTCTGAAACAAATTAAAAATTTATAGCAACGCCCTATGAAATACACTTTGTTTCGGATACATTTGTGGATTGCTGCAAAATTTATGTTTTGCCCACTCAGCGGATTGGTCATTAAAATCTTTTGACGGCCAAATTCTTAACTCTGAACATTCTTATAACTTTTATTTTTATTGGCCAATTTGATATTAAAATTCAATCTTTATATTTTTTAATACATTATATTAAATGCATTTCATTTTATGATTAAATAATTTTTATTTTCCTTTTCAGGGTTAATTGGTCATTTTAAACGAAATGATATTTCGATAGTCTATATATATTTAAAAAATTATTTTATAAATTTATTCATTTATTCTTTGTCTAAAATAAATATTATATTATTATTTAGTTCTTAGACCAGTGGTTCCTAACCTTTTCAGTTTCATTACCCTTGTGACCAAGCAAACCATGTGTCTTTACCCCTTGTTAAAAACATAAATTATGAGAAAATAAAACTAAAAATTTATTAGGATTATTGATTCTTTACCATGTGTAGTAAAAATCCTCAAATATTTTTTGTTTGAATTTGTAGAAATTTAATGGTGTGATTACTATTAAAATATAAATAAATTGACACGTTCTGCTGTGACCATCCACTTGACTTTACCATAAATATACTTCTGGTTGAGTTTGGTCCAAGGGCCTAGATTTTCATTTTTTGACAAAACAATTATTATCTAGAAAAATATAATTTTTTCGATGTTCACTTATTAGAGCTTTTTTATAGAGCAAAGTGACATGGTTTCGCCCAATTTTTTTAATCAAAATAGTTTCAGCCGTTTTTGAGATATTTCGAAAAAAAGAAGCAAAAAATCCACTTTTTTCGTGCACGATTACAATACTTGCCCATACCCTGTATCGTAAAGTAAAATTAGCTAATCCTATAACAATAAAAACAAATATAGTTGGAGAACTAGACAAATCTCCTTTGCTACAAATTAGTTTTATACATTAATATAAAGGTGAATATTAAATGTAAATCAAGTTAAATTAATTCAGTGTAATTTCAAATTTTTGAAAGTTAAGTTAATATAAGCTTTTTCTTTAGTTTAAAAAGTCTGATTTGACAGCCGGCTGTAGCTCATATTATTTCCTTCTGCGAATATGAATAGCAGCGATATCTAGAGAGGCTTACCATACGTCTCCGTTTGACCGGAATTGTCCCGGTTTGAAGGTATGGTTCAGGACTCCCGGTCAGTTTGTTATTTTGCCCGGTTTTTTGAAAAAAAAATTATTAAGTGCTGCCTCGGAAAAGTTAATTGTGAACTAAATTTTAGTGGATTTATCGACGCGATTAAAAATACAAAGAAATAGAAGAAAAAGTAAAAACTTTTTCAAGACTCGCTACGCTTGCTAGTTAGAGCCGCAACAAGTAATATCTTTTGTACATTTTTGTCTCAATTTTAATCATGTCCATTTGAATATTCTCTTTCTCTATAACAAATATCTAGAATAATAGAAATTAAGAAATTAATCTCTAATATAATAATAAAACTAAGATACGAGGTAGGTTTCACAAAAAAGTGTGAAACCTACCTCGTATCTTAGTTTTATTATTATATTAAAATGTTTCACCTAGAACCAACACCGAACTCCTTAAAAGTTATTTATAATCTCTAATAGTTGAAACAGGTTTGATCTTGTATTTACAATTCTTGCAATGCACCTTAGCTTTAAAGAAAGAGAGATCATTCTATCCACGCTCTTTTTAGTTATTTTCTTCGATCAGATTCTAAAAAAAGAATCGCTCACACTTTTTCAAGACTTGGTACACTAGAGCTGCCATAGTAATTATTAATAAACTTATATATAAATTGTTCATTTAAGCCTATATTAAATATAACAACCTCTTAAAATCTCAATAGAATAATTAAAAATATATTTTCTCCCTTTTGAACGAAATAATCCAAAATTTAATCAGTACTATGAATTGATACAAACGAACTTGTTGTTGACTTTCCGTTTTTGGACTATCGTGGGTATCGGAATTCAGACATACAAAGAGAAAAAAATCATAGTTGAAAAATAGACATTTTAAAGCACAATGAGCAAATATTTATTTTTATGCGTGAATTAATACTAGGGGCGCCTGGGAGGAGAGTTTAAACTGAGTTCATGCTAGTGATATATATAAATAGTTTAGCTTAAATTATTACTACTAAATTGTTTTTCTTTGTTAACCACTTCACAAAAAAAGACTAACTTTTTGAATCATCAATACTTTGCTGAATATAATTATATATAAACTCCCCAAATTTAGTTATTATAAGTCATAGAGCTTAATGAATTATTCTCGAATACCTTCTTATTTATGTCCCCAGTCATAAGACGAAATTTATTCTCGAATCGGTTTTAATTTTTGTTCTCAACTTTGTATTATCTAGTTTATACAATTGTAAATCAAGTTTTCCCAAATCTCAATGCCAATATCAATCTTTCAAAGTAAATATTATTGATTTTAGACCATAGCCATTGTCACACAAAACCGGGAAAAGTGACTTATATTACAAAAATGGTGTAAAAAATTAAAATGTCTATAGTAGCAGAGTTAAAATTTTTAAAGAAGAACCCTCAAGATTGTCAACTACTGAATCAGAGGTGTTATGGATATTTTTTATTAAATGTCAGAAGGGTTGTATTCACCACTTTGGAAGATTATAAGTTACAAGTTGAAATATTAATTGTAAAAAATTCAAGAATAAAGTACAATTCAAGGAAAGTGTTAACTCTTAAAAATTAATTTGGAAATAAAATGCCTGGCACCTGAAGGAGTAATAATTCGTTCATGCGACAAGATACTAAACCATCAGCCAATTCAAATCATTTTAGTTTAAAAATAACATTTGAGGGCCTATCAGTAAATTTCTAATATCAAGATAGTATGAGTAGTATTATGAACTTTAGATCAGAAGATTCCATGATTATCATAATAAAGATTATTTACGACTAATAAGTTTAGTAGAGTATAAAAATAAATATGAATTTCTAATAATTTTGGGGATTTTAAAGTAAAGATATTTGGATGAGGAAAAATTTACGGTTTTATAGACTCGGAAATTTCTATTCCGAAAATAAATACCTGCCAAGCAATTATATATCCATGATTTCACTTCTACTTACAAATTCTATTAATGGGAAAGAATTTCTTGATCTGACTATATAAATACCAGCAAGCTATTTAATACAACTGAATAGCATCATTGAATTCTCTAAGAAAACGTTTAAAATTGCTTTAATATGAACATTTATATTTTCTCGATTAATTTCTTCTAATTACAGTCGACAATGCGTTTAAAGAGCACTTCGATGTTTGTTGAACTGCAGTTATGGACTGATCTTTATCTCCTTTATAAAAGCCGCTTCCCCAGCTTCCTCAATGAAATAAATTCATCTTTATACAAATATTTTTTTAAAACGAAGGGGATATAAGATGAATTCGAAAATGATTTTTCAGTATATTAACAAATACAACAATCTCTATTTAAGATTGGGAATTAATTTAAGTTCGAATAAAATTTTTGTCGTTTAGTATATTTTCAAATTATATTTATAGGGGAGACCGGGGCTGGTTGTCACATGGGTGGTTGTCACAAGTCCCAGTTCTCGACCGCTGTTGCTTCTTAGTGATCTAAACTCATACTACAGTACGATCACAATATTCTGAGTAAGGTGTATAGGCACTATCTAATTCTTTCAACAGTTCTGGATTCTATTGGTAATTTTGCAGCTGTAAATTTTGATATAATTAACGCTCATTATTCACTCTGTATTCAATGAAGTCTATATTTCAATTATTTCTTATTATTTTATAGCAGTTGCACAATGTTATTTTGTATCAATATTGAGATTAGGTTCAATGTCTGTTTTTCCAGCTCGGTTTTTGTCTGAAATGTCTGTTCAGGGTTGGTTGTCACAAAATTCCGGGGATGTTTGTCACATGTAAATCTAAAGAAAAATGGATCCAATGTATAAATTGAAAGAAGTGGGCTCATGAATTTTATACCCCTGGACTAAATAACTTTTATACATGTCAAAATTGTGTGATTGCGCTCGAAAGTAACTAGCCTAATATAGGACATTTACTTAAATTAATATTTTAGTGTCTAAATTGGTCTTAAATATGCATTAGTGCTTTATCAATATCATTGTTTGATTTTTCAATTCTAAATTTATTTTGAATGCATTTTTTTATTCTTTTCCCCATCTAAATAATCCGTGACAACCAAATGCTGCTATGGTCTCAAATTTGTAGGAAAAATATACCCAAGGAAACATACTACGAGATACACTAATGATAGAAAGGGAAACTGTAAACACTGCCTCTTCAAAAATTAAAAACCATAAAATGTGACAACCAGTCCCGGTCTCCCCTACCTATACCATCTAATAATCATATCATCCAACTAAGTACACACGTAGTTATTGGGGTGTTTGAAATTAACTGCTGATGCCTAAAGTGAATCTCCCAATTTACAACCCTTATCCTAATAGAATTACAACCATCCGCTTATAAATACAAGTGGGCCCCTCGCTGGATAATCTCAAAAATAACGAATCATATTTGGACCAAGTAAAATACAAGACGGAATCCAAGCCTAGAAAATATCCCTAGTTCCGCCAACGGCATCCTGACCCTACACATAATGTTTTAGATAGGTGATGCCATAATATCGAGATTTTTAGAAAATACTTATAAATGCCTAAGTCAGAAACCTATTCAGAAATTTTTTTTATTAAAAATGACATAGAATGTTATTCATAACAATCATAAAATTCTGTAAAAATAGCAATAATAGTAAGATAAATTGACGTATCAGGATATCTACGTTCCATTTAAACATTTCTATATTGATATCATGTCGTTAAAACGTTTTATATAGGTTTTTGATGAACTCGTAATTTCGGCTTCACTGCTCTTTGTTCAACCCCACTTAGGGATTGCATCCGATTTATGTGGGGTCAGATTGTTTTTTAAAAAAACCCCAAACCACGTCGCCCGAACAACATCTAACAGGGGGTGGAAGATATATATTGTTCTAGAAAAGCTTGCTCGCACTTGGTTGCCTTTTACTGCAGCTTATCCCTGGCCTTTGCTTCTCTTGCAAAGTCATCTCTTTATTTCTCGGGAGATTTTATGACGGTGGCAATTCTTAGCTTGAATATTAACCTCTCTCTTTTCACTCCCATTATCAACTTGCTCTTTGTAAGTCAAAACAAGAAGCCATTTCCAAAGAATTAAAACATTTCAAAATGAGTGTTCAAATAGAAAGTTAGGAATTGTTTGATTTTATCGTCTTAACTGTAACATCGTTGACATTTGAGTGGCAACAGATCCATCAGTGTTCAATATTGAATATCTTGAGTAGATTCTCTTTTAATTTAGAAAATTTCCATTTTTTAATTATTTATATTCATATACTCAAATATTCTTGATTGTTAAAAATACTAATGTACAATTTTTCATTCTCAAATCCAATCTTTGTAATTAAAAAACTTGCATTACTTATGAAAAAAATGTATTTCACTCATTACATGTTTCGGACTTACTTTAGCCCAACTTAAGTTTTAAAAAATTATTTCCCCTTAATATATTCCTTTAAAAGATATAATTTGATGATAATATGCATGATGATTTTTAAAGAAGGTAATTCAAAAAAAGTTTTCGAGTTTTTCTGTACAAGACAAAATGAATATTTTGCAGTAAAAACCCGTTTTTAGTAAGATCGCGATCTTACTAGTTTTTACTGATGTTGGTTGAGTTTAATTCAAAGGCCTAGAATCTTCATTTTTGAACTTCTGCCTCATTTTGAAAATAAACACCCAAAATGAGGCAGAAGGTCGAAAATGAAGATTCTAGACCTTTGAACCAAACTCAACCAACATCAGTAAACTCTAGTTGCCACAAAGGTATTCAGTGAAACGCATTTTAACTAGTAAGAACGTGTTCTTATAAAAAAACGGGGTTTTACTGCAACAAAATAAATAGATTTTTCTAGATTTACAAGCAAGACCTAATTAAATTGAAAGTTTTTGCCGAGAGTAGCAGAATTTTTATATATTGAAGGAGACAATAAAAGAGTGTGTCTTCTGCTGGAATTATAAATTTTATTTATTTATAAAGAGACTATAGTTTCGAGGGCTTTGCCCTCTCCATCAGTCTATTACAATGGATTCACAGGAATTAATTTATGAATGAAAGGCAAAGCCCTTGAAACTATAGTCTCGTTATAAATAAATAAAATTTATAATTCCAGCAGAAGACACACTCTTTTATTGTCTCCTTCAAGCAAGACCTAATTAGTATCTTTAACTTTTACACGGGCGGCTGGGTTATCAAATTTAAATGTCTTGAGTGTTGAGCTGACTGCCCGGAAAGCATATTAGTTCTCAGGTTCAACTCCTGAAGGGATGAATCCCCTCTGATATCGCAATGTAAAAATATTTCTACTAAATTCCTAGATTTTGTCCTAAAAATTAAATTCTTTATCTTTTAATAAACATTGCTTTTCAACCAGCTGATTTTTTTTTTAAAAACATTGCAACTATTAAAAAAAAAAAGATGCCCAAATCTTTAAAATTTAAATTTGAAGTATTTTTTTTATTCGTTTTTAAAAACATTTGAAATATGGAGAATATTTATTTTCAAGTATGATTTTCTTGCCTGTCTGTCTGGATCCCAATACCCATAATAATTTAAGGTATAGTGTTAAAAAGCTTCTTCTTGTTGCACAATCTCAATGCTTCGTTTCCAAAACGAAGGACCAATAAGATTTTTAGCTGAAATTTTAATCAATCTTTTTAAATTTTAAACTTGAAAACATTAAATTGTAAACCTACCTGAATTGATATAATATTATTGTAGGTATATTTGCTCCAAACTCTTAAACTCATTACTATCTAGAAATAGATGTCTGTCGTTAAACATATCTCATAAGAGGATTACTTCTACAGTCTAGGGGAGGCCTAGAATTAACAAATTAATAATGGAAATATTAATTAAACATTTTCGTGACGATAACTTCACCCCCTGAAAGGGGTAATTAGTCTTGATTTTCTATTATTCGTAAGATAAAATTTCTGTCGTCCCTGATCGTCTTTGTTGGCCTCAAAACATAAACACTTTAAACTCTGGAAGAAACGACCCCTTGAGCGAAATTCAAGTTGACTATCACTGCGAAGAGTCTTGATTGGTAGTTCAAAAAATTGAAAAAAAATATGTGTGAGTCTCATCCACATAAGCTCACAGGGGAAGTGAAACTTCTCTAGCCGTAGATGTTATTGAAATAATATAAATTTCCTAATTTTAATAAATTTTATTTGCCATGAAATATTAGTGGGTTTTAAAATAATAATTTAAATTCCTAACTTTAATAAATTTTATTTGTCATTAAATAGATATTAGTGGGTTTTAAAAAAATTATTTCCCCTCTATTGAGTCATTTCCAATTTATTGTAAGAAAAAAAAATCAAACAGATACGTCGCTAAACAAGTTTCACTTCAAAAAATAAAATAATATAACAACTATTTAATAATGGTGTTTACCTTATGAAAATTTGATTTTCTGTGATGAGAATAATATATGTAATAATCAAAAAATGTGGGTCGCAAAAGCATGTACTTCTAATTAACTTCGACAAAGTGCCCCTCCCCGCATGGAAATAAATAGATTTTCGAAATATGTTTTGTTTATATTCTGGGAACATATCCGAAATATATTTTGGGACCCTCTGATTTAAATTGGACCCCACCAGAAAAAATATTGGCTATGTGTATCAAATTTCATTAAAAATCATTTTCATCATTTTTTTATTTTGGGACCCCTCTCAGCCAAATTGGACCCCACCAGAAAAAATATACTATATATATTTATACTAGAGCGACATACAAATAATTATATTTTAAGAATATATAGAAAAAATAAACTTTATATAAATTTAACACAAAAATTTTATATTTTTAATATATTTTCTAAAAATATATAAAAAACATATTTCGAAAATCTATTTATTTTCATACGGGTCGCTTTTTGATTATTACATTATTATGTACTTTTTAGTGTGTTTTTGAGTTTTTTTAAACTATAATTTATTTTTTTACTTTTTAGTCTTAATTATTTTTATAGAGAAAAGTTTGCGGAATTATGGATAGCACATATTAATATGACCAGGGTTGAAACAAAATCGTATTTAACTATTCAATAAAATTATGTTTCTTTTATTTGTGACCCTTTATTTCAAGACAATTGATATTGTTCGTAGATTTTAAAGCAATCTTATATTGAATTTTACCTCCTACAGGGCTTTTCCAGATCCCCTTAGATTATTCTAACGATGCGACTCCTGTTACCAACCAAGCCAGACATACTAAAATCAAACATAAACCATTTAACTACTCGCTCTGTCTTTTTGTTCAAGGAAATCATCAAACTCACCCCTCTATAATTTGAATATTTTGGAGGGTTAAAACTCTCTTTAAAGGCCAACTTAATCGATAGTTAAAGATTTAAAATGGCACATTTAGTTATACGATCTAATCTTTAGGGAGGAAGATATTAATATCATGAGAGAAGAAACATGAATAAATTATCAGGTGTTTCATTTGAATAAAATATTCGACTTTCAATTTTGCCTCAGTGGCTACCAAAAATATAAGTTTTTATAGTAAAATTAATTGGTTAAAATAAATTATTATTATAAATTAGGTTTGTCTTGACTTAACATTGTATCCTAGATGCGTTATTTGCTAATCATTTACCCTAGTTGCCTAGTACATACTCAAAAAGAAATTACTTGGACTTTTTTACTCAAAATATTGGTTCAAATCTTTTGGGAATTTCCTTTACTTCAAGATATTTTTTTAGATGGTGAACAGTGGCATGCGGTCCATGGATGCTGTGGATGCGCCGCATCCCTAAAATTTCAAACATTTAGAGTATTTTCATAAATATATAAGGTTGACTTCAAAATTTCAGGAGGATCTTTCAATTTTCAAATTATTATCCGTTAAATTTCAAATTTTTTAGAAAAAACATTTTTTGTTTTGAAAAGTGAAAATTGATTCTCGAAATGAAATAAAATTGTTGCATAGTTTCAAGGGGGGATTAAAATGAACGATTTTCCGAAAAGGGTGAGGGTAGAATGTTTGAAGTCCTTGACGGATTATCTTCCAGTTCAAGCATGTCAAAGACAAGTCCAGACGAGTTTTAGTTGAATAAAAATTGTTCTCGATGAGGAACTATTAAAATAGAAATTATAAATAAAGATGATTCGAGAATATTTAGGCTAATCCATTTCAAAGAACTCTCAATATATAAGATCGGAAATAACTAAGAGTGCTATAGACAAGTCATAGCTTGCTTATAGCAATAGAATTAGGAGAAATTTAAGATTTTCTTATAGGACAGGCTGATTCATTGTGCAAGTTGGTTGATTTCCATTTCAGGGACTGTAGAATTTAAGTCACAAGATTTAATTTCTGACTCCTACCCTCACTCACACAAACCAATATTTTTTTGGGGCGAAAGAATGTGTCTTCTGCTGAAATTATAAATTTTATTTATTTATAACGAGACTATAGTTTCGAGGGCTTTGCCCTCTTCATCAGTCTATTACAATTGATTGAAGGAAAAAAAACGTATTTTTTTATTAGCTCCAATACTAGATTTTATGAAATCTAAATATCTCTTTTAACGATCTAATTTTAAAGTTGGTATGTTATTAAAACATATTAAATGAAAGTCATGTGTAGTGCACAAGCCGCGTCAAAATAGTTTTAAAACAAAATCTTAAGTGTAAACATAACAACTAGAAATGAAAGATTTCACGAATCGGGACGCCAAATAGTATAAATATAGTATTTCATATGGGCATGCCTCCTCCACATAAGTGCACGGTGGAATTGAAACTTCTACAGCAGTCTATGTCACCCATGCAACAAAATTTAACTGCCTCCTCCCCATAGAGATTCACTTTGAATTGATCTATAGTATATATGGGATTTTTGGGCTGTAGCCCAGGGCCCAGTATATATAAAGGGTCCCCAGCCCCTTATATACAATGGAAATAAGGAAAACAATGTCAAACAATTCACTAAATTATTTATCAGTTCTTTCTATAAATTGTGATTTAACAATGGGCTTGGAATGTGATGAGCAAATAAAGGAATTTGCAGTAAAGAAAGTAGTAAACTGACTAAGCTCAAATAGAAGCTATATATTGTATGTATACTAACTATTTTTTATTTAGAAATTAACTGATAATAATTTCTAGTCACCAGCCCACGAATAGATTAAAATATAGTGCTGTAAGCCATAAAGATTATATATAATAGCAGTCTCATTGCTGGCCGCATTGTTATTTTCAAATCATATAGTAGGTATACGTGTCTACTAAAAAATCTTTAGCTATATTGTTAAGATTTTATTTGGGCTCTAAACATATCTATATATCGAGATAAAAACCCAAAACATATATTTGTTTTATTTTTTGTGAAACCTACCTTGAAATACTACTTACTTTTTTTTTTATTATTAAAAATATTTCACCTTGAACCGACACCTAACTCTTTAAAAATTATTCATCCCAAACCATTAAATTATGAGATTCGTTTTTAGGATTAGTAGAATTAGATAATGGTTGTTCTGCACGTATTTATGAAGTTTTAAGGGGTTATTTCGTTTCTGTGGGATTTAATTTAGAAAATCTAGCTGGATTCGCTGCAGATTTTTATTTTGAGTAATCATTATATTTTCTGTTTTTGCTTTTATATTTTATATCCGTTAATATACAAAAATAAATACAGTGGCTCGATTTTTTAACCCATAGGGACCGTCCGCTAAACATAGAGGCAGCACTACTGCCGAAAGTACCGCTCTCTTCTGTTTATTTATTCAAATAATTGGGAAAAATATTTTATTATTATAGATAAAAGAGTGCACAGAGCCTAGGGGATCGTGAGTGGTGACGCACGATCCCTATTACAGTACATTTTAATAAAATGAATAGTACATTCGAATAAAAGCTCGCGGCAGCACTGGACATGATAGTTCGAGAACGGTTGCTTGAAAAAAGTTGCCTGTAGTGTTTATGTGGGTACTAGACTTGTATTTTTATTACTACATAATTATTATTATTGTATATGAAAGATTTCAATTTGCCATGGTAATAGATTCAAATTTTCTTAGAAAATCATAAGATGGTGTCATCTATTAAATCCGATGGAATGGAATACTTTTAATTATATGTCAGAAGGGTTGTTTTTCACCCTCCTCGGGAATCGAACCCGAGTGCCAGTAACAGCAATCCGGGACATCTGGCTGTTACTGGCACTCGGGTTCGATTCCCGAGGGGGGTGAAAAACAACCTTTCTGACATATAATTAAAAGTATTCCATTCCATCGGATTTAATAGATGACATCATCTTATGATTCTCTAAGATTATTATTATTTTTTTTATTTTTTTTTTATTTTCATTCTGAAACTTTTTGGAATCATACACTAGCATAGCACCCCTTGAAGATACAAGTCCATTGTTTGTTCAAACAGGAATCATTTATAACCCCAAAATCACAGGCACAATAAAGACTATAAATTTTTTGTTTAGATTTTTAAAATATTTTAAAAATAATTAGTTAAAATACTTTCAAATTTTTATCATTCCATAATTTAAATGAATCGAAAAATAAAATTTTACTTTTAGCAATAGGTTATAGGTTTGAAATGCATGGTGTTTTATGTTAATAGATTTTTCTCTCAAACAGCTCAAATCGAGATAAATGAGGCGGGAATGAATTTTATGAAGCAAAGCGAACCTCCACCAAAGCGAAGAAAATTATCTTCCACCTATAAGGATTCACATATGGACTCTCTTCATCCACAACAAACCAGAAGGGGTGAGTTTGGATTTCAATCTGGAATTTTAAACATTCATTTAGCACAAAGTTAATTTCTTGTATGAAATCATTTTAAAAAATATACCCTAATGAAAAATAAAAATGTTTTCTAAAATATGGCTTGACTAATTTAGAATATATTCACATTAAAAGCAAAATTCAAGCAAATGATTTTCATTTCAAATAATGAATCTTTACTGGTCGTTTAAAAAATTCCATATAACTTTCAAATTAGAATAGTTTTAAATTTGTTAAATTATAGAATATATATTTAAAAGCAACATCAGAACATTGTGTATTGCGGTTAGGTTTTTAGGCCAGGAAAATTAGACCGAAAAAAGACCGCGTTGGCCAATAAATATGCACAAGCTGGAAATAATTTCAATCGACGTTAGGCATCCCAAATAAGAGTTATATGAGTTTGCGACAGTTTCTAGCTGGTGCTAAATTTTTGAGGGCCTAAAAACCATGAAAATTTTGAACTTTTTTCAGATTTTGGCCTATAACTCGAAACTCGAAAACCATGCGTCCTACAGAAAATTTAACTCTTACCAAAATTTGCGGCACGGGTTTTCGGTGTCCATTTAAGATTAAACTTTTCCAATCTCATTTTTTAGCCAATTGGTAACTATTATGGGGGTCAGTACCGTAAAAATTCGAATAGTGGTTTCTTGTGACCACCTAATGAGCATAATTCACTTTTCCGAAAGTTGATAAAAATTGCCCATCTTTGTCAATCGATTGTGGCTAAACGGTTGAACCAGTTTTAACTTTTAAGTACGTTATTCGACGTAAAATTGTGTTATCTTTCATTTTGGTAAAAGTGAAATTTTCTATATGACGCATGATTTTTGAGTTATAAGCGAAATTCTGAAAAAGGTCCAAAATTTTCGTGGTTTTTAGGCCTTCAAAAATTCAGCCAGAAACCGTCGCAACAAACTCATATTACTCTTATTTGGGATGCCTAACGTCGATTGAAATTGTTTCCAGCTTGTGCATATTTATTGGCCAGCAGAAGTCTAATTTGCCTGGGCTATTTAAGTATGTGAACATAAAAATGTTAGGTATAAAATTTCCGGGAGGAGGAATTTAATTTAAGATCAGATTCGATGTGAACAGGCTTTAAGGGTTGAGAATTTCCAGAAGAAATACAATTTTCTCTTGATGGCCAAAGAGTGAAATTTTCTTGTACGAATAATAAATATTTTCTAAAATAAAATATATATAATATATAAGAGTAAATGAGACTTGAAAATAACGAAGGCATTCCCGTGAATCCATTAACAGCAAGAAATAGTCCAGTTCTTGTGGTGTCTTGTACTATTATGATTTTTTCTCTGGTGAATTTCTTTCAATTAATAATCCAAAAAGAATTATAGTTTGTTTTCGAATAAAAATTGCATCAATATTAAGAAATTCAGTGATATAGAAATAATTATTCACGAAATTGAATACAATAAACTAAGTAGTACACAGTGTATAATTCGCAGTGGCGTAGCGAAAACATAACTGGGGCCCGGGGCATCACACTTTTTTTATGAAAATGATGAGAGAAGGAGTTACACCAAAAAGGTGCAATCCCTAATGGCCTGGGTTGGCCCCATCATCGTGAAAAGAAGAAGAAAGAATTTTATGTGCTGGGCGGGGGTCGAAGGTATCTGTGGATACGGGTCTTAAATAGCTGAAGATTATAAGTCGCGGGAAAGATGGTGGCAGGGAGCGAGTTCCAGTCTCTGGAAGTCATAGGGATAAAAGAGTTGGCAAAAGCGCTTGTTCGATTTTTATCCAATTTGACAGAGAAGGGGTGCTGAGCGTTTGAAAACCGCGTGTTTCTCTTAAAGAGGGCTTTAGGGGGATAATTGATTTCAGCTCGACTGAACAGACACCGTGATAGTATCTGTAGTTGAGGGAAAGGGCAGAAACGGTTCTTCGGTGAGCTAGGGAGTCGAGTGAGTTGGGTCTCCTATTAGTTTAATTGCTCGCAAGAGAATGCTTGCTAGCAAGATAATGCTTGGAGGCACCTCTCCACAGATGAGAGCCATATTGGAGACAGGGACGAATTTGAGCCTTATACAGTATATACTTATACTTTATTGGCGGCCCCCTCCAGAAACATACCTATAGTAATATAATATAGAGAATTTACTCGTAATAAGAATAGAATACAAATAATAATAGAATGAAGTACCTTAAAATATCTATAATATATTACGCATAGTTACTACGCTTCTACAAAGTACTGTTTTTCGGGATAAATATGGACACTGGCTAGGGTTAGGCCAGGGATGGCAAATACGTGACACGTGGGCCAAATTTGGCACGTAAACGATTTTGTACGGCACCCGGTAAATTATATATATAAAAAAATATATATTTCCCCAAACTTAAAATATTTGTTGAAGAAACAGAAACGATTTAGAACTTCAATGATGCATTTTCAAAAATTCTTGATTCTATTAAACAACAGTTCTCACAAAGATTTTAAAAGAATTGAAAAATTATTCAAAATGTATTTCAAATTTCATGAAAAACCTGAAGCAAAAAACTTTTAATAAAAAATAAATAAATTTATTATAATATTAACTTTTATACTATTTCTTTATATTCCATAAATATAATCACATGCTAAACTTATTTATGCAATATGTTTATTAGGAAAAGTTGTGTGGGTTTTAGGTGAAACATGATATTAATTAATAAAGAAAAGGGAGTGTAGTTTCACAATGAATGAAATAAAACTCACAGAGGTTGGAAGTAGGAGTTTACAGATTAAAAACAAATAATATTTGACCATGTGATCGCAAAAGATAACAAACATCTAGATCATACATACCAATATAACACAAGAAATACATCAACATTTAACAATAATAATAATAATAATATATTTTATCTTTTGCGATCACATGTTCAAATATTATTGGTTTTTAATCTGTAAACTCCTGATGATGATGGACTAATAATCCGAAATATATTGAGTTTATATATAAACCTCTTTGAGTTTTATTTCATTCACTGTGAAACTGCACTCTCTTTACTTTATTAATTGTTTATTTATATATTTATTTATATATTTATATATTTTATATTTATTTTATTTTTTTATTTATATCGGGTTTTTGCGCGGAATTTATAAATTACTTTTTGTCTTTTGATGGAAATCTATGGTCAAGTTATTTGTTAATGAGCATACATTTCTATTTTTTTTTCTTTTTCTTTTTTTTTTTTTTTTTTTACTTTTTTATTATTTGTTAAATTGTTGTAATTAATTTGTATTGATGTTTGTTAATGTATTGTAGCTAGATTGTATTGATGTTTGGAGGACCTAGCCACCGAGGACTTGTGCCTCTAAGCAGGTCGAGAAATAAATAAAGATTTATTATTTATATATAATAAATATTGGCCATAGATACGGGAAGAAAATTGAAACAAATTTCCGAGGGGTGATCCGCGATTGGAAGTAGGTGTACACCTATTTGGAAGTATTTTGTAAGTACTTGGAAATATTTGGAAGTAATTGGAAATATTTGGAAGTACTTGAAAATATTTGGAGGTACTTAGAAATATTTGGAATTACTTGGAAATATTTGGAAGTACCTACAAGTGTACAGCATATTAGGTCGCGGTTCAGCCCTCGCAAATTTCTATCCAAATTTGGCACAGCCATCAAATCCTATTTGCCATCCCTGGGCTAGGCTTTAAATTTGAGACAATATATCTAGTTAAAAATGTCTTGGAGACCATTTGGCGCCCGGATCATGATAGACCCTCTTGCCCCCCCCCCCCCCCACCCGCTACGCCACTGATAATTCGAACCAGTCCTTAAATGTCACCTCTTCATAATATTTTTCTTCTGGAATCTATAGGGCACATAAGATTTTTTTAGTTATTCAAACATTTAAGATTATCTCTCTTCAGAATGACCCAACCCATTGAAAGGCCTAAACTAGATATAGAGACCGAGTTCCACTAGAACAACTATACACCATTAATACGTTTACTAGCTGACCAATAAAATATTTTTCGTCAATTCGTTTATCTCTTAAGATTTTTAGAGACTAGAATTTCCTACTTGGTTACGTCTCTCCTGAATAATAGAACATTCAATCTCTCAAGATGGGCTCAACAAATAACTTCGAATCCATTCTAACCTATATGAGTGACTATTCCTTCTAATCCATTCTAACTTATGAGTATTGCTCAAGTTCTATCACTCCCTTCACCCCTTTTCGTTTCTTATAAGATGCAAGAATTAATCTTAAGATTTTATTATGGGAGAATGGTGTGGGTTCTTGGTGAAACATATTTAAATAAAGTAAAGAAAATGTAAAAAATTTATGAAACTTTTAAAATTTTAAAAATATAAAATTCTAGGTAGGTTTCACAAAAAAATAAAAGACAAGATGCTTGTTTAGCATGAGTCTATATATATTTCGGGGTATAAGCCCATCTTCAGGAGTTCACAGAGAAAAGTTTTATTTATTTATTTATTTATTTATTTAACAAAGTATACAAACATAGGACCTTAGGTCCCACCTAGTGTTTATACATAATTTAGCAACAATATTTTACAAATTTGGCAAAAGAGTTCACCAATACACAAATTTTATGGGGGAAGAAGAGAAAAAAAAAAGTAGAGAAAGATTAGAAGACATAAAGGAAATAAGAGTAAGGAGTTTTCTTCCGAAATGTATTTAGAGTCATGCTAAACAAGCATCTTGTCTTTTATTTTTTTGTGAAACCTACCTAGAATTTTTTATTTTTAAATTTTAAAAGTTTCTTAAATTTTTTAAATTTTCTTACTTTATTTAATCTTAAGATATCAATATGCACCTTTTTTATCGTTCTATCATTGAAAAAAAATTAAAAAACTAAATTACTATTGTTATTATTTCATTTTTCGTGTCCATAAAGGATCGTAGGGGTTCGACTTAACTTTAAATTAAATACAAAGTTTTTTATTTAAATAGTCCAAACGTTTCGTTGCTGGTTCGCAACTTTTTCAGTAGCTCATTTATTAAACTTATTTGTCTGGGGGTTTTTCTCTTAGTCAAAACCCCAGATAAATAAGTTTAATAGATGAGCCAGTGAAGAAGTTGTGAACCAGCAACGAAACGTTTGGCCTATTTAAATAAAAAACTTTGCATTTAATTTAAAGTCTAGTCCAAATCCCTAAGATTCCTTTAACTATTGTTATTATATATATTTCTACATATTCAAATATATTCAAATTATGATATAATTCCGAGCCTTTTTGACACTAAAATTAAAGTAAGTTCTTTACACAGGCGTGTTATATACTAGTCAATTTCAATTAAACCTTCCGTATTTACCCTTTTAAAACCTTTAAGTACATTTTGAGTTCACAAAAAACTCTTTTAAAGTAAATTGTAAATAATCTATTTATCATTCTGGAAATAAAAACTACCTTCATTTCCATGGCAGATAATCATAAAAATATAAAAATTATAAATTGAGACCAGTTTTTGTTAGCATTAACGGTATTCGAAAGATACCTACTATATTCATATAAATGTTTCTTGTCAATTTATAAAACTTTGAATCAGAAATGAGTCATTAAGAGTCAAGAAAAGTGTATTAGGTATATTAAAAGGAGTAATAGAAATTGCCTTTAGGGTTAATTGTAGTAGAATCATTATAAATGTAACAAATAAAAAAAAAACAATTTTTTGTATTGGTATAACTATATAAATTCCACAATACCAACTTCGGTTCTGCTCATTCATTGGAAATTACTGAAAAAACAGTAGATTTTTTTTTAATATTAATCAGATTCTTTTTTTTTTCAATAATAATTCCGCCATATTTTATGCATTAAAAAGTTTATTTCTCTATTAATGT
Source organism: Forficula auricularia (assembly GCA_024734495.1). Lineage (NCBI taxonomy): Eukaryota > Metazoa > Arthropoda > Insecta > Dermaptera > Forficulidae > Forficula > Forficula auricularia. The sequence goes on along the minus strand of JALMQS010000120.1, from coordinate 5,307,309 downwards.
TCCAAACAAATGCACGCTCTATTAAAAATGCAGGATGTCATAAATTTGTATTGTACTAATTTCGTTTATTCATCTTTTGAAATAGAATTATCCTACGAGACTCTTTTTGGCCATTTTCCGAACCCGGCGGGCAGACCGCCATTCCTGTTAAGTTCGCCGGCTGTAGGAGCCTCTGCAATCGACAGTACACAACCTGTTGTTCACTCTGCAGGACTCTTTTCTTCGCTTCCTGTTGGGACAAGCCCCCATTACGACCATCCAAATGTCGCCACCGCTGCAGCAATCGCAGCTGCAGCTGTCCACCATACTCAGATCTCACCCGACAGACCTCCAGGATATCCTTTGAGACTCAGCACGTCGCATGAAGTGAGTATCCAAGCACTTGTTAAAGTATCTAATATAACAACTGAGGTAAATGCGTAGCTTAAAGTGGATATAGGAAACGTAATGCCAAAGCGTTTATTATGCTGTAGTCCAGTGGTTCTCAGTTCATAGCACCATAATCAAATTCAAACATTTCAGTATAATTGAATCGGTCATTTCAAAAACCACCTAAGTAAAACAATCAGAACTTTTCAGCAATCAAACTTAAGTCACTGACTTTTGTCGTCAAAGCCAGTGTTTCTCAAAGTGTGTGCCTCGGAACCCTGGAGTTCCATGAAAACTTTCCAAGGGTTCCGCAAAAAATACATGACAGATGAAAATGTTTTCGTTATATAGTAGAAAGAAATAATTATGATAATAAATAACGATTCTTTGGGTGATATATTTTTGGCCTTTTTGTTATAAAAAAAAGTCTGGCTTACCAAGAAGCTCCAGCACCATCGAGGACTCGGCTCAGCCCCCCTTTTGGACTCCTCTCGACGATATCTTCTGAAAATAGACAAAAGGGAAATTAAAATTGATTGATTCCACCGTTAAAATTGATTTGTTAAAACTTTAAAGCGAAATAAAATAAATAGGGTAGGTGCAGTTTTGGATTAGTTGTGTGAATCCCATTCCCATAACAACGCTTTAACTCGAATCACAAGATTGTCGGGTTCCACGCTTATATATACCCTCCAAACTGAAACGGGTTCCACATTCGAAAAAGTTTGAGAAACACTGGTCTAAGCAAATGAACGACCGAGGACTTCGGGATGCTCTTTGAAGAGGTACTGACGTGCATGGTTTTTACTCAGATTATGGGCTTACCTTTAAGAAAGTGTTAACGACAAAAAAAAACATGTTTGGAAAAATCTTGACCGGATTCAATTCATCTCAGGTAATGTTCCATAAAATAGCTTAACTATTTTAACTAAAAATTCAAAAAGAAAAAAATTATTTTTATTAATTGAATGTAATGGAGGGCAGCCCAGGGGTAGTGAGGAAAGAAAACATTAACACATATCAAATAAGGTGTAATTTATTGGAATCCTTCCTCCTTTCCTTTCAAACCGACGTTTCGGAGGATTTTCCCCTCCTTCTTCAGGGTTTCAAAGGGTCACTGAATGAAACATTTTATTTGTTTCATTCATTGACCCTTTGAAACCCTGAAGAAGGAGGGAAAAATCTTCCGAAACGTCGGTTTGAAAGGAAAGGAGGAAGGATTCCAATAAATTACACCTTATTTGATATGTGTTAATTTTTTCTTTCCTCACTACCCCTGGGCTGCCTTCCATTACATTCAATTAAAATTTCTACCAGTCCGTCTCTCTCCAGAGAAAATTTCGTTGCAAAAAAAAATTATTTTTATTTTCTTAAATCTTCAAAAAATTATAAAAATTTATACGAAATAAGAAAAATATAAATTTTTGAAGAACTTATTTTGAAGGGTGAGGGGGATTTTTTGGAGAACGAAGATAAAACAATTTTGATGATAAAATACTAGAAAGAAGTAAATTTGTCAATGGTGACTAAAATACTCAAATCTCCATGTGATTCATCCATTATGTTAAACAATAGATGAAGGATGACAGGTAAACCACTTAAGACACCTCGTGTATCACTGATGCTTGTCCCGTATTTGTATGCACTAGAATGAATGACTGGTAAAACGTGTAGCACCGGTTAAGAACCACTGCTGAAGTCGATTGTTTGGCTTAATTCATACAGTAGACTGACTATTTAGGTATCACTGGGTTCAATTTGTATTTCTAAATATAATTATATCTTATATTATTAAATGAGCAATTCTTGTATATATATATATATACAATCGGATTCTCGAAAACGGCTTTAATGATATCGCTAAAATTTGGTGTACTTATCAAGTATCATGAGTTGTTAGTTGTGTCAAATTTTTAATCCGATTGAAATAAAGGAAGAGAGTGTAAATTTGTCATGTCGGAAAATAAATATTTTAATTGTTCATATCTCGTCTTCAGTAAGTCGCAGAGTCTTGAAATTTGAAACTTAATCTATCTAGAAGCTATAAGAAGTACCACAAGATTTTGGCTAAAATAGAAGTACCGGAAGTTGATGTTTCTCTACATAAGAATGTACCCCAATTTCTCAGAACTACGAAATTCGAAACTTAAGCTCGTTATAGGCCAGAAGGGGTAAAGCAAGTTTTTGGTTGAAATCGGAACACCGTAAGTGGACATTTATATGAAAGATTTTTCGTTTTTTTTTCTCAAAAAGGAACAAACGATTTTTTTTAAACTGGTGTACCTAGTTATCAAGTGTAATGAGTTATTAGTCGTGTATAGATTTTAATCCGATTACAATAAAGGAAGGGGCTGTAAATTAGTCATGTCGCAAAATAAATATTTTAATCGTTCATATCTCGTCTTCGGTAAGTTGCAGAGCCTTGAAATTTGAAACTTAAGCCTTCGGGCACAAGGTGAATTCTAAGGATTTACCCTTTGTCAACGTTTAAAAAGAGTTTACCAACCGACATACAACTTGCCTTTAGAGGCAAAAAGTTACCGAGCACTGACGCTCGGTGCTCCAGGCACTATTAGCAAATTATATGAGAATCTATATAAAGACAATTTTATCAACGATCTTAGTAGATTATTATGTATAATATATCTATTATATGTCAGAAGGTTTCGCCATAATATATACATAATAATTTACTAAGATCTTTGATAAAATTGTCATTATATAAATTCTCATAAATTAAAATACAGGTATGAAACCCGGAAGTTGCTCTTTTTTTGAAAAAAAATTTCCATACACTTTTTCAAAGAGATAAGACACTCAAGTTTTCATATTATATAATAAGATATGTTCGAAATATGTACCTTCTGGTATTTATAATGATTATTTTGAAATAAACGTGCTTCATATGTCACTTCGAATCGATTATATACGATCGCCATAGAAGGTTTCACTTCTGCTGTGTTGTTTTAAGCACGTAAAACTATTTTTCTTATTTTATGCATTTTCAAATTGGAAGTTTTAAAGCTATAAATCTTAAAATATATTCAGTACTCCCTTTTTGATTTACAAACATTTTGGCACAGAATGAACTTTCTAGTGCGCTATTGAGGGTATAATAAGCCAGAAAGAAAAATAATTTCTCCAGGTTTCAAACATTTCTAAACACGAATAAGCAAAAATTTGAAAATTGAATTTCAAATTATTAAGTTGAATATGGCCCAAAAATATCATCCCCTGTATGTTATGGTAACTATAAGCAATAATGATGATATAGTTGCATAGCCTGTAGGCGTGAAAACCCAGGCTGGCGAGGAAAGCATGCTTAGCGCTTTTAGTCACATATTAGGCTTAGAATAGCACTATTAAACAAAAATTTCTCCCCGCAAACCTAACAATGGATTTCAGTAGAGTTTTAGACGCTGATTATCATGCAATTTCCCGATTTTTTACAACACGTCCGAGTTTTGAGATATTATCGGTCAAAATGACGAAAAGGGCCTATTTTGACCTATTTTCGAGTCCCATTAAATATTAAGCAGCAATATTTGAAATCAAAATATTTTGTTGACGTAAGAGAAAACAGCTTTCTCTTTGATTTTCCAATTACCACATGTTTTTAGCTCAATTAGAACTCGAGTTATAACTAAAAAAATAAATCTACCTGACATAAAGGATAATAACATATATAACAACATAAGGTCTTAGTTTTTTAGTTAAAACTCGAGTTCTGATTGAGCTAAAAACAAGTGATAATTTGAAAATCAAAGAGGAAGCTGATTTCTATTACGATAATAAAATATTTTGATTTCAAATATTGCTGTGTAATATTTAATGGGACTCTAAAATAGGTCAAGTTGGCATTTTTCGTCGTTTTGACCGATAATATCTCACAACTCTGACGTGTTGTAAAAAATCGGGAAATTGCATGATAATCAGTATAAAACTCTACTGAAATCCATTGTTAGGTTTGCGGAGAGAAATTTTTGTTTAATTTTTGTCGATTTGTGTTATTTATGGATTCTTTTGCTCACTTAGCCGGACATTCAAAAATTAAAATGTCATAGAAATAGTCTAAAGATTTGTTTCACTAAAACTAGTAATTTTTTCCTATTCTTGTTTTCAAAAAGAAGAGCCTAAATCTTCACTCTTTCAAGATTATGATCCAACCCTTAGCATCATCTTTGAGTATACAGTCCTAATACTTGTTTGATGCAACAATCCGTCTCCACTCGACTCTGTTCCCCGCCAGCTGTTTGACCTCTCTAAATGTCTCGCATCCCATATCCCCAATTATTTGGTTGAAATATTCTAATCTGGGTCTTCCCCTTCCCCTTTTCTCCCCCCCCCCCTCCAAGATATCCCCCAAGCAGTCCCCCATGTCTCAGTGTGTGCCCCATCATCTGACCTCTTCTCTTCTTCAGACTCTTCCACAAGGTTCTTCTTTCTCCGATTCTTCCAAGAACTTCTTCATTTGTAATTTTATCCGTCCATTTGATATTCATCATTCTTCTGTAGCACCACATTTCGAAAGCCTCTAATCTCTTTCTCTCCGCTTTTCTAATTGTCCAGGTTTCACACCCGTACATGGCTATGTTCCATACATACGTATGTCTTCAATAGCATCTTCCTGTTTTCAAAGCTGATTGAGGAGGGGCATAGTAGTTTTTGTTTTGAATTAAACCCCATTTTTGCTTGGGCAATTCTTGATTTAATTTCGTTTTCGCTCCTCCCATCCCATGTTATTTTACTTCCTAGGTAGCGGAATTCTAACTCCTTCTAGGTTTTCTTGGTTAATTTTGATGCATTCCTGTTTCGTTTTTTTTTTTTTTTTTTTTTTTTTTGTACATACTAGGACCTTGTTTATTTTCATTTTGATTTCTTCTATTAGGATTTGGTTAATTCCATTCAGAGCGTCCTCTAATTCTTTTTTGTTGCTTCCTAGAAGGGCAATGTCATCGGCAAATCTTAACATAGCGATCTTTTGACCTTGGATTTTGATACCTGTACCAATTTTCGTTATCAGTCTTTGAATTCTTTTATCGCTCCTTCTATGTATAAGTTGAAAATCATGGGTGACAGCACACATCCTTGTCTTACACCTTTTTTATTTTGGCTTCTCTTTGTCAACCCTTAAATATTCTTAAAGTTTTATCTAGAATGCAATAGTTATGGTAATATTGATTTAATTATAAATCATGCTCCTTTTTGTGTTCTTTTATAATTAAAATTAATAATAAAATTTAAAAAAATGAATTAAATTATATATAGATATGATTTTGCACGTTCCTATATATGTATATATTTCAAAAGATAGTTTTATTACTTATTGTACATGTTTTTTTTATTTGCACATTAGCATTCCGATTTGAAATATTCTAAGCTACGTGAGCCTTTGATTTACATTTGAGAAGAATAATATATAACCATCATAAAAAGTCAACCTTTCTTTTTTCCCCTTTCCCGACATGCTCTGTCTGTCTCATTTTATATCTATATAGGTATATAAGCGAGTATTTTTCATATTTATGCACTCAACCATTTTTATTTCATTTTTATCTCAACTTGACTATAGGTACGTTGAATTATTATTGTCTGTCTAAAAAGGGTAGAAAAAAGGTAAAAAGGGCAATTAAAATATATGCTATTACTATTATGATAATAGAAAATAGAGTATGATCTAAGATCTTTTTAAATACATTTCCATCTATTTGTTCTATTTTCTACATACTTTTAAATTAATACAAGATTTATTACCTACATGATAACCACACCCAGAATAATTTGTATGGTACCTATCTGTTAGAAGTTTCCCTAGTTTAATTATATAATAGAACTATAGAAAACATTAACAAAAATACAGCTACTTAGATAGATAATTGATGGGAGAGTATGGCAAAATATACTATATATGCATAGGTACAAACTGGTAAATTTTACTTAGGGAAAGTGGTGTGGGTTTTAGGTGAAACATGATATTAATTAATAAAGTAAAGGGAGTGTAATTTCACAATGAATGAAATAAAACTCAAAGAGGTTTATACAAACTCAATATATTTCGGATTATTAGTCCATCACCAGAAGCTTACAGATTACAAACTCTGCTGTTTTTAATCTGTAAACTCCTTATGATAGACTAACAATTCGAAATATATTGAGTTTGTATAAACCTCTGAGTTTTATTTCATTCATTGTGGAACTACACTCCCTTTACTTTATTAATTAAATTGGTAAATGTTACATATTTCACAACTTATGCTCTATTAATTCCTGGTCAGATTGCCTCTTATTAATAGATATGATTTAATACCATAAATATAAATTCAAATGTTAAGATTAATATTTTTGGAAATTATTATTATTAACATTATTAATATACTCAGTACACTTAGTCTGTATTTTCTTGTATTTTGCGATATCTATAATGAGAGTCCACTAAAATAAATTATTATTATTTAAAATGATAAGATATTTTATCATGAACAGAATTTACTCTCATTTATATAGGGTAAGGTTGCTCAATTGCTGAATTAGAGGGCGCTCTGAATGGAATTAATCAAATCCTAATAGAAGAAATCAAAATGAAAATAAACAAGAATAAAACCAAGGTCCTAGTATGCACAAAAAAAGAACAAACGAGACAGGAATGCATAAAATTAACCAAGAAAACCTAGAAGGAGTTAAGGAATTCCGCTACCTAGGAAGTAAAATAACATGGGATGGGAGGAGCGAAAACGAAATTAAATCAAGAATTGCCCAAGCAAAAATGGGGTTTCATTCAAAACAAAAACTACTATCCTCCTCCTCAATCAGCTTTGAAAATAGGAAGATGCTATTGAAGACAACGTATGTATGGAGCATAGCCATGTACACGGGTGTGAAACCTGGACAATTAGAAAAGCGGAGAGAAAGAGATTAGAGGCTTTCGAAATGTGGTGCTACAGAAGAATGATGAATATCAAATTGATGGATAAAATTACAAATGAAGAAGTTCTTGGAAGAATCGGAGAAAGAAGAACCTTGTGGAAGAGTCTGAAGAAGAGAAGAGGTCAGATGATGGGGCACACACTGAGACATGGGGGACTGCTTAGGGATATCTTGGCGGGGGAGGTGGGAAAGAAAAGGGGAAGGGGAAGACCCAGATTAGAATATTTCAACCAAATAATTTGGGATATGGGATGCCAGACATTTAGAGAGGTCAAACAGCTGGCGGGGGACAGAGTCGAGTGGAGACGGATTGTTGCATCAAACCAGTCTTAGGACTGTATACTCAATGATGATGATATGCTTCCACGTAAAATAAACTAAATCTTTAAAAACTTACATCGGTATGACTAAAGCAACCGGTTTCCTAAGTCGTGCCACCTATAGCCTAAGTCGTACCTAAGAAGTATCTACTTGCTTATTGTTACTCTTCTCCAACTTTGGGTACTTGTTGAAATGTTCCAACCATTGAAGAATTTCTGACTCAACACCCCTACGCATTTAAATTGGATACTAACCGAACAACCCGTCAACTCGTTTATCCCCCTAGAGAGTGGAACTCTCTTACTCCGACGGTCTTCCCAGCAACATACAACTTTTAATCTTTCAAGACACGCTTCCACGGATACCTTCAACTCCAACCCAATCCCTAAATCTCTTCTTATTTCCAAGATACAAGGGTCCAATACAGTACTAAGTGGTGCTCCTTTCTTTAAGCAATCATTCATCCTCATGCGTTTTAATATTAACATAGGAGGTATGAATTCACCTGCAGCATTCCTACAACATACACCTGTAGTGGTCAAACCCCTTTCACCACTTGTAAATGTACCAACTTGATGTTTACTTAATAAAGTTGTTGTAGGGAAATAAGGACAAACAATATCTTATGCAAATAATTTTTAATTTTTTTTACCAACGTTTCGTCAACTTTGTTGACTTCCTCAGGGCTCCAAAAATTGAAAGGCCTCAATTAATACATATTATAACAATTTCAAATCAAAAACAAACTTTGTTCTCAAAATCACTACAATACATACAAAAAACATATCAACATACACAAAAAACTCATTTTACATACCAAATAAATTAACTTCCTTGCATATTTGTCATTTTATCAATATTCTTTCTTAGCAAACATATCAGGCCATTCATCAAACAGATTGAAAATATTTTATTTTTGAAATCTTAAAATATCTTTCTCTACAACAACTTTATTAATTTAATCGATGTACATAAATAATAAAAATAATTATACATCTTGATGTTTACCTTTCTCAGCAATTATTTTGGATGGTTTGTGAACAGTGGGCAATCCAGTACGATTTAGTAATCTGATATGGGTACGACTTAAGACACGGCACAAGTTAAATTTAAAATTAAACATAACCTATTATTGAATAAAATTAATACGATTTCGTTTCGAACAAACGATTATATAAATTTTACTGAATTTATATTTAATAAGGAACAAAATTATATCAATAATTTACTTGCAAGATTAACTTCCAAATATATGCAGAAAATGATAAGAAAATTGAAATAAACTTAATTGATGAGAGGATTATTAACGAAGCTGGTTTACGGCACAGACAATAATACATAAAGCAACTTTGTTGACTCAGATGTATATTTGGTTCCCGCCGTAGTTCGTTCAAAATTCAAGTGGTACGATTTAAGGACGTTCACTAATATAGCTCAGTTGCAGTTCGCTCTTTCCCATACTCTCACATGCGCAGAAAGGCAAAAATCTTTTCACTGCGTTGTTTCTCGGATCTAGCAACATCGCATTCCTACCGACGCTAAAAGACAAAGAATAAAAAAAAACACTTCTTGAAACAGCTCAATGCGAAATTCCAGATGAGAACAGTATAGTTAGGTTGAGAGAATTAGCTAAAAATCTCAAATAGACCAGCTGCAAATTTTTTAAGATATGGAAAAATTGAGTGATTTTAGTGCGACGTTGCCAAGTCGCCTTATCTCACTTGCCATGCCATGAGAGAAAAAAACGAAACCCATCAAAAGTACCTAACGTTTAACATTTTTCATACAAAACGAATACCGCTTGATACAATTATTTTAACAGAAAAAAAAATTGTTATAAATTCAGTTAATGATTCTTAGTTTTTCAAAATAATTTCAAGAAAATTACGACGTTATTTAATGAACCAGTCACTTTAACATCAATCGGGATAGGGTTCGCGTGTTAAATATGCAAATTTCAATGGTTAATATTTACAAATTTAGTGCCGCAAGGACTATTGAAAAAATTTCTTCGTATAAAGGACACTTATAAATATGTGTATTCAAAGTTTTAAAAGGATTTCAAGAAAATCGAATTATTAGGGAACGTCCTTATGCACTGGAACGACTTGAGCAACCTTACCCTACCTATATAATTCATATGATAATAATGTGTGACTGCAACGGCATAGACAACACCAATATGCAAAAAAGTCTTTAATATAGGACGAAATGAAGTCTCTCTCTCTCTCTTTCTAGATTAATATGACCCGCAAGATTTTTTCGGGTTAGACTGTAAATATAAATATTTCATAACTAATTACGATTTTCTAGTATTATTCAAACGTTACGAGCCCTGCTTCTAAAATCGAATACAAAAGTGTTGTTAAATGTTGATTAGCTTTCAAAAAAAAGCTTTTTGATACCCACAGAGATTATGCCCTCCCTTCCGAAATGTTTAAAAATTTAATTTATATTTTTTAACTCAAAGTCACTAATATAAGAATTATAAAAATTTTAATATTAATTACTTTATTTATTTTTTTTCAGGCATTTAATTGTAGGTATTGGTCTTACCTCGATCCTTATTATTAAAAAAAAAATAGCTTCCCTTATATTCAAGTCCCAGGACATCAACAATTCGATGACTTAAGTGATTCTAGCTACGTTTATCAACACTTGAAGACGGTTCCAGAAATAGGGTCCAAAACGTTGTGATATTACTAGAAAATTTCACTTGATTCAATTAGCTTCAAATGTTAAATATGATGAAATGGTGACATTTTTCCAGATCATCTTAATTCGACCAATAAAAACATTCTCTCTCAAAAAATAAATAAATAAAATAAAAATTATAATACTTAAAATAAAAAAATAGTGATATTTCTTTCTTTTTATTTCCATTATTATGAAGCAGAACAAATAGAACCTACTTGTATCTACTATATATACGCCAATTTTGATGTTTTCCAGAAAAAATTGAAGTTGAATTTGTATAGATCTTTAGAAGCTCCCATGAATCTAAATCTTAAAAATGTGCTTCTGTGCATTGTACTATATATGTTTGAATGTATGTATGTATTAATATAATGTTCTTCGTTCTTGTTTGTATTATTTTAAATAAAAACTATATACTTACTACTTATTTTGTAAAAAAAATCAGAATACGTGTAATTAAATTCTATCTTATAGGGCAGTCAAATTGTGCTCAAAAGGGCCCCTATGGGGAAAGTTTTGGGGTAGTTCTGATTTTTTGGTGCGCTGAATCCAAATCTGAAGTCTCTCACCAAAATTTCGTGACGCAACGTTGTAGAAAATTTCCATTTTTTGTCGGTTCTTCGCTTTTAACTCGAAAACTATCAACTTTTCGTAAAATAACCTTCCTATTACAAATTAAAGTTAATAAAATTTCCTACAAATTTCATCATTTGGATTTTTTCTCCGGCCAACCGTTCGGGCTCAAGCACAAAATCCACGTTTTTGACCTCGGCAGCCCTCCGGATCACCCAAAAACTCGCACTTTTTTGATATTTTCCCATTTTAACCATGAAAGAGCATGTTTTCGACAAAGACCACTCCATTCATTTTTAAACTAGATTAAATTTGATACAATTTAAACAAAGTTTCATCTTAATTGGATATGGTAATCCGTGCCGCAATGAGGCTGAAGTTTTGAAAAACTGCAATTTTTTGCTTTAGATTTATAGATATCCAGCATTTTTCATGTCACTTTTGAGGATTCTGATCATATCCTTAGATTTATAGATTTCCAGCATTTTCCATGACATGATCTTAATCCAGAGAATTGTCATTGCAAATGCTGGATATGTATAAATCTAAGAGTTTTATCAAAAAAGTAGTTTCAAGTCAATAAAATCTTCTAGAGAATGAGACAGGAATCAAGTTTCTAGCATGAGTGGTTTTCATTTTATGAAGAAAAAACTGCGAATTTTTGAAAAAATAGATAAATTCCTGACCTCAGATTTGGATTCAGCTCCCCAAAAAATATATATATTCAAAAAATCAGAACTACCCCAAAATACCCCTGATAAAAACACAATTTGACTGGACTATTATGGAAATGAGAAAAATTTTAATGGTGTTAAATAAATGTAAATATTTTACAAAATCTTGGCAATTCTGAAATTTGGTTTGAATAATAAACATTATCTCAAAATAATAATACGTATCTAATAATAATATTTTCTAAAAATAATTATTTTCCAAAAAATCTTGATAAATTGTAGTATAAATAGTAGTAGATGTGTATTTAGAGAACTAAAAGACATGAAATAGTGTGTCGAGCTAGTCTTCGGACTCGGACTATATTACCTAGTGTATAATCTATGACAATGATGTGTATATGTAACCTATTTTCTGACCATACAATTGAAGTAATTATTATAAAAACTAGAATTATGAGATTTTTAATAAATACCTACTGATTTTTAAGCTTATTTTTTTATTAAATTTATTTTTAATCGTGTTTTCTCTAATACTTTTTATTTTTCCAAAAGCCTTAACCAGGGGTGTAGAAAGAAATTCCAGACTTGAGTGAAAAACGACTCTCTCGAGCCCCTATATATATTGCTTACGACTTATTTTGGATTTCTTTTCAAACAAAGCTTAAATTTATTAGTATATATATAGGTATACCTAAAATATTCATACATTTTTTTTATTGTAATTGTGCATGAAAAATTCAAGCTTGAGTTTTTCAGTAGAGGTTGTCATTAATAGTCAAAACTTCAAAAATAGAATGCAATAAGATTATTCCTCTAGTATTAGAAAGAATCGATGGCTATTTTTGATTTTAACTCTATTCCTCCATGTCTTCAGCAATGGTTACCAATAATAACCGAAACGTTTAAAATCCAATGTAGAATGGTTATTCCTCGAGTATTAGATGATAATAGATATCTATTTTTGAATTTAAGTCAACATGGACTTCAAATAGCAAGTGATATCTGATTAATAATAAAGGAATAAACATATTAATATATCAAATGAATTTGGATAAAGTTTAGCAACGATCCGTTGCTGTTTATTTTATTTTAATTTTTATTAAAGAAAAGGTCAGAAATCCAGGCCTTTGAAATATTTGGACCTGGAGGGCAATCACTCACTCTCCCATTTCTAGGCAGGCCTGGCTCCATAACTATGCTGATAAAAAATGTTGTGCATAAACAAGATTTCAATTCTACAAAAAAACTTTCTTAACAAAAACTCTGTAAAAATGATTTTTTTTCCTAAATATTAGTTATTTATCAGTGAATGAACAAATGAAATTCGCTATTTTATATTCAAAGCCAGGCGTACCACAATACTTCTCCACAATAGCCCCAGTTGAAAACCACTGTTATAATGGAAATGTGGGTTCTTTGTTGAGATCGCCTTTTTACTTTACCATACAGGGTTTATGGTCAAGTATTGTAATCGTGCATGAAAAAAGGTGTTTTTTTTGCTTCTTTTTTTCGAAATATCTCAAAAATAGCTGAAACTATTTTGATTAAAAAAATTGAGCGAAACCATTGCATTTCGGTCTACAAAAAAGCCTTAATAAGTAAATATCAAAAAAATTATATTTTTCGAGATAATAATTGTTTTGTCAAAATGTCTGTTTGTTAGTCTGTGCGTTACCAAATTTTTGTGGAGGAGCTAGCTCAAAAAAGAGTGTGAATATCAAAAACAAATTTCACATATAGTTTTGGTCTATTGAGATTAAAAGCTGATTAGATTTTGGTGCATTCGACCCAAAATTAAGGGGGATGGGGGGGGGGGGGTTAAAAATTAAAATCTAGGCTATTTGAGCAAACTCAACCAAATTTCGGATACATAATCTGTGGGTCTCCAGAAGTCTAAAAATTCAAAAACTAACCACCCTAAATGGGGGGAGGGGGGTAAAAAATGAAAATATAGGTCTATTGAACCAAATTCATAAAAATTTTGTATACATAATCAGTGGCCTTCCAGAAGTCTAAAAATGCAAAAACTAACCCCCGCCCCTACATGATTATAAATAATTTTATTAAATATTAAATATAAGTGAGGGGCTAGTTTGTATGATAAAGTCAAGTGGATGGCCACATCAGAACGTGTCAGTTTATTTAATCCGTTATAGAAACAACTCAAGTTTCTTCTAAAAACTTGATATGACAAAAAACCCACTTAATATTATGTTGCTCTTTAATGAGGCAGATTGAACAAAAAATAAATAAATAAAATAAAATTCTTTATAAGATTCAGCTTCGGAAAAATCTTTTCTTAATTGCATTATAAAAAGTCATTAAACGTAAATGATTCTTTTAAGATGAAACATAAATGTAATGATCACGGTTTTTAACTTAAAATTATTTTAGAATGATTTCTAATTAGAAGTCTGTTCAGTGAAAAATGAAACACTCTGAAAATCTGGATTGATTTTCTTTTTTTTTTATAAGAGCGTAAGGCACTTGATTGAGTCGCCCCCCAAAAAAGAAACAAGGATCGGAGGCCTCATTCCCATTAAATCATCCTGTCGTAGAGGTCATCTGCCGGTCCGGATTGGCTTGTGATGGCCACGCCCCCGAACCTTGAGCCAATGCCCAGCCCCGGGCCTACCTTCCCATCTGGGCCCTTGCAAATGTCGAGGATTTCTCGATGCGCCGCCTTTATTTCCCCGTCTCCAGCAGCTCAGCTCTTGCTTGCATTTCCTCCGGACCCCCCAACCAAAACACACACACACACACACATATATGGTATATATACGAGCTGATCATGCGACCTTCGGCAAGCCCTTATAGCTCGGCCCTGCGGACGGGCAGCGTCTCGAGATGGGATTATTAGGAGCTCATTCATTTGGTAACTTAAGGTAGTTGTTTCGAGACAATACCAGCAAAAAGTTAATGCTAGAGCGAGGGGTGATCCGCGATTGGAAGTAGATGTACACCTCTTTGGAAGTATACTGGAAGTACTTGGAAATATTTGGAAGATCTTGGAAATATTTGGAAGTATTTGGAAATATTTGAAAGCACTTGGAAATATTTGAAAGTACTTGGAAATATTTGGAATTACTTGGAAATATTTGGAATTACTTGGAAATATTTGAAATACTTGGAAATATTTGGAAGTACAAGTGGAAGTAGGTGTACAGCATATTAGGTCGCGGGCCACACCTCGTGCTAGAATATATAGAACAAACAATAAGGATTCATAATTCATAAGCCCAAAAATTTTTGCTGTTTATGTACCACTACTAGCCAATTCCGTGCTCGTTTGAAAAATCTAGCAACACTGTCCTAGCTTGTATATATAATATTTTATCATAGAAATGTCAGATAAAGTACATTATAAAGGGAGATTTATAAAACAAAAAGTTCTTAATAAGCGATTGAAAGATGATGCGACAATGGCTGAAGCGAAAAAAGGTCAAAAAAGTACTAAAGTTAACACACTTTTTAGGTTAAATACATGTGTTGTTGCCAGCTTGTTTTAGTGTAAATTTTTCATTATACATTTTTCGTTATTTATTCATTATTATCTCAGAAATTGTGTTGTAACTATGAATTAAAGTTTTCTTAAAAGATTTATTAGTTATTGTTTAATTTGGTTTAGTTTTTTTTTATAACAATCGTAAGAAGAGTTTCTTAATTATATATATAATGTAAACTTTCCGATATCACATATGGTGCAATGTATAATAGTCTGAAAAACTCTATCTTTGGAATTTAAAATCTCCGGAACTATTTGTTGATAAATTTTGTTTTACCACCCATCGACGCAGAAGTATTTAAATAATAAAATGTCTAAATTTCAAAAAAATCCTAAGAAAACCCATATGGTGAAACAACTACCTTAATAACGAAAAATTCCACATTTTTTACTTTGCCATACAGGGTATGGTCAAGTATTGTAATCGTGAATGAAAAAAGTGTTTTTTTTTTTTGCTTCTTTTTTTACACATATCTCAAAAACGGCTGAAACACTATTTTGATTAAAAGAAATTGGGCGAAACTATGGCGTTTCGGTCTACAAAAAATAAGTAAACCCTAATAAGTAAAAAATATATTTTTCGAGATAATAAATGTTTTATTTTTAAATTGAAAGGTTTTTATAGTCACAAACTAATAAAAGAACCGAAACTGTTTAGTGAATTAATAAAATAAATAATAATAATTAAAAAAAAAAAATTATTGTCTTTTATTAGTTTGTGACCTTTCAATTAAAAAATAATTTAAAAATTAAGTCACTTAAGTTCTGGAAGAATTTTATAACAAATAACTGTTTTGTCAAAATGTCTGTTAGTTAAAATTATTGGATAAAAAATAATTGGTAGGTTTCACATTAAGATTATGTCTGTTAGTTAGTCTGTGCGTTACCAAATTTTTGTGGACGATCTACTCAAAAACTAGTGGGAATATCAAAACCAAATTTCACATATAGTTTCGGTGCATTGAGATTAAGAGCTGCTTAGATTTTGGTGCATATCAATCCAAAATTAAGGGGGGGGGGGGGGCTTAAAAATTAAAATTATAATATTTTCAAACTAAAAAAAACAGGAAAAATGAAATATACTATAAAATGAACCTATAATAACGAAAATATTTTTTCCTGGCGCAAAAATTAAAGGAAGGGGGTCAAAAAATAATAATTTAGACCATTTGAGCAAACTCAACCAAATATTCTATACATAATCAGTGGGCCCCCAGAACACTAAAAATGCAAAAACAAACCGCCCGAAATGGGGGGGGGGGGGGGAATGAAAATCTAGGCCCTTGGTCCAACCTCAACCAGAAGTGTATGGTAAAGTCAAGTTGATAGCCACATTATAACCTGTCAATTTATTTTTATAGTAAAAGTGTTTTTGACCACCCTGTATATTCATATTTTTATAGAAAATGAAGTTTGGACTACAGTGTATAGTATAATGTTAATTATAATAAATATGTAATCAATTAAATAAATAACCAGTTAGGATAAAAGAAAATAATGTTTTAGGATACAAGAAAGTGCCCTTATGACGTTTGTCTTACCTTTGGCAGGCTGGCTGGCTGGAAAGAAGTTCTTCTCCCTCTGCCTGCTTAGAATAAACTGAGCCTTCAATTGAAAGGAAAGAGACCAGCCAGCTTTTTATCTATTTCCTTGAATTCCGATAAAGAAATTTTCAAATAAACATTTTTATTCATTTTTTTATTAACTAAATGAAATATTATGTTCACACGGGAGATGGACCAAAACAATAGGGATACAATCAGAATTTTTCGGGGCGGAGGGTGCCCGATTGTTTTACTTTTTTATTTATTTTTTATTTTGAAAATAAAACTAAATCCAATACCCTTGATAACGCAAAAAACGGAAAATCGTAGATAGTTCATTCTATTGTCAAAATGCTTATATTTCTAAAATCAATAATTGAAGGATTTTCGGTTTTCTAGCTTTTTCTAATTTTTACATAAAAAGTGCAAAAAAAATCCCCTTCTTGATGAAAAAGGAGTAAGGAAAGAGGTGTTTCAAAAAACGAATTTTTATTATATTATTTTTAACGGGAAATCATATATTTGTAAATTTTCAAACTAATAGTTGGATAACTTTTTCCAAAGGCTTAAGTAGGATTCGATGAAAATTAAAAATAAAAATAATAAATAATACCGTAAAAAAATTTCACTAAACTTGGTTATAACCGACGGGTGAACCGCGATTGGAATTAGGTGGAATTATTTTGGAATTCATTAGATCAGTGATTCTCAACCTGGGTTCCGCGAAAAGGGAAAAATACTAAATTTAGAGTCTAAAGACTGGTTTACACTAGACATTTTCTCTTAATTGTTCATTATTTGTTCGATCTACTTGCAGAAACGTCAAAAATCCAATATAGAATGGTTATTCCTCAAGTACTAGATGAAAATCAATCGCTATTTTTGATTTTAAGTCGAATCCTCTGTGTCTTCAGCAATGGCTACCAATAAAAACCGAAACGTCAAAAATCCAATATAGAATGGTTATTCCTCAAGTACTAGATGAAAAATTTTAATAATTTTTATATTTTAAGCCGATTCCTCCAAGTCTTCAGCAATAGTTACCAATAATAATAATCGAAGCGTCAAAAATTTAATCTAGGATTATTATTCCCCAAGTAATAGATGAGAATCAATCGCTATTTTTGATTTTAGGTCGATTCCTCCATGTCTTCAGAAATGGTTACCAATAAAAACCGAAACGTTAAAAATCCAATATTGAATGGTTATTCCTCAAGTACTAGTTGAGAATCAATCGTTATTTTTGATTTTAACTCGATTCCTCCATGTCTTCATCAAAGGTAACGGATAAGAAAACAACGCAGTTGCTATGGGTACTTATAAAATTTCCTCCCAAATTTTTAGCATTTCACAGAGAGAGATTCTTACTTAAGCAAGGTTAAATGAGCTATATTAAAACGATCAATTCAATAAATTTTAAAGAATTTAAAATAAAAAAATTAAAAAATGTACTATCTTACTCTAGAGTAAAGTACTTTAAAAAATAATTTTACTAAAAACTTTATTTAACCTTTTTTGTGGTCCCCAAGGTACTTAATTATGATATTAAATTTCATTTTCAAGATATTTAGAAAAAACTAAAAAAGTACGGAAATAAAGTATTAATGTTTGTAGGCCGATATCTACAAAAATCTAATCAGCGCTTCATTTTGTTAAATTAATGGTAGGATTTCAATTTCATTTTAATCGGTGCAACGGTGTGGAAAAAATCGTGGGCCAAAAAAACGATAACATACATATATACATCCATCCGCACGCACTAAATGAAAAAATCGCACTTTTTGGCCTCTCGACAAGACCCCATGCAATGTTTGGCAAAACCGCCACGTGCTAAAATTCAACTTAATTGAATACTACAATTTGTGACTTTAATTGAGTCCATGGGAATCTTTACCTGAGGACCCTTTGAAGTCGAGCTTGCCGCGAGACCGATTACAATACTTTCCCCATGCTTCGCATTGGATAAAGTAAAAATGATTAAATAAAGATGATTCCGGGATTTTTGGACTAATCCATTTCTAAGGAACTCTCAATATATAAGATCGGAAATAACTAAGAGTGGTATAGACAAGTTAAAGTTAGACAAGTTATAGCTTGTTAAAGCAATATAATTAAGAGAAATTTAAGATTGTTTTATATTAGGATAGGCTGATTCATTGTGGAAGATGGTCGATTTTCGTCACAAGGACTGTGGAGATTAAGTCACAAGATTTAATTTCTGACTCCTAGCCTCACTCACACTAAGCAGTCCGTTGGGGCGAAGGTCCCAAAATATGTCTTTTAAAAATCTAATGTTTAATTTGAAAAATAATGAAAATCATGCCGTATTTGATGAAATTTGCAATAAAAAAAGCGAAGATTAAAATAAAATTTCAAAAAATGAAGGGCACTTTTTTGGACAGCATCCTTTGGTTGAAAAGTCACCAACCGCCACTGATATATACCAATACCTATCTATAATTTTTCTTTATTATGTCACTTCAGATTTAATTACCAATAATTATATTAGATATAGTTAACTAGAATTTGAAAATATATCTAATCATCTATAATTAATTGACATCCAGAAGAATGAGATCAGAGCCCATAGGGAAAAGACTTCCTTAATATATACAAGTTTATTTTTCTTAAATCTTAAATAAAACGAAATTATTTAATAGTTCAAAACTTAAATACATTTAAAAAAAGCAATCCTATAAATTGCAAATTTTCTTTCACTTTATTGGAGAAGAATATTAAAGGCAAGTCAAAAACGAAATATCTGCCAGTTTGCTTTATCAAATTTATTCTTTGATCTAAAAGCGAAACAGAGATTTTCCTCTACCTTCTTTATACAAAGAAAAAAGAAACCTTTTGAAATACTATATAAATTATTTAAGATTGAGCTTTTTTATTTTTATTCACTTCAATTGATAAACAAAAATATTTGCTTATTGTCTATATAAATAATACTCATATGTCTTATAGACAAAGATCTTTAAGGTGTCTCGCTACAGCAAGGACCCGCCGAGAGCGTCTGGCAATAGTATTTGTAGGTCGCTAATAATATCATGTATGGCATATTAAAAAACTAGCTTTGTTACTATGAGGTAGATTAACCCATTTTTTTCACCTCTTCGGTAACTGATATCTGCCAAAGCCCCCCTGACCCAAGTGAGCTAATACCCATACGTTATAACTATAGAGATCGAATTTTTATTCAGTAAAAACTGCCAAAACAAGCAGTTAAAAAGGCTGAAATATGCAGAATACGTTGAAATATGCAAATATATGTAGTAAAAATTGGCAAAATAAATTTTTTTATGCACTAAAAAATTAAAATTGAAGACAAAAAGACTATATATTTGAAGGAGTGCTATGAAAGAAATAAAATGATAAAGCAAGCTATAGAGACCAAGTGTCAAATATGTACTTTTATTGCGTAAAAAAATGCAAAAAATTCTCATTTCATCTAATATATTAGAAAACCTTTAAACTCAAAGAAATATTAGATGAACGTGAATAAAATCAACATAATAAATATAATAATGTTTCAAAAATGTGAACTAAAAAATACCGGGTGGGGGGTAGTTTTATTTCACAGACATGATTGTATATTATTGCTTTTATTTTTTTATATTAACAAGCTTTTCTTATTGACGTTCAAATAATCCTATACTACTAAAGCGCATTTGTGCCTGCCTCTGTATGTACCTATCTATCTATCTATGTATGTATCTATGTCCGTCCCCCAACAAATATAGTCATCATGATTACCAATTTAAATGAAATTATATATATATATATATATAATTAAGGTTTTGTCTGCACACTGGGGTGGTGGTGTGGGTGGGGTGTTGGGTGAGTTTCGGGGGGGGGGGGATCCAGGGGTCGTCATGGTTACTAATTTAAATGAAATCTATATATATCAAATTAAGGTTTTGTCTGTACATTGGGGTGGGTGGGGGTGCTGAGTGGGCTTCGGGGGAGGGGGGTCCAGGGGGCGATCTCCCTGGCTAGCAAGAGGGCCGCTGAAGGTGGGCCTTGTAGCTAGTAGACTAATGAAATAATGCAAATATTTGACCGGCTATAATATGATCACTACACTAATTTATACACACTTCCACACACACGAACACATCAATGACCAAAATGGGCTATAGTTCCCGAAGGGCATTAAAAAAATAAAAAAAAAGAAATAATTGAAATTTGATTATAATTGTGAATAATTTATGTTTACAAGTATTTTTCTAAATTATCTTCAGGTTATTATGTCTACGGTCACTTAAAATTGATTTATATGAAAAAGAGCGCTCCATATTCACAGACGTACTGGGGACGATTTTAAAGGAGCTTAAACCCCCCACTTTTAGTTTTGAAGAAAACTATTGCAAACTTTTCCTCATTCTCATGTAGAATATAGTATCTAGTACAACTGAATAATAAGAAAAATGAGTGGGTTGTTGTTTTGTAGCTTGTTTACATCATTTATAATCCAACTTTCTACTAGTTCGCAGTCCAACAATACACTTCGTGTCGTTGCGGCCTATTTCAGTTTTCTTCTAATTTATATTAGTGTCCTCCTGGTTTAATTATTTTTTTTTTCATTTGTTCTCCGAAAAATTACTTTTAAAAGCTCCGTATTTGGCGCGTAATATGCAATTTTATGCAATATTCTTCAAATATGCAATTTTATGCAATATTACCCAAATATGCAATTTTATGCAATATTACTCAAATATGCAAAAATATGCAGTATAAAATTTAACCCTCAGTATCCTAGATGCATGATTCGGAAGATAATTGATCCCCTGGGTCGTATATGGCGGCAAACAAAATATGCAATTGCATAGGAATCCGGTCTCTATTTATAAGTAAATATAATAGATAGGTATGATAAGTTTTTTTTTATATATAATTCTTTTTGTGAATTTAATAATGAGCAAAGCTCAAGAGATGGCTCGCACGTAACTCAAAACAAAATTCGCCTAGAGAAATTGACGGTCATTTTCTATAAAGCTTCAGGTTTGATAAAATAAAATAAAAAGCTCTGGGAAAATAGAAATCTTGCTCTTCTTCGATATGTTCTTTTTCAAATTATCGACTGGAATTACATTCTACATGGCGGTTTCGGATAGACTACGATACATATGCCAATGTTCACAATTACTGTTTGGTATAGGATCATTCGATCAATATACATTCACTAATCGATGTCGAAGATTTCTAATTTTTTTAGACTTTGTTTTTTTCAACAGAATTAGAATACACCAATTAGATGAGAATTATTAGAATTGTAAAAAATGAGAACAATCATTCAAAGTTAAACGAAGTTCGCTGGATTGGCGAAACTGAATCACCTGAAATTGGGCATCAAAAGGAAAGATTTATAAAAAGCGGACTAATGTGAGGTTGATAAAGGAGGGTTTTAGGCTCAAAGTGCAAGAATGAGGTGTTAAAATTTAATATTATTAAGAGGAAGAGGTGACGAATGGATTGCCTATATACAGGCGTATGATGCGTAAAAGGCTAGAATTTTTAACTAAATCTGATACATTGGGAGGGGTGAGAAGGGGTGGGAGGGGGGGGGGGGGGCATGGCCCCCCTTAGCAAGTAGGCTATCGTTTTGCTTTTCGTATAAAATAGTCGTTATTGTCATTGGGAATGTCATCCTGAAATCAAATTTAACCATTCTGAAATTTGGTTCAGAATTTTACTTATGGAAAGTGGTGTAGGTTTTAGGTGAAACATGATGTTAGTTAATAGAGTAAAGGGTGTGTAGTTTCACAGTGAATGAAATAAAACTCAAAGAGGTTTATAAAAACTCAATATATTTCGGATTATTAGTCCATCATCAGGAGTTAACAAGTTGTAAACTCCTGATGATGGACTAATAATCCGAAATATATTGAGTTTGTATAAACCTCTTTGAGTTTTATTTCATTCACTGTGAAACTACACACCCTTTACTCTATTAACTTGGTTCAGAATGAAAAAAAGTTTAGAATTTCAATATTTTGCCCCCTCCCCTTTCATCCGTTCATTTTAGGCGGTTAGTTTTTACATTTTTAGTTTTCAAATTAACAAAGAAAATTTTGAATTGATTTGAAAATGTTAACCTATCATTTAAAAATAAACTGCAACGGATCGTTGCTAAACTTTATCCAAATTCATTTGAAATATTAATATGTTCTTGAGTAAAGTACATTAAAATATAATTTTACTAAAAACTTTATTTAACCTTTTTTGTGGTCCCCAATGTACTTAATTAGGATATTAAATTTCATCAAAATTGGTTAAGTCATTTTCAAGATATTTAGAAAAAACTAAAAAAGTACTGAAATAAAGTACTAATGTTTGTGGACCGATATGTACCAAAAACTAATCAGCGCTTCATTTTGTTAAACTAATGGTAGGTTTTCAATTTCATTTCAATCAGCGCAAAGGTGTGGAAAAAATCGTGGACGAAAAAAACGATAACACACATACATACATCCATCCATCCGCACGCACTTCCAAAAAAATGGCACTTTTTGGCCTCTCGACGTGATTCCAGGTAATTTTTGGCAAAACCGTCACGTGCTAAAATTCAATCTCATTGAATACTTCAATTTGTGACCTTAATTGAGTCTATGGGTTCCGTAGTCTTTACCTGAGGACCCTTTGAAGTCGCGCTTGCCTCGAGAGCGATTCCAATACTTTCTCCCATGCTTCGCATTGGATAAAGTAAAAATCTGTCAATCTTCTTGGCAAAAGATTCAGTAGCACTGCCATCTATAATATAGCTAAGTATTCCTATGTTCCAAACACTCTATTTGATTAATATAGATAAATAGAGAGATGACAGATTTAAAGTCGCTTACTAATAATTAGACATATTATTAGATTTTAGATTTTCTTTGCTTTTCCTTTAGTTAGATAGCCCAAACCTATCACTAGTTCAAACTACTAATTCATTAAGGCACATTGCACTACAATGCAAAATCCATAAAAATAAACTGACACGTTCTGATGTGGCCATCCACTTGACTTTACCATACAACCTGGCCCCTCACTTATATTTAGATAATATTTAATAAAATTATTTATAATCATGTAGGGGGGGGGGGTTAATTTTCGCATTTTTAATCTTCTTGGAGCCCACGGATTATGTATACAAAATTTGGTTGAATTTGGTATAGTTTTTTTTTAATTTTTTGACACTCCCCCACCTCCATTTTTCATGGTTAGTTTTCGCATTTTTAGTCTTCTGGGATCCCAGTGATTATGTATAATACAAAATTTGGTTTGGTTGAGTTTGCTCAAATGGCCTAGATTTTAATTTAATTTTTAACCCCCCTCAAGCCCCTTAATTTTGGGTTGGTATGCACCAAAATCTAATCTTAATGCACCAAAACTACGTGGGAAATTTGGCTTTGATATTCACACTAGTTTTTGAGCTAGCTCGTCCACAAAAATTTGGTAACGCACTGACTAACATCCAGACTAACTAACAGACATTTTGACAAAACAATTATTATCTCGAAAAATATAATTTTTTTGATATTCACTTATTAAGGCTTTTTTGTAGACCGAAATGCCATGGTTTCGCTCAATTTTTTTAATCAAAATTGTTTCAGCTGTTTTTGAGATATTTTGAAAAAACACTTTTTGCATGCACGATTACAATAATTGACCATACCCTGTATGGTAAAGTAAAATTCATTTAAATTAAAAACAGTCTACTTTTAAGCAAGTCTAGATTCTAGTACCTAATCAGAAATTTTTTCAGGCAGTCTTAATTTTTTTTAGAAAAAGTAAATTTATAAGAATATATTTTTTTTTAAGCGCCAAAAAAATGTATTTTCTATAGATTTTTAAAGTCCGTTGCATATCGAAGAGTAAAGTTGAAAGTAATATCAAGCGAAAGAGTGGAGATGCAGATGTCTTGAAGGATTGAAGATTAAAAACGTCGCTAAAGAAAGAGGCCAGTTTCATGGAGATTAACTTACTGACGAATTAAGTGATTCGACACTTGTCCTCTTTGATCTCGTAGGGGTGTTGCGAATCGGGGAAATGCGTACTAAGTGTAAAGCAATCTTGAGGGGAAATGATTGATTTTAATTCATCGGATCACATCCTGTGATAATGTCTAAAATAGGGAAAGCCTGGAAAACTTCTTTGATAGACAGGCGAGTCGAGTGGTCGATTAGTCTAATAATATAATTTGTTTCTTAACTGCATCGAAGGTGGCAATAGAATGCTTTGATTGCCCTAGAGTCTTTTAGATACTATTATAAATTGCTGATTCTCAAAAAAATCCAAATTGATATCCTTGTTGATTCCTGTGAAATGGGATCCTAAGTTTTCGTAACAAAGAATTTTTTATGAAACTACATCCCTGGGCGTACCAAATTATAAAACATATATATCTTTTTTATATTAAATAAAAAATATATGTTCAAATAAATAAAAAAATCATTCCCTCACTGTGTCTCAACCGCCAAATTCACATAGATTCAAAGACCTAATTCGAAAAGTTTATATTATAACTTTCTACTATCTTATTATTTATTCATATATAATAGTACTGGCTTTACATAAATGTGTATTTAGTTTAAACACGACAAACGGAAAAGTCCCAAAATAAATTTTTAAATTCGTCCTTAAAAAACGAATCATTCTCTCACCCTTGTGTAAAAGTAAGATTAAAACATAATTTCAAATTATATATTGAACGCCTCCTTATTGTTTTTAGAAGTTGGCAATATTGGTATTCTAAAAATATGCCCGACTGGACTATGAGTTTAGTGTTAAAACTATTAAAAATAATTTTTTTCCAAGTTTACTTTTGGACCGTCATTCCCTCACCGCGTGTTTTAAAAAGTTAAGCGCTTATTTATGTATCATTTATTATATATGTGTGGGTGTTTCTAGTATTAATAAATGTATCGTACATTCACATGGGAAATTATAAGGTTATTTTTTCTACTTTTGTGTAATAATGTTTCGTTTCCTCATTCCCTCACCCCCCTCATACAAATTGTTGGTATTGGTTTTCTAAACGACTGTCCAGTAAACCAGTAAAAGAACAGAGTTTATGTTCCATGTTATCTCTTAGCATTTATCATATTTTTTTTTGAACTATTCTGAACCCATAACTATATGGGCACCCTTACGCCCCTTTAAACTCAAAAAAGTTGGGGACCACTTATAACATTTTAGACAATTAGCCCATGAACTATCAAATGAACAAAAGAAATTCCATAATAATTAAAAAACATTTGGTGTCGTCACCACACAACTTTCACATTTTCATTTATTTGAAGTCATCGCGACACTACTAATTTACACCCCCTTCCTTTATTTCGTTTTTTCTTATTTTCTCAAAAACGCTCCAACGATTTTAAGAAAATCAAAAAAAAAATCAAAATCTTTCATTTAAATGTCCACTTCCGGTCTTCTAGTTTCAACCAAAAGCTTGATGTACTCCTTCTAGCCTATATTGAGCTTAAGTTTCGAATTTCGTATTAGAGAGACTTATGGTTGCTAAACGCAGTAGGGTACATCGTACATACGTACATACGCACTGACCAATGGATTTTTGGCCCCTTTTTGGCCCCTGGGGATCCCAATTTCTGGTTTGATGTCCTAAATTTTCAACTATTAAGGGCAACGATTCCTTCCACCTAGAAGTTACCAAATGAAATTAACTTTTTTTCATCTCTGAGATACAAGCTCTCAAAGAGTCAGAACCAAGACCGGGCATCGCAATACTTCCCATTATATTCTATGAATAGAAATGTGAAAGTAAAAATTTCCATCAAAGTCATTTTTCGATTTTTTTTTTTTTGAGAATCAGCCAAATAATGTCAATTAATTCTCGGTATTTATGTATTTTGAGAAAAGTATTAAATATCCTTATACACTGTGAAAAGAAGACAAGAGATATTCCCATTGCAGAAGAAATATATCTCATAATTCGTTGTCCTAGTTTGACTGACATTTATTTCTCGTGAAACAAGCCTTGGAAGCAACATGTTCGTATTTTAGCGCCTAAGAAATAAAGACGCTCTTGACTGTCCCAGATGAAAAATATATTAGATTATAAAGTGGAAACTATTAATTTCAATATATATTAACCGTAAAACTGAATTTCCAAAGTTGTCATGACGGGTACAACGTCTCTCCTCGTTTTCTAGATTTATTAATTTTATCTAATATTTATTATCGAGCTAAAATTCTTGTTTAACTATCGAAACATAAAATATCATTTTAATAGTTTGCATAATTTAATTTAAAAGTCATCAAATGATCTGCTTTTCAATTAAATTTCAAAAATGAATTATTTCCCCGCGAAAATGCACTGTAATTATATTTTGAAAAGAGTTCATTGAATAACTTTATAAATTTATAAGTAGGAAACAAATTATAATTGTAATAAACATTTCTGTCCTATTATTATTCATTAAAAGGACGCTTTGGCAGGGAAGGCTATATCATATACACCAGTGGATGGAAATAAGAAAAGAGAAGAAAAGTTGTCTTAGAAATAGAAAACAATGGTAAACTCGAGCTAGCAATTATCACCAATCTGCAATGTGAGTCCCAGGGAAATTAGTTTCATATTTCTCTTTTATTTATTTATTTTTTTGTGATAATGATGCAAGAAGATGTTGTAAAAAAAGGTACTATCACTGTAGTCCGGGATAAACCCCCGTGCTTATGAAAAGAAGTAGAGAAATAAATTCACAATTAGTACCTAATATTGTTCCTTTTCCTTTGAACAATTGATATATTTACTATAATACTTATTATGGAGCTGAATAACAAAAATGAAAATTAAAGTTTATTTTACTCAGAAAAGACGGATGCGGGATGAGAGTTGCAGTCTTTAGAAGTAATAGCTCATGCGGTTAGTCTAAAGACCGCTTCACACGAGACATTTTCTCCTACTTGTTTCTTACTTGCTCGGCTAACTGTAAATTTGGAGGCATGGAAGGGGTCGAAATGACGTCAATCCGGACTGTCTTACTAGCATGTTTGCTTGATTCAAAAGATAGACAATGTTCTAAAAAAAAAAGTTAAGCCACTTGATTCTTGTAGTAGCAGCCAATCGGAAAGCATTTTTTTATCACGTGGGTGACATGGGCAGTGGCACAATACATCAACTGATATCACAGATATTTTGTTTCTCAATGTTCAACTCTTTATTGCAATGAATAAAGAGAATATGCCTTCCAAATTCCAAAAGTGGACTCAAGAACAAATTTAAATATTAATTGATCCATTTAAAGATGAGCAGTGTTTATATGCATTCATTGTCTGGACTGACACTTGCGCGCGCAACCTAGCCGGCCAACTTGAATTAATTTCTGAAAAAGCCTCGTGTGAACCCAACAGGCGAAAAATTAGCCTGACTGAACTAGCTTCAAATTGCAAGTAGGACGAACAAGTTAGGGGCAAGTAGCAGAAAAAGCCTCGTGTGCACCAGCCTTAAAAAAGACATAAAAAAATGTCTGACCCTACATTTTCTGTATAATTTTGTTACGACCCCTATATACAATATATAGACTTGAAAAAATAACTAAACGATTTTTTAAACATCAAATTAAATATCTCATAAAATTATTTTTTATTCAAAAATGAAACTAATATATCTGTATTATAATATACGATTCTCAATTTGAATAGGTCTATATATTTTAATAGATCATTTATGACATAATATTACCATTAACTACCCTAGTAGAAATTGAATTATTACCAATATGAATATTCGCTATAAAAGACATGAATGCATTAAAATTTATATTTTCTAAATGATATCACTCGAAATGCATCGAATCTGAATCCATTTTGAGGACAAGTTCGCAGGAAGGGAATAAAAACGATCTTTTATCGATTGGCCTCTCTCACTCCCAAGTGAACAAAAAAAAAGAATATTTGCGCGGTATGGCTGAGGATAAATGTCAGAATGGAATTGAATAGTGATTGCCAATGGAGGAAGGCATTGATCAGATCAGGCTAGCCAGCCAGCCAGCCTAGGAGGAGATGCCTTGCCGGCTGACCCGGGCGCATTTAGTACTTTTGCACCGATGCACACTTGCACCGTTGCAGTTTTACGCTCCATTTTTATTACCGGTGGCTCGAGGGCTGGTGGCATTTACCAAGCACCATCCAATTCCATTCCATCCAGCTCATTTTTATTTAACTTCACCCACACCTCAACTCTTTCGTCTCTTTTGTGGTAACATTTAAATAGAAATCGGCCAGGAATAAACTAAAGTCAATTTCAATTAAAGTTACATATTCAGGGAGAACATATCTACTAAATGTAATTGCTTGTAATATCAATATAGTTATAAGATTTTAATTAAATTTAATTCATTCTAGTTGAATTTAATCCCACCCAAAACACTTCTGTGAAAAAATAGGCCAAGTTCAAAAAAAGAAGAAAAATCTATACACTTTAAAAACAATTTCTTTATAATAAATATATTGATAGAGTTGAGCATTTTTAATGAGCTCTTGTTTATTCCAAAGATATTTTATTAATAATCAAGATATATTGAAATCATTCCAAATATGACCAAATTTTTAGGTATTTAATACAGATATATTATATATATACTTGAGTGATTTATTTTATTCTATGTATCTCTTAATATCAAATGAATGAATGTCTTGTTTACTTTTAGTGAAACCTCTAATTATATCTAAACAAATGTTGTTGTTTTTATCATAAAACGACTTAGATTTTTCTAAATAGAGATATCTTAATAATTAAGATATTTTAAAAAAAATTAACAAAAATTTTGTTTAAATTATCGTTTTTTTTTTAAACGCACTATAAGATTAGAAGAAATATTAATATATATTGAAATTAGATTACCCTATACCTTAAATCAAATATAATAATTCAAATTTTTATCTAATTAATTCAACCAAATGAATGCTACGACACTATTGGTTTATAGTCTATAGTTATCCCTCTAGTACAAGGAGACAATAAGTAATCTGGGTTTTCTAGAACAATCACAATTAATAATTTCTCTGTTGGATTAAAACTTGTCAGGACTTGTCTTTTAGATCTTTGCACGTTCTTACATGTTAATAGATAATGGATAGTCAAGGATTATTATATCCATCCCCTTTTAAAAAATAAATTATCATTCCTCATAACCTTCTTTATTCCCAATCTGAAAATCTACTGTGAAGTTTTCGAAAAATAAGTGTTAATTTTAAATTTTGAATCTGGAACTAGATTTCAAGATTTCCGAAAAAATAATCATCATTTTGGTATATTTTCGACATCATTTTCATTAGAAATAAATTTTCTACTTGCATGATTGAATGTTTTAGAACAACAATTAGATACCGATCTGAAAGAAAAATTGAATATTGTCTCTTTATTAGAATTTATATTAATTATCTAGCCAGGAAAAAATATAAACTAATACATGATATAACTTTTTGTACGTATCTAGGTTTCTATTTATATGCGAGAAGCTATTTTCAAGTATAAAATTTACGAAATGTAAAATTAAAAGCTCACTATGAGCTAAAAAAAATAATAAAGTTATTATTTTTACATTATTAGCTATCTTTTTTGGATAACAAATATCAATAGAATTATAATATTTTATCCGCGGCCCCAAACATTTGTTTTTTCTTCAAATGTGTAAGCCGAGGGGTGAACCGCGATTGGAATTTGGTGTACACTGTCTTTGGAATTATTTGGAATTACTTTGGAATTCATTAGATAATCTATTATCTTCTATTGTCTTCTACTTGGAAATGAAAGTGGAAGTGGAAGTAGGTGTACACGATTTTAGGCCACGGTTCACCCATCGGTGTAAGCCAAAAGGTTGGACATCCCTTATCTACGTCATGACTATCAAAAGTATATTAATTAAAAAATTGTAAAATGTTTATTTTTTCGTTAATTCGATTAAAATTTTATATTCCCGCATTAGGTAATCCGTGTCAACTTTATAATTTACAGTATTTTTTAGATTTTCTATATTTTTAATTTAAATTATTTTCCTTCGACTTGGCTGGTCACGAATTTAATTAATTTCACCCCTAATGGCATAATGTCTAACAGCCAAGTTTGAGGAAAATAATATTACAAATACAGAATGCATAAATCTAGAATGTCATTTAAAATGAAAAAATGCGTTTTAATTGCAAGTACTATTTTCTCAACATAATTATTCTTGGGGACTTTAACTCGGCTGCTCCGTAGAATTCATTATTTTTTCTAATTTGGCCTGTTTTTTCACAGAAGTGTTTTGGGTAGGATTCCTCTTCTTTTTGTAAAATAATATAATGGCTTTTATTTTTATTTATTTATTTTTTGAGGAGCAGGGACGGTTAATTTAGCTTTCAAATTTCACTTCTTTATCAAGTAAAATTTTTGTGATTAATTTCCACCTTTTTTAATGATCCAAACCTTACCAATATGCCAAATTTGAGCATCCGGTCATTACATATTTAAGAAATGAAAATTTACCCTTCAAACTTCATTTTATGGATTGAAAGAGAGAAAAAGTCTAGGTTTTTCGAATTTCTCTTTATTACTGCTCTAAACGGTACCAAAATATAAACATTTAGCATTCTAGGATGATTACATATTTAATTGATGCAAATTTACCCTCGCAAATATCTTTGAACCGCTCCAGCTGGCATACCGCTCGGAGCAACCCTGAATACTATGTATTACCTATTTATTTTCTCCATATCAACGATAAATAAGAAGGAAATTCAAATTAAAAGTTTTTCTTGCCGAGGAGTAGCAGAGTTGTTGATTTTATAGAACAATCAGGAAAAAATCGAAAGGGGCTCTAATAAACGGTTATATATATTTAGTTGGAATTCAACAAAAAAAAAATAAAACCGACTTCAAGAAAATTAAATTCAACAAATAAAATAATAAGAACTCAAAAATCAAATAAAATGCACTAAAAGGTATAAAATAATTATCTAATTTAGTTACAACTAAACGACGAAATATTAACATGAAATCACTTTTTGAAGTCAGTGCCAAAAATATACCTTTTATGAATCGAACTCAACGAATCTTGCTTATATAGTTTGATTGGCACCGACTTCAAAAGGTGATTTCATGTTAATATTTCGTCGTTTAGTTGTAACTAAATTAGATAATTATTTTGTACCTTTTAGTATATTTGATTTGATTTTTAAGTTATTATTATTTTATTTGTTGTATTTAATTTTTTTGAAGTCGGTTTTATTTATTTTTACTTTATCCAATGCGAAGCATGGGGAAAGTATTGTAATCGGTCTCGCGGCAAGCTCGACTTCAAAGGGTGCTCAGGTAAAGACTAAGGAACCCATGGACTCAATTAAAGTCACAAATTGTAGTATTCAATTAGGTTGAATTTTAACACGTGACGGTTTTGCCAAAAATGGGGTCTCGTCGAGCGGCCAGAAAGTGCGATTTTTACTTTATCCAATGCAAAGCATGGGTAAAGTATTGTAATCGCTCTCGGGGCAAGCGTGGCTTCAAAGGGTCCTCAGGTAAAGACTACGGAACCCATGGACTCAATTAAAGTCACAAATTGTAGTATTCAATTAGGTTGAATTTTAGCACGTGACGGTTTTGCCAAAAATTACATGGGGTCTCGTCGAGAGGTCAAAAAAGTGCGATTTTTTCATTTAGTGCGTGCGGATGTATGGATGGATGGATGTTATCGTTATTTATGCCCACGATTTTTTCCACACCGTTGCACCGATTGAAATGAAATTGAAAACCTACCATTAGTTTAACAAAATGAAGCGCTGATTAGTTTTTGGTACATATCGGCCCACAAACATTAGTACTTTATTTCAGTACTTTTTTAGTTTTTTCTAAATATCTTGAAAATGACTTAACCAATTTTGATGAAATTTAATATCCTAATTAAATACCTTGGGGACCACAAAAAAGGTTAAATAAAGTTTTTAGTAAAATTATATTTTAAAGTACTTTACTCTAGAGTAAGTAGTACTTTTTTAAATTTTTAAAATTCTTTAAAATTTATTCAAATGAGAGTTTTAATATGGCTCATTTAGCCTTGCTTAAGTAAGAATGGATAGGCTTCTCTCTGTGAAATGCTAAAAATTTGGGAGGAATTTTTATAAGTAACCATAGCAACTGCGTTGTTTTCTTATCCGTTACCTTTGCTGAGGACATAGAGAAATCGATTTTAAACCAAAAATAGCGATTGATTCTCATCTAGTACTTAAGGAATAATCATTCTATATTGGATTTTTGACGTTTCGGTTTTTATTAGTAACCATTGCTGAAGACATAGAGAAATCGATTTTAAACCAAAAATAGCGATTGATTCTCATCTAGTACTTGAGGAATAATCATTCTATATTGGATTTTTGACGTTTCGGTTTTTATTGGTAACCATTGCTGAAGACATAGAGGAATCGACTTAAAATCAAAAATAGCGATTGATTCTCATCTAATACTTGAGGAATAACAATTCTACATTGGGTATTTTACGTTTCGATTATTATTGGTAACCATTGCTGAAGACATGGAGGAATCGACTTAAAATCAAAAATAACGATCGATTCTTATCTAATACTAGAGGAATAACCTTATTGAATTCGATTTTTGATGTTTTGACTATTAATGGAAACCTCTACTGAAAATGTGGAAGAATCGAGTTAAAATCAAAAAGACTAAATTCTTTTATGGCAAACAACTCAAGCTTGATTTTAATAGTCAAAACATTAAAAATGGAATGCAATAAGGTTATTCCTCTAGTATTAGATAAGAATCGATCGTTATTTTTGATTTTAAGTCGATTCCTCCATGTCTTCAGCAATAGTTACCAATAATAATCGAAACGTCAAAAACCTAATGTAGAATTGTTATTCCTCAAGTATTAGATGAGAATCGATGGCTATTTTTGATTTTAAGTCGATTCCTCTATGTCTTCAGCAATGGTTACCAATAAAAACCGAAACGTCAAAAATCCAATATAGAATGATTATTCCTCAAGTACTAGATGAGAATCAATCGCTATTTTTGGTTTAAAAGTTGATTTCTTTATGTCTTCAGGAATGGTTACTAATAAAAAACGAAACGTCAAAAATCCAATATAGAATGGATATTTCTCAAGTATTAGATGAGAATCAATCGCTATTTTTGATTTTAAGTCGATTCCTCCATGTCTTCAGTAATGGTTACAATAATAACCGAAATGTCAAAAATCCAATGTAGAATGGTTATTCCTCGACTATTAAATGAGAATTATTTTTGAATTAATGTCAATATGAACTACAAATTGCAAGTGATATCTGATTAATATTAAAGGAACAAACATATTAATATTTCAAATGAATTTGGATAAAGTTTAGCAACGATCCGTTGCAGTTTATTTCATTTAGTTCGTGCGGATGGATGTATGTATGTTATCGTTTTTTTGGCCCACGATTTTTTCCACTCCGTTACACCGATTGAAATGAAATTGAAAACCTACCATTAGTTTAACAAAATGAAGCGCTGATTAGTTTTTGGTACATATCGGCCAACAAACATTAGTACTTTATTTCAGTACTTTTTTAGTTTTTTCTAAATATCTTGAAAATGACTTAACCAATTTTGATGAAATTTAATATCCTAATTAAGCACTCCTGGGAACAACAAAAACGGTTAAATAAAATTTTTAGTAAAATTATATTTTAAAGTACTTTACTCTAGAGTAAGATAGTACTTTTTTAAATTCTTTAAAATTTATTCAATTGATCGTTTTAATATAGCTCATTTAACCTTGCTTAAGTAAGAATCTCTCTCTGTGAAATGCTAAAAATTTGGGAGGAAATTTTATAAGTACCCATAGCAACTGCGTTGTTTTCTTATCCTTTACCTTTGCTGAAGACATAGAGGAATCGACTTAAAATCAAAAATAGCGATTGATTCTATTCTAATACTTGATAAATAACCGTTCTATATTGGATTTTTGACGTTTCGTTTTTGATTGGTAACCATTGATGAAGACATAGAGAAATCGACTTTAAACCAAAAATAACGATTGATTCTCATCTAGTCATTGAGGAATAACCATTCTATATTGGATTTTTGACGTTTCGGTTTTTATTGGTAACCATTGCTGAAGACAGAGAAATCGAGTTAAAATCAAAAATATCAATTGATTCTCATCTAGTACTTAAGTAAAAACCATTCTATATTGGATTTTTGACGTTTGCTTTATTGGTAACCATTGCGAAGACTTAAAATCAAAAATAGCGATTTATTCTCATCTATTACTTGAGGATTAACAATTCTACATTCGATTTTTGACGCTTCGGTTATTATTGGTAACCATTACTGAAAGACATGGAGGAATCGATTTTAAAATCAAAATAACCATCGATTCTTAATACTAGAGGAATTATTATATTCCATTTTGATGTTTTGACTATTAATGGTACTTAATGAAAACGTGGAAGAATAATCTTATTGATTTTAAGCCTATTCTTCCACGTTTTCAGTAGAGGTTGCCATTAATAGTCAAAACATCAAAAATGGAATGCAATAAGGTTATTCCTCTAGTATTAGATAAGAATCGATGGTTATTTTTGATTTTAAGTCGATTCCTCCATGTCTTCAGCAATGGTTACCAATAATAATCGAAGGGTCAAAAATCTAATGTAGAATTGTTATTCCTCAAGTAATAGATGAGAATCGATCGCTATTTTTGATTTTAAGTCGATTCCTCCATGTCTTCACCAATGGTTACCAATAATAACCGAAATGTCAAAAATCGAATGTAGAATGATTATTCCTCGACTGTGAAATGAGAATCGATCATTATTTTTGAATTAAAGTCAACATGAACTGCAAATTGCAAGTGATATCTGATTAATAATAATGGAATAAACATATTAATATTTCAAATGAATTTGCATAAAGCTTAGCAACGATCCGTTGCAGTTTATTTTTTTTATAAAAATTATTTTTCTTTTTTTCTTTTTAGTGATGTTATTAATAGTGACTTAATACAATACCTTGCATACATCTCGTAAGAGAAAGATTCGGTCGAAGGAATAAGAAATTGATAATAAAATTCAATTCATAAATATAGAAATTCTCTCGAAACGTTTGCGGGTTTTAAATGAATCTTTTAAGATTTTTTATAAAAGATTTTATTTTTTATAATTATTTTCTCATAAGAATTGGAGATTTACGTTATTTCGTCATTGATCATATCATCAGAACATGACCAAATTAATATGGGACCACCCCTAAAGTACCCCCTTTCCAATAAAAAAGAATCATCGAAATTGGTCAACGTGGCAAAAAGTTCTCGCTGAACATACATAAAATAAATAAAAAGTTAGGTATCTTGACTATCTTGGAGCTATACTGATCCAAACGCAGAAAGAATCATTAAAATCGGTTCATAAACAAAGAAGTTATGAGTGAATAAACATAACAAAAATGATCCAATACCAATGAAAAAAAACGGGTCCAATCGGAAACTATACTAAACCAAACAAATGGAAAAAATCATCAAAACCGATTCACAATTGGCGAAGATATCAGTTAACATAGAAACACAAAAAAATTCAGTCGAATTGAGAACCTCCTCCTTTTTTGAAGTCGGTTAATAATGTTGTATTAATAAACTACATTATAATACCAAGTTTCAGCTTTCTAGCTGAAACCGTTTCTCTGGAAAAAAATTGCTAAATTTTCAAAGACCGTAGGTATATGGAGTCTTAAAAAAATTTCACTTTTTGCTCCTATTTGATATTATAAGCTCTTATTTATCTTCCTTATTTTTAGATTATTTATAGAACTTAAGTTGAATAAATTTTTGGTTTTTAGCTTATCTAATGACTTCCTTAAACATTACTATGAAGTTGTGATCGTTTATTCTGACACTAAATTTTAAATTTTGATAAAATATCTTTTTTGACCTGTTTGAATAAAGTTTGACACTAAAATAACGAGCAAAGTAAAAAAAATTATCTTATAAATAAATAAGATGTTGCTTCTAAAATGTGCTCATGCATATCTACATTTTGTTCGTTGAAAATAAAAAGTGGTAAAATAAAATAATATTAAAAACGTCGTAATAAACTACATTTTTAAGCAAAGTTAAGGAACTCATAAAATAAAAATAAGTTTCTATGTTTACAATTTCTTTTTTTATTTATTTATAGGTATATTATTATGTTCAATTTATATAGTATATCGTTTATATGCAGGTAGGTACACTACCTGCCCACTAGGGTTAATTCTAGATGACACTTAAGCCATGTGTTTTATTATTATTCTAAACATTTTGGCAAAAGTTCAATTTTTCAAATAAATTGACCCAGAATGCCTCTCACTTCAAAAAAAGCTTAAGACTTTCCTAGCATAGGCGTAAATGGGAGCGACTTTTGTGGGCTTAATCCCCATTTTTTCAAAACACCCCAAGAGCCAAAACAAAAATAATACTTGTAGCTGATATTTAGTATAATCCCCGCTCTTTTCCCTGATTTTTTTTCTACCTCTATAACTTAAAAAGTACACCTTAGAATTTTAAAAAACAAAACATTCTCATTGATTTTTCTTTATGAATCATCAACTCTGCTATTCACGGAAAAATATTTTCAGTTAAATATAAAAGACCAGTTGCGGTTGGTGACTTTTTAACCGGGGTATTGCTGTCTTGCTGTCCAAAAAATTACCCTTTTTTTATTTTAATCTTCGCTTTTTTTTTGCAAATTTCATCGAATACGTTTTCATTTTCTCAAATTTATCATTAGTTTTTTTTTAAATATATTTTGAGACCTTCTCCCCAAACGGATATTGCTTTGTGTGAGCGAGGGTAGCAGTCAGAAATTAAATCTTTTGACTTAAACTCCACTGTCAATGAGATGGAAATTGACAATTGACCATCTTCCACAATGAATCAGCCTATCCTATAAGAAAATCTTTAATTTCTCCTAGTTCTATTGCTATAACCAAGCTATGACTTGTATATGTTTCAGTAAAACGCGTTTTTAGTAAGAACGCGTGCTTACTAGTTAAAACACGTTTCGCTGAATACCTTTATGGCAACTAGAGTTTACCAATGTTGGTTGAGTTTGGTTTAAAGGTCTAGAATCTTCATTTCGAGTATTCATTTTCAAATTTTTTAAATAAAAATTTCAAAAATTAGAAAAAAAAGTTGTTAGCGGATGTAATTTTTGACATTTTTGTATAAAATTTTTTGAAAATAAACTCACGAAATGAATCGGAAGGTCGAAAATGAAGATTCTAGACCTTTGAACCAAACTCAGCCAGCATAAGTAAACTCTCTAGTTGCCATTAAGGTATTCAGCGAAACGCGGTTTGATTGGTAAGAGCGCGTTCTTACTAAAAAACGGATTTTTACTGCAACATATATAGCACTCTCTTAGTTATTTCCGATCTTATATGGTATATTGAGAGTTCTTAGAAATGAATTATTCCAAAGATACTCGAATCATGGTTATTTATTTCTTTTTTTGTATTATTTCTATATTTTAATAGTTCCACAGCGAGAACAATTTTTATTCTACTAAAACTATTACTATCTTTGATATGCTTGAACTGGAAGATATACCAGGCAGGGAATTCAAACCAAACCTTCTATCCGTACACTTTTCGGAAAATCATTCATTTTAATTGCCCCTTGAATCTATGCAACAATTTTATTTCATTTCGAGAACCAATATACTTTTCAAAACAAAAAATGCTTTTTCTAAAGATATTTGAAATAACGGATAATAATTTGAAAATTTAAAGATCCTTCTGAAATTTTGAAGTTGACCTTATATTATTTATGAAAATACTCTAAATGTGTGAAATTTTAGGGATGCGCCGCATCCACAGCATCTATGGACCGCACGTTACTGCTACATTGTTGATTCGTGTTTGTTAAGTATATAAGTATGTACTTAGAATAATATTTCAATAATTAGGAGGAGAAGCTTCAAAATACCTGTGTTGAACATAAAAGTAGAACATATTTCAAAGATTGAATTTGCTTAAGAGGGATTTTTATTATTAATAGCATATATTTCTTATCTTATCATTCATTAATAGATTACCCCACTGGATATTGTATATACCTATATATTCTACCTAGCATGGTGGCATGTGGAAAGAAAATAATCACTGAAGTTATTGTTACCCGAGGTAAATGCCCCGTATCTAAATAATACAAACTTACGACCCTTAGGTGTCACCCCTTAAAGAGATTAACCCAATTCCCCTCGATTTTCTTTAATTTCAAAAAATTTTCATGACTTTATTCTGATCTTGATTAAAAAGCAAAAAAAATACCAATGGAATAAACTTGGTATTTAGAGTTGAGATACAACTTTTGTTATATATTCAATAAGTCCCTTGATAAAGGGGGAAAATTCCGCCAACTGCAACTCATAAAAAAAGATAAAAACTAACATTGCAATTCATAGCCCAGACAGCGTCCGTTCTTTTCATATCAGCTGGAGTTGTGGAAAACATCTATCTCATTCGCCCAGTTTTACGACCGTCCGACAAAAAGACATTAACTGAACTCAAATATCCTCAGAACATCGTATTTAAAAAAAATAAATAAAAATAAATATATATTTTCAAACATAGTGGAAAATTAGAAAAATTTCGATTGTTTTAATCAAAGAGTTTAATTTAAAAAAATCAAATTATTTAATTGAAAATATTTATTTCGAAATGTTTAATTTTGTGATTAAAAATATTAAATCAATTTATGATAGAAATCTTATCAAGCGAGGCTTTAAATTATTTATCTTTTAGGATATCAAATAAATAGTAAATAATTTCGGAATGTAAGTATTAGGATACGAAAAGCTATTTGTTGAGTCGAGTGTTAATAATAAACTCACTAGAATAATCGAATTGACCAATGAGAAGTGCTATGATAATTTTTACGCTTGTCTATATTTCGGATAAAAGTACTTTTCTAATTGCCGTACCTATCTACAGGTAAATTAGTGTTGAAAATATGAAGGGATCGACTTAAAATCAAAAAGACCAAATTCTTTTTTGATCTGAAGCTTTTATTTTTGTGGTTAATTTTATTAAGAGTTTAAATTTTATTAAAATCACACATAATAAATTAAAATTATTCGTGTTCAATAAATAATTATAATTAATTATGTGTGATGTTAATAAAATTTATACTCTTTTTTTGCTCTTTTTTGATTTTAAGTTAGTTCCTCCGTGTTTTCAACACTGGTTACCATTAATTGTCAAAACATCAAAAATGAAATGTAACAAGATTATTTCTCCAGTATTAGATTAGAATTAGAAATATTAGAAGCTTGAGTTGTTTACCAAAAAAAGAATTTAGTCTTTTTGATTTTAAATCCATTCTTCCACGTTTTCAGTAGAGGTTGCCATTAAAAGTCAAAACATCAAAAATGGAATGCAATAAGGTTATTCCGCTAGTATTAGATAAAAATCGATCGTTATTTTTGATTTTAAGCCGATTTCTCCATGTCTCCAGCAAAAGTTACCAATAATAATCGAAGCGTCAAAAATCCAATGTAGATTTGTTATTCCTCGAGTATTAAATGAGAATCAATCATTATTTTTGAATTAAAGTCAACATGAACTGCAAATTGCAAGTGATATCTGATTAATAATAAAGGAATAAACATATTAATATTTCAAATGAACTTGGATAAAGTTTAGCAACGATCCGTTGCAGTTTATTTGTACGAGTAATTGCGAGTATGTTACCTAATGGTGGGGGGGGGTAATATTTTAGGATTTTAAGAGGCCCGCGAATTAATAAAAGGTTAACAACCACTGTTCTATTGCATTTTCCCTTTAATAAGAAGATTCATTTTATCGCAGAACTTAATCATTTAATTGCCGGTCGGAATCTGAAATTGCACAATACATTCAAGTCCTGAGTATATGCAGATTTGGAGGATCCAGATTAACGATGTAACTATTGTAGAATTGTGGCCTAAATTATTACTAGAGGATTGTTTATGATCCATACATCTTGTTTTAGCAAACTAATAATTAGAAACGACAATCAAACTTTTACTGCATTTATCATTGAAATAGCTTTTATTATTTAGATTAAAATATTTGGAATTAAATTTTTATTTATATAATTAAAGTTATCTTGTGCAGACCACCTTATGTCGATAAGTTATATAGATTTTATTGTAAATAATTTTATAATTTCCTATTTAAGGTAGTCGTTTCACCATATGGGTTTTCTTAGGATTTTTTTGAAATTTAGAAAGATTATTATTTAAATACTTCTGCATCGATGGGTGGCAAAACGAAATTTATAAACAATATAGTTGCAGAGATATTAAATTCCAAAGATAGAGTTTTTCAGACACTTATACATTGCACTATACGGGATTTCGGAAAGTTTACATACATGTTTAATTATAATTAAGAAATTCTTCTTAAGATTCTTATAAAAAACTAAACCAACATTAAACAATAACTAATATATTTTTAAGAAAATTTTAATTCATAGTTACAACACAGTTTCTGAGATAATAATGAATAAATAATGAAAAATTTACACTAAAAACAAGCTGCCAACAACGCATTTATTTAACCTAAAAAGTGGATTAAGTTTAGTACTTTTTTGACTTTTTTTTTGCTTCGGCCATTGTCTCAACAGCTTTCAATCGCTTATTAATCATTTTTTGTTTTATAAATCTCCCTTTATAATATACTTTATCTGAAATTTCTATGATAAAATATATACAAGCTCAGACAGTGTTGCCAGATTTGTCAAAAGCACGCGATTGGCTAGTAGTGGTACATAAACACCAACAAGTTTTGGGCTTATGAATTATGAATCCTTATTGTCTGTTCTTCTGTATATATTCTAGCATTAACTTTTTGCTACTATTGTCGCGATACAAACCTTAAGAAATATAATTAAGAAATATTTGGCTTTGGCTCTAGTAGAAAACTCTCATATGATGATGCTTCATTTATACATGAATTATATAAAAAGGAATTTCTAAAGAAATTACGAGAGATA
Organism: Forficula auricularia; assembly: GCA_024734495.1. NCBI lineage: Eukaryota > Metazoa > Arthropoda > Insecta > Dermaptera > Forficulidae > Forficula > Forficula auricularia. The sequence continues at coordinate 5,265,707 of JALMQS010000120.1, read as the reverse complement.
TAATAAATCCAAGCTGTCATGCATAGATAATTTTTATTACATGTCAGAAGAGATTTTAAAGTGTTAAATATGTCAGATCGTCCTCCACATATAGTAGATAATTTGCTCACCAATAAGATTGCTGATTTTATCATTGGAATTCGGATTCCGAGTGGGTGAACACAACCCTTCTGACATGGAATAAAAATTATCCATGACTACACAGATTTAGTAAAAGACACTCTGAGGTGATTTCTTGATAAATTTAAAGTCTGTTTCTATTAGCAATTTGAACTTTTATATTGTAGATATTAAAGCGTTAAGACATTTCGATTAGAAAAGTAATTTTGGAATGAAGATAGATTGTGATTGATATTTCGGATTTGTATAAATAATAATTTAATGTATTTGTTTGTATACCTTGTACAAAAAACAATAAAAATTCTATTCTATTCTTTAAAAAAGCGTTGCCCCCTGTCAAATATGCAACTAATTTGGCAGGGTTTCCTGCCGAATATCTATCCTTTAGGCGACCTAGCGATAGACTCGACGCTAGAGAAAGAAATTCCTACATCAGGGGTGTCCAACTTTTTGGCTTACACGAGCCACATTTGAAGAAAACAAATTCTCACTTTATATTGTACTTTATCTGCCATTTATATGATAAAATATATATACAAGCTCGGACAGTGTTGCTAGATTTGTCAAACGAGCACGGGATTGGCTAGTAGTGGTACATAAACAGCAAAAAGTTTTGGGCTTATGAATTATGAAACCTATTGTCTGTTCTATATACTCTAGCATTCAATTTTTGCTAGTATTGTCGCGAAATAACTACCTTAATATAATATTTCTTTTTGAAATAATTTCGAACTGACTTTTAAAATGTGTATTAGAGAAATAATTTGATATCGATATTTTTTTAGAACTTAATGTTTCAAGGTATATATTTGAATGATTCAGTAGCCAATGTGATTAAGTCTACGTTTTGAAAATTTCTAAATTTTCATTATTTTTCGTACAAATATTTTACATCTTTGCTTTGGCTTTCATTTTACTTCGTCTGAATATCTTATCTTATCTTATCTTATTATATTAAACGAGCAAAGTTTATATATATATATATATATATATATATATATCCGGTCGGGTTCTCGAAAACGGCTCTAACGATATGGATGAAATTCACTGGTTAGGAGTGTTTTATGCTGGACATTCGATCTGTCACGGTCTCATCTTCGGCTAAATTGTTTTTGATGGGTTTTTTGTTAATTGAAATAATTATTCACATGTGGTTGTATCGATAAAAATGTTTATTTCCATTTTTATTCAATTTCCTTTTAATAAATAATTGTTTTTTTAATTTTATATCCCACAATAAGATTATTACAATTATTATTATATATTAAAAATTATGCAATTTTATTGATTAAAAATCGAGCTTTAAATCCCACAAGTATTAATTTGACAATTTAATTGATGAACTCAAAAATTGTTAATTTCATGATTAGTTTTTGAGAATTTTTTATTTATAAATGTCTATATATAACTGTTATTTAATTAAAAAAAATAATTATACCGTATTTATTTATATACCATACCTATATACACATAATCTGTGGACCACTGAAAGCTAGAAATGCAAAAACTGGGTGCGTGGACGGGGGTATATGTGGGGGTGCAGGAGGCGGGGTGCAGTGGCGGGGGAGGGGGGGGTTGAAGTGGTGGGGGCCCAGGGGGCGAGGGGGGTTTCGGGGATTAATATATATCTATTAACTGAAGCAAAAATTTACCGAGCATCGCTCGGTGGCGAGGCACTGTTTTTTTAAGAGATCAGGATTTAAAAAACATCAATTTTTAATGACTTATTTTACGGACTTAATCCAATAATTAATTGCTTATTTAAAATTATTAATACAAAACAACCTGAATGAATAATACTACACTTTGTGTCTCTTTTTTTTGAGTTTACACCTTCATTTGATTATTCAATAGGGGCAACATACATTTTGATTTATGCACTTTTTTATATATATTAATGTATGCATCTGAAATAAATAACAAGTTGAATTGTTAATTCCTCAGGACTTGAAACTAGTTGATTAAAAAAAATATGGTAAAGTAAATAAACAAAAAAAAAATTAATATTCATTAGTAACTACGTGTATTCCTGTTTTGGGAATTAAAATATGAATAATCAAATAAAATAAATTAAAGAATTGCTAATTTTTCTTGAATTAGTTATTTCATTTTCATTTATAATTAAACTTTTGCCCCGAGAGATACCTTGTTCCTCCAGGCTACTTTCGTAACATTTTTTTTTTAATTTAAGCATTTTGACAAAAATTCAATTATTAAAATATTTGAGCTCTGTTTCTCCTCCTGCCCCCTTATATCTCTAATCTACTCTTATTAAACGAGCAAAAATTGTATATATATTTATTTATATATATATTTGTTTGTATATTTGTATCTTAGTTCTATTTTGAAAAAAAGCTCTACCGATTTTGATGAAACAAATTCTATTAACAAGTTTGGAGGATGAGAAATCGACTAGGTCTGGACCTCGAAAAAATTCATCTTAATTAATCTTTTCTTAATTAAAGTATGTATAGATGAAAATGTCAGTAAAAAAGTTTGTTTAAATTTTTTCAATTATCTTTTATTTATTAATTGGTTTTTTAATTTTAAAACCCACTAATACTTTATACCAAATATTGTTATATATTAGAATTTGCCAATTTAATTGATAAAATTCCTCTTATTAAAAAACACGCACTAAAAATATTATCGCAAGCTAGATGATCAAGTACAGTCGATGGTGGAGAAGTAATCTCCGAAATCGAAGCCTCAAATACAATATGTATATATTATTTAATGTAAAAAATTGCTTCAATATAATTATTATTTATTTAATTGATTAAAAAACTGGATAAATGTTTATTTAATTAAAAAAATATATATACGGAATTTATTTATATACCTATATACACCTATGCTACACATAATCTGTGGACCTCTAGAAAGCTAGAAATGCAAAAACTGGGTGCGTTGTGGGGGTGAGGGTGGGGGGTGCAGGAGGTGGGGTGCAGTTGTGGGTTGTGGGGGATCCGGGGGCGAGGTTCTGGGTTTCGGGGACGGAGTGGGGTAGCGGTGGGGGCGAGGTGCGTGGTTTCAAGGGGGGGTCCAAGGAGCGTGTACTATATAAATTTGTATTTTTTTTAATTTGGTTACCGTGCATCGCTCGTTGGCTCGAGGTACTTAATTTAAAACTTAGATCATCTACCCTCATCTGTAATTTTTCTTTTCACTATTTATATTCAAATTAACTACCTGTAAGACGCGTGGGTGCGAACGCTGCCCCTGGCAAGTTGCTACTGGCTTGCGCTTTCTCTCCTGAGAAGGTCGTTTCAACTTGCCGGGGTTCTCACGTCCAGTCGCACGGGCTCAGGGGTCGCTGGCCTACTAATGGGGACTGGACTCTGAACCCTGCAAAAGTTAATAAAGTAACAGTTATTGCACATATTCATAATTTCGTTATAAGGGAAATCTTATAATAATCCAATTGGAACATTTTTATTCCATTTCGAACAAACAAGATAGGACTTGTTTTTAATCATCTCTTGATAAAACACAATTCATATATAGGCATGCATTTAAACGATATTTAAAAAAGTAGAAATTATCTTTTATATTGAATGTAATGGAAGGCAGCCCGGTGGTAGTGAGGAAGGAAAGAATTTACACATATCAAATAAGGCGTAATTTATTGGAATCCTTCCTTCTTTCCCTTCAAACCGACGTTTCGGAGAATTCTTCCTTCCTTCTTCAGGGTTTCAAGAGGTAATGCTTCTTAATTAAGAAAAGGAGGGAAAAAAATTGTTTTTCTATGCTTCTATGCTTCTGCTAAGGAAGAAGAAAGTTTTAAACTGCTGTGGAGAGAGGAAGGAAGCATTTTATTTGTTTCTTTCATTGACTCCTTGAAACCCTGAAGAAGGAGGGAAGAATCCTCCGAAACGTCGGTTTGAAGGGAAGGGAGGAAGGATTCCAATAAATTACACCTTATTTGATATGTGTTAATTTTTTCTTTCCTCACTACCTCTGGGCTGCCTTCCATTACATTCAATTAAAAGTTCTACCAGTCCGGCTCTCTCCAGAGAAAATTTGGTTGCAAAATTACCTTTTATAAATTGTTATTTCTGATATTTTAATATTTATTTAAAATGTGTATTAAAATTATTTTAATTTTTGGAGAGACTGACTGATGGTAGAATTTCAATGGACATATTATGGTGAAGAGGATAATGAAAAATAAAATTACGATTAAAAGAAATTGATTGAATCTTTCCTCCTTGAGAATTAAATTTAAAAAAATAAAAATAAAAAACTGATGTGGCCATCCACATGACTTTACTATACACCTGGGTCATCTCGTATATATTTAATATTGAATTAAAATAATTTATAATTATTTACGAAAGAACCCCCCCCCCCTCCTCTTAGTTTTGGGTCCATTATCAATTAAGAATATCTTCTTTTAATTATGGGACTATTTTATTGGAAATATCAGCTTCTTCGAATTTTGTTTAAAAATATTTTTAAACCCCTCCTCCCTTTTTTTGGTCAGTATCAATTTCACATAGTGAGTCATTTTCATAATAGTTTGTTATATTGGGTGCATGTGCGAAATTTCGATTAAAGGCTCTACAACTTATATTGATAGTTTTATTTTAATTTTGGGGGGGCCCCCCCCTTAATTTTGGCGTCGATTTCAACCAAAATCTAATCAGCGCTTAATCTCAATGCACCAAAACTACATGTTCAATTTCGTTTTGATATGCACACTAGTTTTTGAGCTAGTGCGTCCACAAAAATTTTCTAACACAGACTAACGTACTAACAGACATTTTGACAAAACAGTTATTATCTCGAAAAATATAATTTTTTCGATGTTCACTTATTAGGGCTTTTTTGTAGACCGAAACGCCAAGGTTCCGCCAAATTTTTTTTTACTCTAAATAGTTTCATTCGTTTTTGAGATATTTCGAAAAAACGAAGCAAAAAAAACACTTTTTCTATGCACAATTACAATACTTGATTGACCATACCCTATGGTAAACTAAAAATTTATGGTAGGCTGTAGATATATTTTAAAAGAAATCTTTATTATTTATTTTAATAAAATTTGAACTTAGATCTAATATCTTAATCCTCTATTTAATCTAGTATTACTTTTAAGTGTTCAGAAGACATTTTTATATTTTCTAATAATTAAAAGAAATATATATTAAAATATTTTATTATTTCATAAAACATACGGCAAAAATATGTTCGAAGGTATTGAGAAATTGAGAACTGTAGTTAAAAACATTCTATATAAAAAAAGGCAGATAATCTTTTGTAGATGGCTGCTATAAAATTACTTCAGCAGCCGGAGTTGAATTTGGAAAGCAAGGCAAGTTGAAAAACTGAAATTTATTACTCTTTTTAATATCGACATAAAAACCTTTACTCACTAACATTAAAAAATGTTTGCAAAATCATGAAAAAATTTAGATATAATACTGATGTTAACTCAACAAGAAGACCACCCCCTCATCCCCCGAAAGGAAATTCTGTTTTGACTATTATGAGCTATTTAATGAATAAATAATATGGATTATAATGAATGTTTAGATGGTGGGGAGCAAGTTATTTAACATTATGTCAAAAAGATTTTATCTTTTCTATAAACGTCTCAAACCCCCACTCTCTTGGGATAAATATGACTTTCAAGGGTGTGTGAGTGTGTGTTAATTTGAGTTTTAAATTAATTATTTCTAATTAGATATAAACCACGGAGTTGCTTATTTCGTTAATTTATTATTTAAAATAATTGAATAAATAATTTAGTAGGTATACTGATTGATGAGAGAATTAACTTGATATTACTTTCTTTAATCCTTTCGAGAACCTCTTCATTTGCAATTCTATCTACTCATTTAATGATCATCAACATTCCCCTGAAATACGACATTTTAAAGGCCTCCAGTCTTCTTTTTTCATCCCTTCCAACGTACAAGTTTCATATTCATATAGCGGGATGTTCTATATATTTTTTTAAATCGTTTAAAAAAGCGTCAGTTCCTAAAATTTACCCTGAGTGAATAATATAAGGTGGGGCAGAGCACCTTGTTTATTTAGAAATTCAATTAAGGAAAAAGTAACTCAGATAAATATTTAATTCTTTGAAGAGCATCAAGTACAGGATTTAAATTTTTTGTTTACACAATTTTAAAGATGATATCAGGCAGATGCCGTCCATTATTCTCAATACACTACTGCGTCATCTCATTGAGGGGCGTTCTGCACTGACCAGCACGGTCGCCTGATTTAGCCCCCTACGATTATTTTTAAATTAGGCTAATTGTCTACAACGATCTTTCTAGGCCCTGGCTGAACTGAAGAACAACATTACTAAACCTGTCGTCAACATATCCGTCGATATGCTGACAAGAGTTGAACGAAACTTCCGAGTTCGATTTACGCAGTGTATTGAGAATAATGGACCCCATCTGCCTGATAGAATTATTATCTTTAAAACTTTGTAAACGTAAAATTTAAACGTTGTACTTGATGCTGTTCAAAGAATTAAATATATACATATCTACGTTACTTTTTTCTTAATTGAATTTCTAAATAGGCAGGGTGCTCTGCCCCACCCTATACTACAATTTGTGACTTTGGTTGAGACCATGGGTTCCGTAATCTTTATCTCATGACTCTTGAAGTCGCGCTTAGTGCCAGACTGATTACAGTACTTTACCCATGCTTTGCTATGAATAAAGTAAAATAAATAAATAAAGATTTAATAGATAATTCATTGGAACGGGAAGGTTAAAGGTTTGAGAGCATTAGCAAGTATTGTATATTGAAATATCTTCTTTTTTAGACCCGCTTAAGAGATTTAGATAATTTTTCTGACTCTCAGGTAGGTAATTTTATTTAGAAAAATACATATATTTTATTATTTGGGTTATAGGAAATCCAACTGTTGAGAGTCAACATAAAAAGCAGCGACAACTGGTGAGTTGTGATTACACTTCTCAAAAGTAGTGTTATTAATAAATTTTCTATGAAATTTAAAAATTTTTAAGTAAGATGTTCTTTGTACAAAGCAATTGTTTGCTCCATTAAGGGTAGTTACCCCACGAAGAAGGTGAAGGGATGCTCGTAAAAAGTATGTGATTTCATCTCTGCTTTTGTCGAATATTCTAAGTCTAAGATATATAAGCTTAAGAAGTGTGGTTAGTTTGTTCCGTTGAGAAAAGGAATCATAAAATTTTCTGCTTACTATTTTAGCCAAACGTTGAGTAAAAGCCGACTCGTTCAGCGAACTAAGCATCTCATTAAATAAGAGCAAGGGGCGTAGATAAGGGGTTTACGGGTTCAATGAAATTTAATTTACTTTTTTTATTATTCAAATTTTTAAAATTAAATGTTTGATTTGCATCCAGTAACTTAACAGAGCTTATATCATTAATTATAATTTATAAGTCTACGTTGCTTGTGTCAAAGTAGTGTAGTTAAATAAAAGCTTGTAAAATATATACCCCACAATTCCAAAAATAGAATACGAACCCCGTCCCATCTCAATTGGCCCACCAATATTTTTTCTTTTTAAATAAAATCATGCTAATTCACGGTAAATTTAATTTAAATATTTATTTTTATTATCATTTGGAACAACATTTTAAACAATTTAAAACATTTTATTGTAACATTTAACTTGAAATTATTTTTTAATTTTAAGACACACTCTTTAATTGTCTCCTTTAATTTATAAAAATTCTGCTACTCTTGGCAAAAAGAAACTTTCAATTTAAGGTAATTGTATCACCATATGCGTTTTCTTAGGATTTTTTTTTGAAATTTAGATAGATTATTATTTAAATACTTCTGCTTCGATTGGTGGCAAAACGAAATTTATAAACAATATAATACCGGAGATATTTTTAAATTCCAAAGATATAATTTTTCCAGACTCTTAAACATTGCACTATACGGGATATTGGAAAGTTTACATACATATTTAATTATTTTTTTGCAACGAAATTTTCTCTGGAGAGAGACGGACTGGTAGAAATTTTAATTGAATGTAATGGAAGGCAGCCCAGGGGTAGTGAGGAAAGAAAAAAACAACACATATCAAATAAGGTGTAATTTATTGGAATCCTTCCTCCTTTCCTTTCAAACCGACGTTTCGGACCCTTTGAAACCCTGAAGGAGGGAAAAATCCTCAGAAACGTCGGTTTGAAAGGAAAGGAGAAAGGATTCCAATAAATTACACCTTATTTGATATGTGTTGATTTTTTCTTTACTCACTACCCCTGGGCTCCCTTCCATTACATTCAATTAATATTTAATTATAATTAAGAAACTCTTCTTACCATTGTTATAAAAAACTAAACCAACATTAAACAATAACTAATAAATTTTTTAAGAAAATTTTAATTCATAGTTACAACACAGTTTCTGAGATAATAATGAATAAATAATGAAAAATTTACTCTAAAAACAAGGTGGCAACAATGCATTTATTTAACCTAAAAAGTGGGTTAACTTTAGTACTTTTTTGACGTTTTTTTCGCTTCAGCCATTGTCGCAACAGCTTTCAATCGCTTATTAAGAACTTTTGGTTTTATAAATCTCCGTTTATAATATACTTTATCTGAAATTTCTATGATAAAATATATACAAGCTCGGACAGTGTTGCCAGATTTGTCAAACGAGCACAGGATTGACTTGTAGTGGTACATAAACAACAAAAACTTTTGGGCTTATGAATTATGAATCCTTATTGTCTGTTATATATACTCTATCATGAACTTTTTGCTAGTATTGTCGCTATAAAACTACCTTAATTGAAAAAAATTTTCAGGACATATGAAATTATAAAAGAAAGAAAAATTGTAGGTTATATTTCAATTCGGCTCTTGGACTACAGCATATAATATAGGTTTTGTAGTATTGTTATTTAAAAATGTATAATAAAGAAGTTCGCTCTGGATGCTTAGTACTAGCGATTAGCGATTAGTATTAGAGTGTTGCGAATGACTTGAGCTTGGCCTTTGTAATATTGTTGTAGCCCTCTTCCTCGTGTTCCAAAGGGGCCTATGTCAGCTCTGGGCGTTCCCTGTGGCGGCCTTTCCTATGCCCTACGACTGCGAGCACCGGCGGCGATGCCTCTCCTTCTGGACCCAATGGCGACGAGGTATCAGCATCCGCATCCGAGGGAGAATTCGAGGACTCCTGAACGGGAAAATACGCCCAACGAGCGCAAAACAACCACCAAACGACCCAGTGTCCAGTCATCGCAGTCCAAAAAGAGGTCCAAAAAGGATCGAAACTCCTCCACTTCCGATTAAGCTTACGACGCCGACGATGGAACTCTACCATGTGTGATCTTTTAAGTTTTTTTTTTGTTTTAATAGACCTTATGAACAATTATTTTATGTCTACATATTTTTAATAATCTCTCTTCAAAAATACAAACATTAAATGTACTTTTTCTTTTTTTCAATTTCATAGCTAGCTTGAATTTATGTTATTTAAATTTTAAATATCCTAAATACTCCAATCAAATTGTGCTCAAATGGGTCCCTATGATTTATATGTTTTTTGGGGCGCTGAATCCAAATCTGAGGTCTCCCACCAAAATTCCGTGACGCAACATTGTAGAAAATGCAAGGAGGGTGAAATTTCTCATTTTTTGGCGGTTTTTCGCTTATAACTCGAAAACTGTCAACTTTTCATAAAATAACCTTCCTAATAGAAATGAACTTTGTTTCTATTGTAGCAAATTTGATCTAGCTTAAAAATGTATAAAATGTTCTTTGTCGAAAACGTGCTCCTTCATGGTCAAAATGGGAAAATATCAAAAAAAGTGCGAGTTTTTGGAATTTGCCAAAACAGAAAAAATAGGCCAATTTACAACTAGCGTTTGAGCTAGAACAGTTGGGCTGAGAAAAAACCTAAATAATGAAATTTGTAGGAAATTTTATGAACTTTCATTTTAAATAGGAAGATTATTTACGAAAAGTTCACAGTTTTCGAGTTATAAGCGAAAAACTGACTGAAAATGTGATTTTTACCTTTTTTGCATTTTTGACAATGTTGCGTCACGGAATTGTGGTGGGAGACCTCAGATTTGGATTAGGCGCCCCAAAAAACTTATATATGCAAAAAATCAGAACTACCCCAAAACTTTCCTGATAAAAACACAATTTGACTGGACTAATAAACTTATTAAAGAAGTAAAGCTTTTGCAAAAATTCAAATAGATTCGCAAATCAATTACAATGATTTTAACCGATCGTTTTGTGATATTATAATTTTAGAATATAGATTGATCTATATTATTATTAATCTTATGATAATTATAATAATAATTATTTTCAAAATTAATTATAATTAATAAGAAAGTATTACAATCTAAGAAATAAGCATTTATATTTCCGCTGCAAGAAAGCTAAATATCGGATAAAATCTTTATTATTTTTATATTATTATTCAATATTAAAAAGATATTTAATACAAATTTATCCATTATTATATAAAAATAATCGTGATAATAATTGTAAATAACATATTGAAATATATTATATTTATTCCATGAAATGTACTAGGAATTAACCATTTTTAGGGAAGGTAATATCCTATTACTGAATCTATAAAGGAATATTTAGAATGAATATTCATTCAAAAAATCTAACTAAAAAAAAACATATTTTAATTAAGAGCCACAATTTCATTTAAATATATTAAAATAATAATTGCATACCATTTTTTTAAAGTTATACTTATTTAATCATTTAACTATTCGTTTAGAGAATTTTTTAATCTAAGAAATAATAATCAACGAGGTACATAGAATTGAATTGCAAAAAAATTATATTCCTATAATGATAATTATTATTATCATAAATTTTTTATAAAATTGATATTTTTTCTAATTAGGTTTTAATCGAGGGGTGAACCGCGATTGGAATTAGCTGTACACGTCTTTGGAATTATTTTGGAATTCATTAGATTCATGTATTGTCTTCTACTTGGAAATGAAAGTGGAAGTGGAATTAGGTGTACACGATATTAGGTCGCGGTTCACTCCTCGGTTTTAATGGAAATATAAATATCAAGAATATAAGGAGAAGGTGGTATTATGTCCATCAGTTTGTATGTGAAAAATACTCTTATTCCAGCGATAGACTAGTCAGTACCTGGAGTCTAAGGACCACGCATGCCAGAACAAGAAGACATGATAAAAAATAATTTACCATTATTTTGACAATTAATTCAATTAAATTGAAAGTTTCTTTTTTCCGAGAGTAGACGAATTCTTATAAATTATAGGGGACAATAAAAGAGTGTGTCTTCTGCTGGAAAAATACATTTTTATTTTATTTATAAAGAGGCTATAGCTTCGAGGGCTTTGCCCTCTTCATCAGTCTATTACAATTGATTCACAGGAATTAAAGCCCTCAAAACTCTAGTCACTTTATAAATAAATTAAAAATTTATATGAGAATTTTTGGAGACGGACTAATAAGTGAATGGACTGATAATTTTCACTGGCCTTTCAAAACTCTGAAAATGGAGGGAATAAGCCTCCAAAACGTCGGTTTATGAATAAAAAGATAGTCTAAACTATTTCCTTTTTTTGAATTTTGGACTGCCTCGTCAATATCGAGTCAATTAAAAATTTATTTTCCCAGTAGAAGACACACTCTTATTTGTCTCCTTTAATTAATTCACTGTCAAAATATCATAAATTTAATTGATGAAAGGAACAACGTAAGCTAAAATAAATAAATAAAATAGCATTAAAGAAATGTGTGAGCCCCCTAACGTATGAAAGGTAATATAACAAGCATTTAGGGGCTAAAATTCTTTGTTTAGAACTTATTGATTAATTAATCGTAAGTATGCTTAGAATTTGCAATTTTGGTATTTCCCCCCTTAGATTATCAGAGATGTGAACAAAGCAAAAAATCAAAATAGCATAATTATGTATTTTCAGAAAATGCAGCTCATATGAAAGCTCTCATCCGAGTTATATGCTTCATTTTAGAACTCTTCGTCACTATCTCCGAATAGTTGTAAAAACAGGTTGAGTGCTCTGGATTCTTCAAGTGTCAACAACAAACTAACAAAGAACCAACAAAAGTAGCATTTTTTCCTTTTAAAAATAACAGACACATTTGTAACACAGTTCTAATACACTGAAAAAACGATATATTTATAGTTAAGAAATTATATTTGATATGAATAAATAAATGGTGAAGTTAATTATGGGGAAATCGATCTCTGTTCAATATGAATAAATGAATTACGTATTTTAAGTATTCTCATATTTTTGGAGCAACTAAAGATATATTAATAGTTAAGATGCCGCTATTTGAACCAACCACCAATAAGTAAATTATGAAAATATTGTTATTCGAGTAAAATAGGGGAATAGTTAAATTTAATAGTTGGATATTTAAATGGAATATTACGTAATTAAGACAAGAAATGATATTAACTTGGATATTTTTTATTTGTAATAAATATATATATTTCTGACTAGAAGATGAGTAGGTAGAATCTATATTCAATCAAATGAAATATATAAATATTTATTTTAATTATTCATTTGGTTGAATTAATTAGATAAAAATTTGAATTAATTATTAAATTTGATTTAAGGTACAAGGTAATCTAATTTTAATATATATATTAATTAAGTGGATATTGATGAGGCAGTCTAAAAAAAGAAGAAGATAATTTACACTATCTTTTTATTCATAAAACCGACGTTTCGGAGGCTATTTCCTCCTTCTTCAGGGTTTTGAAAAGTCAGTGAAGGAAATCCAATGCGGCATTCCCCTCTGTCTCCTCTTTCAGTGGCAGTTACAATAATATCTTTTATTTCATTCTCAGCAGAATTATAATGTGGACAGAAGAGAATGCCGCATTGGATTTCCTTCACTGACTTTTCAAAGCCCTGAAGAAGGAGGGAATAGCCTCCGAAACGTCGGTTTTATGAATAAAAAGATAGTGTAAATTATCTTCTTCTTTTTTTGGACTGCCTCATCAATATCCACTTAATTCACTTATCAGTCCGTCTCCAAAAATTACTCCAATCTTATATATATTAATATTTCTTATAATCTTATAGAGGGTTTTAAAATTAAAAAAAAAACAATTAATAATGTAAACAAAATTTTTATTATTATTTTTTTTAATATCTTAATTATTAAGATATCACTATTTGCAAAATATCTAAGTCGTTTTATGATAAAAAATACATTTATTTACATATAGGTAATAAGAGGTTTTTCTAGAAGTAAACAAGACATTCTTTAATATTAAAAGTAATAGAATAAAAAACTAATAGAATAAAATAAATCACTCAAGTATATAATATATTTGGATTAAATATCTAAAAATTTGGTCATATTTGGAATGATTTCGATATATCTTGATTATTAATAAAATATTTTTGGAATAAATAAGACCTCATTAAAAGTGTTCAACTCTATCAATATATTTATCATAAATAAATTGTTTTTTCAGTGTATTGTTTCTAAAACTGTTTATCTGATTATTGTCTATGTGAATGTGCCGGATTTTTTTTTGTATTTTAGAATTTCTGATGGTCATTGGTAACGGAAATAATGTATTTTAGACGAATGTGTGATGTAACTATTGAAACCCTGAAAAAGTCGACATAATGTCGGTGAAAAATTAAAAAATTGTCCTTAATTCCCATTAAAAAAACTCTCATTAATACACATTATGGATGGAAATGATAACTATAGTTAATTGTAAATTTGTGTTTTGTATGGTGCTCATTCCAATAAGGGGGAAGGGAAGGAATATTTCCGTCCTGGACCTCGATAGCTATAGGTTTTTAAAGTTACCCCACTGAGCATATTTCCACCATCTTCTTTATATAAATATAACTTTCTAATGATTAATTAATTGTAAAATATTACATCAAATTTAATTTTGATTAAAAGAAATTGAGAGAAATTGTGGCTACGGTTAGAGTTACAACCTTAAGGTTATATTTACAGGTTGTTGTTGGCGTCCATGCGGCTATGCTCACACACGCAATACCTGCCACTCAATCAATTATGATTCCCAGCCTGCTTACTATTTAGAGAACGGTCCTTGCTAGATCCATTCACTTTCAATCCATTTTACGTTATAAAATGACCGATGGATATCTCCCAGAACCGATTCTAAAAATTTATTTCTTGGTGCCCCACACCCCCTATCCCATATTCTGTTGAAAAATTGAGTTATTTATTAATTTATTTTATTAAATTTATATTTATTTCAAGTAGGTATGCAACAAAAAAAGAATTTATAGAAAGAGAAATTTCAGCTAAAACCATCTAGATTTCACATTTTTAAATGAGAGAATTTCATCAGAATTAGTTTTACATAGGGAAAGTGGTGTAGTTTTTAGGTAAAACATGATATTAATTAATAAAGTAAAGGGAGTGTGACAGTGTCACAGTGAAACTACACTCCCTTTACTTTATTAATTCATCAGAATTAGCGTGTTCAAGGGCTGTAGGCTGTGGGGGAAGTTTGTTGAAAGAAGTATTGTTTTTTAATAGTTCAGCTTGTCATTGGATTCTTCAAAATGATCTATTCAACTCGAACAAATAATCCTTTATAATTAATAAACTGCTCGACAAAAATTAAACAAAAATTTGTGAACCTAACAATGGATTCCAATAGTTGTATAATTTATATGCTGATTATAATGCAATTTCTCGATTTTTTACAAGTCAGAGTTTCGAAATATTATCGGTCAAAACGACGAAGGTCGTTTTTACTTATTTTCGAGTACTATTAGATATTAAACAGCAATATTTGAAATCAAAATATATTGGCGTAATTGAAAACAGCTTCCTCTTTCATTTTTAAATCACCCCTTTGTTTTTGGCTCAATTAGAACTCGAGTTATAACTAAAAAACTAAAACTAGGTGATTATAAAAGATAATAAACATTAGGGTGGTCCTTATTTTGGATATTTCCACATTTTTATGCTCCCAGAGTCTCATATGGATAATAAATAAGAAAAAATATCCCCGAAGTTTCAAGTCCCTATCTCAATTTTAACCTGTGCTCCACAGCGATCTAAGTTTCCCATCTAATAAATAACATGGGTTTTTTGGCATTGAACGATCAATTTTTTATTCCGGCCAATGTAATGGTTCAAAAAATTTGAAACTCTGTAAGACTTTATCCTTATAATAGTAGCTATCCTTCAGAATTTTTACAGATTTTTAGCTATTATAATTTTGGAGTTACAGCTAGATAAATTACTGCTGTATCTTAGAGTTAGTAAGATATAGATTTTAAAATTTTAATAGCTAAAAATCTGCAAATATTCTGAGGGATGACTACTATTATAAGGATAGAGTTTACAGAGTTTCAAATTTTTTGAACCATTGGTTTGGCAGAAATAAAAAATTGATCGTTGACTGCCGGGGAACCATGTTATTTAGATGGGAAACTTGCATCGCTTGCACAATTGAGATAGAGACTTGAAACTTGGGGGATATTTTTTTTATATTTATTTCAAACCATAAAATTCGAAAATACCCAAAATAAGGACCACCCTAATAAACATAGATAAAAACTTATGGTCTTGGTTTTTTTACTTATAACTCGAGTTCTAATTGAGCTAAAAACAAGTGGTGATTTGAGAATCAAAGAGGAAGCTGTTTTCTATTAAGTAAATAAAATATTTTGATTTCAAATATTGCTGTTTAATATTTAATGGAACTCAAAAATAGATCAAAATGGCCTTTTTCGCCGATAATATCTCGAAACTCTGACCTGTTGTGAGAAATCGGGAAATTGCAAGTTACAAATTTTTGTCGGCCAGTGTTATTTATCAAAATAAGTTATATCTTAAAGAATGAAGGAGTTAATTCAATTAATATAATATTATTTAAAAGGATCCTAAAATTTTAAAATCTAATTTAGTTACTAATCTATCAAATATCAATAAATGTTTCATATAATAAATATCCCAATACTATACTCACTCTATTAAAATAACAAAATACTATTCAAGAGGCCCATGTTAATGTATAATTTATACCATTAAATGAATTCAATTCATTCCACTTTTAGAATACACTTTTAAAGTGTATTGTAATTTAAATAGCAAACAAAAAAGTAAGTAATGAACACGTTTTCTTTTTTTTAATTTTCACACAAAAGTTCAGAATTTTGACTTTTCGGGGGGCGGGGGACGTAGTTCTTGTACATAAAGTTTATTGTATTTATATTTAAAATCACTTTTTCTTATTTGTTAAGAAAATACTGTTAAGCCCTGCTGACATATATCGGAGGCTCTCGGTCTCCTCTGAATGAATATGCCAATATTAATCTGAAAGAATTATTTTGTTGACTTTGGTTTTAAAATCAAGTAATTGAATTTCAAATACCTATTATATGTAGTTTTTTAATAGTATTTTATAGTGATTCTATGTTATAATTTCAAAAATGTACATAGTATTTCAACATGTAAAAAAACAATTTTCTAATAATCCTATATTTTAAAATAGTTTTTAAAAAATGATGAATTTATGAATAGAAATTCTTGATTAAATTATAAATGAAATGAATATTTTAAAATAAAGAAGATTATGATGTGGAAGGATTTTCCGAGTTGAATCACTCATGGAATACATTTTCTTTTAAGTTCACGACTTTTAAATTCTCACTATATAATACAGGGTGACTCAAAAGAAAGTTTATATTTGGTGGATTGATTAAAAAAAAAGTAAGCCGTCTATCAAAAAAATGTTTATTAATTATTAAAGTACACAATCTGGGAATTTATTTCTTAAAAATAATACAAATGTAAACCCTTGCGTTCGCATCACTCATTTAAACGAGCAGTAAAATTTCTTATGGCGGCTCGGCAGGTAAACTCCGTGATGGCTGCCATTTCGTGACGGATATTTTCTTTCAAATGTGCCAGGGAAGTCGATTTATTGGCGTAAACTTTGGATTTGAGATAACCCCACAGGAAAAAGTCCATAGGGTTTAAATCAGGACTGCGTGGAGGCCAATTTATGCCACCTCTCCTGGAGATCAAATTGCCGGGGAAAATGTTTCGAATCGTGGCAGAGACGTATTGGACGTGAGTGACGTTGTTCCGTGCGAGATGCAGCTTTAAGTAGGTCTTTGTGCAATGATGATCTTTGCACATTTAAAGCACATGCGGGCTTCCGAATCGAAACTTTCGGATCGTCATGAATAGACTGATTAACACGCCTCATATTTTCTAAAGTTCTTGATGACCTTGGTCGCCCGATTTTGGTTTTCCCTGTGTTGTACCACTCTTCAAACTTTTTGACCCATTTTCGAATAAGAGGAATGCTTGGCGCATCATTTAAGTGGCGTAAACCATAAATATTGGAGAATCTTCTACGCTACAGTCGCCAAATGACCATTTTCACAATGCGCGGTCTGCTCCCGAGAAACGCTCCATAAAGATTAAATTCCCAAAATCCAGGCTACCGATTGACATACCATCCGCGACCCTCGGACTTGTTTCGTTCGAGGAGTAAGCTAAACAAATATAAACTTTCTTTTGAGTCACCCTGTATATTCCTACTATATATATATATATATATATATATATATATGATAAATCAATAATAAATCATTCTGAAGCATTTCATAATGCATAATATGTTAATACTTTGATAGTCGGCAGATTGATAGAAAATGTTAATAATTTTTTATATTATTTATCTCATGAGTGTTAGTATGTAAAAAATTCTTCCATACAATCAAACTGACCATTAATATTATAATATAAATATAATATTAAAAAAAATCTTTTTAAAAATGAAAAATTTGATTTTAATTTTGTATTTTTTTAATATTTTTTGGTTATTATTAATTAAAGGAAGAAAGATCCGAACTGTGATTCTATTCATTTGGTCTGTGTGTACTTTGTTTTCTGATTTTAAAAGTCAATGAAATAGAATTGTGATAAAATACTGATGTGAGTACTCGTCAATTTGATTGAGAGTAGGAATTGAATTCAACTTAAAATATAAATTTTTGTTATATTAAAATATTGAAAAAAAAATTATTCAAAATATGATAAATGATGACTTTTTGTCGATTTTTTGAATATCCCTATACACAATGTGCCCTTTAATATCCTGTAAGAAAATTACCTATTTATCTGTGTTATATTGTCTTATAGATAGCTGGATAGCTCGTATTCAATGGTTTGCCTATATAATTGATTTTCTATAACTATAAAGATATATACAATATATATAAATAATCAATATATTCAAATGAAGTGTCCATCTAGTAATATTTAACATTTTATAATTAATTGAAACTTGTCAATATATTCTATATTTTTTATAGTATAAATTTTATAAAATTTTAATTAGGTCGCAAGTTATAATTTGTCTTGTCTTTGATTAAAATAATATATTAATTGTAAACTTTTTACTATTGATGTATTTGCTTATAATATAATACACGAAAAATGTCAACAATCTTAGACCTGTTGTGGGGTGCTTTTTTCTTCTAAGGTCTCAAAGTCCTATTTAATCAAGTTAACAGGATGGAATGACAATGAAAAAACGTTTTAATCGAATAATGATGGTATATAAATCACTAGTGGACTAAGGGGAGGAGGGGCTCCTCCCCGAGCCCAATCGACATCAGGTCCTATATCCAAGTTATCAAATTTTATTTTGAATAGCAAAAAATTAGAAAATTTGTGTTATCAATGAAACTCAAAAGTTCAATCCTAGAACGACTCCAACCTTCGAGCTCGGAAAGTTTAAGAGTATGAAATAAGTTATCTGAACATTTGAACAATATTGTGCTTCTTTTCGTATAGGTAGGTGGATTTTGAGTATTATTGTAATGTAACTTATATTGAAATTGGATCTAAATATTATCTTTTTGAGCCTAAACCTTTTCTATCGACTTAATAAAAAATATGTAGTAAAATATAAAAAGTGATCAGACACACTCTCCGCAAACTTCTTGTGTTCAAGGTACACCTACCAAATCAAGAAATTTTAGAGCAGGCTTGTCCAATCGCTTGCAGCCCGAGATGGCTATCAATGTGGCCCTGCAAAAAATCGCAAACTTACAAACTTTATGAGATTGAGACTAAAAATTCAAGTGATATTACTAAAATACAATACTTTTAACTTGCTATTAATTTATGAGTGATGAATTTTTGAATTTAACACGTTATTTTGCAATGAGATATTCATCAAGTGATTCTTAAATAATTTTATTTATTCAAGCATCTATTTTCAAGTATGAAACATACAAACAATGAAGCAAGATTCAAAATATTTGATGAGCATTTTGAGAATTCACTGACAAATATCGACGGATTAATGTCCCAAAAACAATGACAAACATCTCACTATAATTTTATGTTGCTGGTTTGTCTCTTATTTTTATTTAGCGTTAGTGTATTTTATGTGTGGCCCAAAACAGCTCATATTCTTCCAATGTGGCCCAGGGAAGGTAAAAGGTTGGACACCCCTGGTTTAGAGGTACACCAAAGAAAAAAAAACTAATGTTTATTTAATATTTATTTATTATTAAAATCAATATAATATGAAAATTTTAGTTGGTTCATGTCCATTTTAATAATAAATAATAGTTAGATAGGGTACTATTAATGTTTTAAATTAAATGGTTAGACTATAAGGAAATCTTGTATTTCTTTTTCCTAACGAAGACATTCCACGGTTTTCCAAGGTTTTCAAGAGCCTCATCAAACACCAAATTTCTAACAAATAATAGATTCACGGGTTTTATTTATAATATGAAAAGATGTTTAAGGAGAAATGTGAGCCTGCTTAAATGGGCACTGCCGATCAAAATTTGGATCAATCGTTGATAAGGCTGCTCGCATAACTCTCAGCTATGTGTAGGTGCATTATCTTCACAAAACTTGACATTTTTTTGCGGCACACCAACTAATGATCACGGTACACCAGTGTGCCGCGGCACACACTTTGCGGAACACTGTACTATCTCATTACCCGATCTATGATATGTTTATTTTTTCAATGCACTCTTCCTTTTGATGCATTTCCCGATTAATTTTTCAACCACTTACATTCTTAGAATATCCGCTAATTTAAATTTTCTTTAGTACAGGCTTTTAAATCATTGAGAGACTCAACCAAAGCCGCACTAAGGCATGTATAGGCCCCTAGGCAATACAAGTCTCGAGACCCCTCTCACCTTATGTAGGTAGGTCTCTAGGTAGGTAACTAAAATTTATACCATATAATAACACCAAATTTTGGGTTCGGGGTCCATAAGCGGTTCGGGGCCCATAGGCAATTTCCTATTGGATAATGCGGCCCTGGACTCAACATAGATTAGGATTTGAGAAAAAGTCCATTCAACTAGAAAAAGGATTCCACTTCCAAAATAGTTAGGTAATCATAACTAATTATCCCTCGGAAAATTTCCCAAACGAAACAAACCCAATATTATCATTAGATCCTCCAAATTTAAAGAGATTTCTAAATTCTTTTCTCTTAAAAAAATAAATAAACAAAAATAAAAGTCAAATAGAAGATAATGAATGACCCTTTTAAAAAATAAATTATCATTCCTCATATCCTTCTTTAATCCAATTCGATTTAAACCAGGGGGAGATGTCCAACCCGCGGCCCAATATAAAGCCAGAAAATTCCTTAAAACTTTGAGATTTATATGTAGATACTGGAAAACACACAACAATTTGGCCTAATAATTTTTTTTCTCTAAAATAAGAAATAAGTTTTCGAAAAATAAAAGTCCTAATTTTAAATTTTAAATCAGAAAATAGATTTCAAGATTTCCGAAAAAATAATCATCATTTTGGTCTATTTTCGATTCCAATTTCATTAGAAATAAATTTTCTGCTTGCAAACTTTCTGATTGAATGTTCTAGAACAATTAGATACCGATCTGAAAGAAAATGAATATTGTCTCATTTTTAGAATTTTTTATTAATTAACTAGCCAGGAAAAACTATAAACAATTACTAATAGATATTATCACTTTTTGTAAGTATGTATTAGATATGTATTTACATATACGAGAAACTATTTTCAAGTATAAAATTTACGAAAAGTAAAATTAGAAGCTCACTATGAACTAAAAAAATAATAAAGTTCTTATTTCTACATTATTAACTATCTTTTTTGAATAACAAAAATCAATAGAATTATAATATTTTATCCGTGATTCGAGACACATTTTTTCTTCAAATGTGGCCCATGTAACCCTAAAAGTTGGGCACCCCTGATCTAGGAATTTCCTTCTCTAGCGTTGAGTCTATCTCTAGGTCGCCTAAAGGATAAATATTAGGCAGGAAACCCTGCCAAAATAGTTGCATATTTGACAGGAGGCAACGCTTTAACATGTTAATAGAATAGATCTACAATATAAAAGTTCAAATTGCTAATAAAAACAGACTAAAGTCTAACTAAATTTATTAAGAAATCATCTCAGAGTGTCTTTTACTAGAGCAACTGAGTAGTCATGGATAACTTTTATTCCATGTCAGAAGAGTTGTGTTCACCCTATCGGAAACTGAATTCCATTGATAAAATCAGCAATCTTATTGATGAGCAAATTATCTACCATATGAGGAAGACGATCTGACATAATTATTTAACGTTTTAAAATCTCTTCTGACATATAATAAAAATTATCCATGCATGACAGCTTGGATTTATTATATTTTTTATTTATTTATTTATTTGTTTTTTATTTTCGACGGCAAAAGGCCTTAACAAATTGGTTACATTTAATCATAATATTATATACATAATGTAGAAAGACAGAGAGATATAATAGGTAATATGGTAAGTGAAGATAAATTGTGTAAATAGCAAATAAATGAATTTTGAATTTTAAAACTTAATCATAAGATAGCGTATTTTCTTTAATTACTCTATTAGGATGAGAAGCCAAATCTATTCACTAATTCTTAAGGAAAGAGCGTTATAGCAAACACAGAACCTATAGAGTTTGGATTGTTCTCAGCGTGACGCGTGATTGGTATTTAGGGTAGAAAGGCTGGTTGTGTCTAAGTACATATGTAGGATTATTTAAAGGAAAAAGAGACTTTAGTTCTGGACAATTAATTCTGTTCGATATAATTTTGTAAGTTAATACATTGTCAGAAGCAACCATGGATGATAGAATTGTTGTTAGACTAAAGGTTTCACTAATTGCTGTATAATCGTGGTCGAATCTAGACATAGGTTTGCCAGATAGATACGCAAGTTGCCTCAACGCCTTATGCTGAACCCTCTCAAGCCTTGCTATATTCATTTTCAAATTAGGTCTCCAAATGGTTGATGCGTATATCAATACGGATTTAACCAAGCTTATGTACAAGTGTTTGATACTAGTCGTGTTTGTGAAGAATTTAGTGTTGCGAATGATGAATCCCCAAATTCGAATTGCCTTACTAACCACTTTGGTTATATGTTCATTGAACGTTAGTTTAGCGTCAAATGTGACCCCGAGGTCTTTGATGGAAGTGACTAGGATACAGGATGAATTGTTATTCAGCTGCTACTCAAAAGAAATAAAATCGTATGTAATCGAGAAACATTTATCACAATTGAGAAAGAATAAGTTTTCCTTGCACCAGTTAATTAGTTTATTCAAATCATTTTGTACTTTTGTGCAATCTTAAACATCACTGATTTCCAAGAACAATTGGTTAAATCCGTATTGATGTAGCAATCATCAGCAAATAAAAGTATATTGCTATAAGAAGGGCCAAGTCATTAATTAAGTGACAGTTTTACTTCTATAATAAGAAAAATTATTTTTTCTTTAAAATTTTGATATTAGAAAAACAGTCCATATCAGACCTTTTATTAATTTTTGCTGTTTAAAGTTTCGATCCTTTCTAAAATTAATCTCTTTTTCTAAATTCCGCTCTTTATCTAAAATTTTGGAATCAGAATTGTATCCCAGGCTAGTTGAATAGCTAGCTACTAGCATGGCACATTCGGAATTTTTGTTCAAAATGAATATTTATGCTTGTAAATTCTAAATATTGCCCGAAACAAACGATTTAAGATTGTTTTTACTTTATCCAACGGAACCCATGATCTGAATTAAAGTCAAAAATTGTAGTATTCAATTAGGTTGAATTTTAGCACATGACGGGTTTTTCAAAAATTACATAGGGTCTCTTCCAGGAACCAAAAAGTGCGTGCGGATGGATGGATGTTATCGTTTTTGTCGTCCACGATTTTTTCCACACCGTACTACCGATTAAAATGAAATTAAAAACCTACCATTACTTTAAAAAAATGAAGCTCTAATTAGTTTTTGGCTCATATCGGCCCACAAACATTAGTACTTTATTCCAGTACTTTTTTAGTTTTTTCTAAATATTTTGAAAATGACACAACCAATTTTGATGAAATTTAATATTGTAATTAAATACCTTGAGAAGCACAAAAAAGGTCATATAAAGTTTTTTGTAAAATTATATTTTAAAGTACTTTACCCTAGAATAAGATAGTACATTGGATAAAGTTTATCAACGATCAATTGCAGTTTATTTTATAAAAGATTTGTATTTATTTATATAGATAAATATTTCAATTTCAATCTTTTCAGTAAAATTCAAAAAATTTTAAGTGTAATATTCACCTTGAATAACTGTAACGGCCCTTAAGTCATCTCTCTGTTCTCGTAGACCAGGGGTCGGCAACCTTTTGAGACAGAAGAGCCAAAAGTTACAATTTATAAAATTTCCCAGTTTTTAAAGAGCCACTAACATTTTTGTTTCAATATTATGGTATTTGATTAGGATTAGGTATATAAATTTGATTTTGGATTTAAAATAAATAGCTTTAAATATGAAATAATATTTAATCATATAAAAACATACAAATGTTTCGCACAAAACATATTAAAGTATTTTAACTAGGTCTTCTAGATTAATAAAATTAGTAAACAAATAATATAACTATAATTATTGAATAATAGATAGTTGTATCAATGGGAGCATTGGCCTTGCATGCAATTTTGAAAGTTTGGTTAAATCTGGCTCATAACTTGTTGTTTTCAGTTTCAAGCACGCGACTAGATTTTTATTTGTTACTTGGCTTCTTACTTTACTTTTTATTATATTTATTTGCTATTTCTCCACGGGCTTGGCTTGAGAGCGGCAGCAATCAATTGGACCTTGGGAGCTTGGGACGACATAGACCTGACGAAAAGGGTAACTTGTGCTGTGTCTTTTAAGTCGCAAGACTCATCCATAGCAAGTGATAAAGCAGAAGCCAGTTGAATGTCTTCCACTTGCATATGTGTTACATTTGAAGACATTTTAGCAGTTCTATCTTGTACTGTTTTAACAGATAATGGCAAATCTTTGATTTTCTTCATGATTTCAGTTTTGTTTTTGAAATCACGAAACAGTTCTTCAGCTCCATGTATGAAACAATCTTTGACGTACTCACTATCTGTGAATGGTTTCACTCTTTTTGCAATTTGTAGTGATATTGAAAAGCTTACCAGATTTACATTATTTGAAGATTGCGCCCAATTACTTAGCTTAGAACTCAAGGGCGGATCCGGGGAGTGGGGGCGAGGGTGGGGGGGCAGTTTGCCAACAGAACTTGCCACATTTGTAACCAGGAGGCAGACGTGTCGTCTGAGCACCAATCACAGAGCGATATGAATTTTAGTTCATTTATAATTTTTGAGGGCCTAAAAACCACGGAAATTTGGAAGTTTTTTCAGATTTTCGCTTATAAATCACAAACCATAGGTCTGACAGAAAATTTCATCCTTACCAAAATGAAAGAGCATAAAATTTCACCCCGGATATGAACTTAAAAGTTAAAATCAATTCAGCCGTTTTGCCACAAATCATCTTCAAAAATTGGCAATTTTAACCAATTTAGCGGAAAATTGGATTATGCTTATTAGATGGTCACAAGAAACCACTCTTCGAAATTTGGTGCTGCCCCTAATAGTTGCAAATTGGCTAAAAAAGTTATTGTCAAAGTTTCATCCCAATTGGGCAAAGGTATCCCGTGCCGCAATGAGGGCAGATCATGTCTTGTCTTGGAAAATGCTGGATATCTACAAATCTAAAAGTTTTAACAAAAAAGTGGCTCAAGTACACTTCAAGCCATCAAAATTTCCTAGAAAATGAGATAGGAATCAAGTTTCTAGGATGATTGGTTTTCATTTTATGAATGTAAAGCTACAATTTTTTGCAATTTTTCAAAAACTTCAACTACATTGCAGCACGGGTTACCGTTGTTCAATTAAGATGAAACTTTGACAATCTAATTGTTTAGCCTATTGGCAACTATTATGGAGGTCACCGCAAAAATTCGAAGTATGGTTTCTTGTGACCACCTAATAAGCATAATTAACTTTTCCGTCAAAATTTCCTAAATTTGACGATTGATTGTGGCTAAACGGCTGAACCCATTTTAACTTTATTCGTTCTATTTTCTTTAACATTATGGTCTTTCATTTAAAAGAAGAAACCGTCGCAAACTCATTTAACTCTTATTTGGGATGCCTAACGTCGATTAAAATTATTTCCACTTTGTGCATATTTATTAGCCAGCGCGGCCTGTTTTCGGTCTAATTTGCGTGTAGGCCAGTAAATAGAGGATCCAAAAAGTGGTTCAGCTTACAGTAATTGCGGGAAAAAAAATTTCTAGGTTCGGTTGGTATAGTGTGTATGTCAAATCTAAGTTCGCGACCTCGAATGTGTGGAGGATAAGTTTTGGTGGCCGAAAAACCTCGAAATTTTCGGACGTTTTCTAGTTTTTCACTTATAACTCGAAAACGGTCCATATTTTGTAAATAACCGTCCTATAGTAAATTAAATTAAAGAGGACACAATTTCGTGTCGATTAAAAAAAATAGAAAATTGGTCCAGTAGTTCGATTTTTTATGGGGATCCAAAAAACAGCCCCCCGGATCACTTTTGAATACCTATCCCAATAACTCGCATTTTTTTTTTGATATTTTCCCATTTTGACCATGAAGGAGCACGTTTTCGACAAAGACCACTCTGTCGCTTTTGAGAATTCGAATCATATCGTGTCCGGAAAATGCAAGATATCTATAAATCTAAGAGTTTTAAAAAAAGTGATCCAAGTAAACGTTCAAGTCAACAAAATTTCCTAAAGAATCAAGTTTCTTGTATGAGTAGTTTTCATTTTATGAAGGAAAAACGGCGATTTTTGCAAAAAATTGCATTTTTCAAAACATCTACCTCATTGCGGCACGAGTAACCACCGTCGTCTTTATCAAAATCGTGCTCCTTCATGGTCAAAATAGAAAAAAATCGAAAAAAGTGAGAGTTTTTGCGACATTCAAAAGTGACCCCGGGGGCTGTTTTTTGAATCCCCATAAAAAAATCAAACCACTAGATCAATTTTCTATTTTTTTTAATCGAAGCGAAATTTTGTCCACTTTAATTTACTATAGAACGGTTATTTACAAAATATGAACTGTTTTCGAGTTATAAGCGAAAAAATTGAAAAAGTCCGAAGATTTCGAGGTTTTTCGGCCACCAAAAGTTGTCCCCAACACTTTTGAGTTCGCAAACTTAGATTTGGTATACCCACACCATAGCAAGCGATCCTATAAAAAATATCAATTTCTTTTTCATTTATAATTATTTTGGTCTGTTAAATGCAGAGCCTGGAACGCAAGCCTCTCTTCTATGAGAGATTGTCAGAGGAAATCTCACACATTTTACTTTACCATACAGGGTATGGTCAAGTATTGTAATCATGCATGAAAAAAGTGGTTTTTTTGATTATTTTTTTTCCAAATATCTCAAAAAGGCTGAAACTATTTTGATTAAAAAAAATTGTGCGAAACCATGGGATTTTGGTTTACAAAAAAAAGCCCTCATAAGTGCACATCTAGGCTCTTGTACCAAACTAAACAAAAATTTTGTAGAAATATTCAGTGGGCCCCCATTAGTCTAAAAACGCAAAAACTAACCACACCCTACATGATTATACAAAATTTTATTAAAAATAAAAAAGGTCGTCTTAAAACTTCAACAAAAGGTAATAAAAATATCTTCTAAATCTTTAAAAATGAATAAAATGGGAAGGGTACTTTTCTTGAAACTGGGTGGGTTACTTTCCATGAAACTGATGTGGGGGTTGATTCATTAAGCTAGGGGGGGGGGTTCCCCTGATAACAAGATGTTATTAACACTATTGAACCTAAAGAAGGAAACATTTTTAAATTTCCCCTTTGCAGTGCTACCATAACTATGGAAGCAAAGCAACCAGAAACTTTATAACACATCTATATGATTTTGACACATTAGTTAACAACAATATACCATTTCATATTGTATTTAAATACATACTATATATTAATAATTATATTATTATTCTATTTACAGATTTTCTTTTTAACTATTTTTCAACTTTTTTCAGTTAACATTTAAACTTTTAATTTAACTAAGTGAATTTATTTAAACAAATTTGCATATAAAATTTTATTAATAAGTTTTTCAAAAATGCCAGCTATAATTATTGGAAGACCAAAAAGAACTGAAGGCATGCGAATAGCTTTAAAAAATCATATAATACGAGAACGACAAAGGAAAAAACAAGGTAACTGAAAATTATTTTTCCCAATTAACGATAACCTAGATAAAAGTTTTGACAGAAACCAACCACCTAAAATGCACATTTTTAAGGAGATCTCTTATATGCACAAGTCAGTTGATTTGCTACACTCGTGACACGTGTTTTTGTTTGATATAAAATCACTGTTTGGGGTACAGGTGTGCCCCTGGGTAGTATTAGCGTGACAATTTTGTTAAGGGCATAGGCGCCGACTTTTGAAAATTTCATGTGGGGCTCAACTTCATGTTAAAATGTTCGAAAGAGGGGGGGGGGGGGGTGTTAAAAAATTATTAGTGAAGAAAACAACAATTTTATTAACATCAAGATAAAACAAAAATATACCATACATTTCATGTACCTAATATGTAGTATAGTAACATGTAGTATAGCCATTAATAAATTAAATTCCAACTCCGCCGCTGGCCCGGATGACATCCCACCAATTCTCATTAAAAAATGCGCCCCTGAACTTGCCCCTATCTTATCCAAGCTATTCCAACTCTCTTACGAATCGGGCATATTCCCCAAAAGCTGGAAAATAGCCTGAGTCACGCCTATTCCTACAAAGGAGACTCTTCACAAATCTCTAATTACAGACCTATCTCGATCACCTCTGTTCTTTCCAAAATAATGGAATTGGTCATAAACCAACACGTCCTTCATCACTTAGAAAACAATAAATTAATTCACGATAGGCAATATGGATTCAGACAAAATCGTTCCACAGGCGACATCTTAACCTATGTCACCCACACCTGGAACAATACTCTAGAGGCCGGAAAAGAAACCCTCGCTGTAGCCCTTGATATCTCCAAAGCTTTTGACCAGGTTTGGCACAAAAATCTTCTTGCCAAACTGCCAGCCTTTGGATTCACACCAACACTTCGCAAATGGATAGAAAGCTTTCTGACAAACCGAAGTATAAAAGTTGTGGTGGATGGAATATCATCTGAATCGTTCTCCACAAACGCCGGTGTTTCCCAAGGCTCTGTAATCTCCTCCACACTCTTCCTAATTTATATAAACGACCTTATCGATCAAACGGCAAACCTCACTCATTGTTACGCCGACGATAGCACTCTACACGGCAAACCCTCACTCCCAAATAATCGAATCAATGTTGCCTCCTCAATTACTCTCTACCTAGACAAACTGAATAAATGGGGCTCTCAAAATTTAGTTAACTTTAATTCAAACAAGACTCAATGTTGTCTAATTTCTAGGTGCGAAAATAAAGATTTCCCTGATATTCACTTCGATTCAAATACCCTGAAAATGTGTAACAATCTAGCGATGTTGGGCGTCTCTGTTGCATCTGACCTGTCTTGGAATGAACACATCTCCACTGTAGCAAAATCTGCAGCAAGGAAGATTGGCTTCTTATTCAGGTCCAAGCGATTTTACAAACCCCCACAACTTCTCACCATCTACAAAGCCCAAATCCGCCCCTCTCTCGAATACAGCTCTCATCTATGGAGAGGAGCCTCAAAATATTCTCTTGCTACCCTGGATGCAATTCAGAAACGAGCCGTCAGGCTAATTGACGATTCTACCCTCAACGACTCCCTCGACTCACTGGCTCATCGAAGAAATGTCTCTGCCCTTTCCCTTTTCTATAGATACTATCACGGCAGGTGCTCTGATGAGATAAAATCAATAATTCCCCCCAAAGCATGCTTTGCACGTAGCACGCGTTTTGTCGACTCCCAACACTCTCTCGCGGTCAAATTAGAAAAGTGCCGGACCACTTCATTCGCGAATACATATATCCCCATGACTTCAAGGAACTCGAACTCTCTCCCAGCATCTATCTTTCCCAGCACCTATAATCTTCAAACCTTCAAAACCGGGGTACATAAACACCTACGTCTACACCCTCTCACTTAATCAACTTTCCCTTCTCTTCGGTAATGCAAGGGTCTTTCGAGATCCATAGAAGCTGCATCTTTACTGGTGCACCCCTTCTTGCATTCGATTGCATAAAAAAAAAAAAAAATATACAGATACTTAACAAAAAAATAATTACTCTGCAACAGTATAAAAAGTACTTCTACTTTGATTATTTTTATTAATAAATTCATTTGCAATTTCATCTATGTTTAAACAGTTTGTTTCGTTCTTATGAACATGTAAAAGTGTATTTCATAATTATTATTATCCACTGTACGGAAACAAATAGAAACCTGTTCTTTTACGGAAATATCGGCTGTTTCATCTGTCATTATAGCATAATAAGTTGAAGTTTTGATGTCCTTTAATATATTTCTTTGTAAATGTTTTCCTAATATATTTATAATTTCATTTCAACATCGTGTGACAACCATTTGTAGCCTGATCTATTTAGCCATGAAGATAGAGAAGAATTATCTTCTGCACGTACATTCAGCAATTGAAATAAATTTGACGTTTCGTCTGTATGCCCTCGAACTGCCAAATTTTGCACAGCAAGGTATTTGATGGAAGATATGATGCATAATAATGCACCCCTCGCATCTTTCAGTCTTTAATTTTGCTTGAGACAAATTATGTCTTACATCAATACCTTTATTAACAGAATTTAAAACCATTATGGAATTTTTATGCAGTGAACTACCTTCATGCATTTTCAATCTTTGAAGCGCATTTTTCCAATTTTGAAACCCGTCTCTTATAAAAGTTTTCATTGAATTTATGTCTTTCGAAGATTGTGAGACAAATGGAGTTTTTATTACTTCAATTGCTTTACAACACTTATGGCAAAATATTTTATTATTTTTATATAATATCCATGGATATTTCAAATTCCAATTAGACTGATATTTCCTATTAGTTTTTTTACTTAAATCTAAAATACTATTGATACTTGTTTTATTTTCTTAATTTACTTCAGACTTAGATGAGGCCGTCGAAGTTGATGCTGAATCTGTTGCTTTTGTTGCAGTTTTTGGTAAAGCTAATGTTGTTATTAAAATTCATCAATCGTCAATAATTATTTTTTTAAAAAATTAATCCATTATAAATTCCATGTGGGGCTCAAGCCTTTGGGCACCCACAAAGTCGGCGCCTATGGTTAAGGGTGAATGGTGTAGGTTCTTGGTGAAACATATTTTAATAAAGTAAAGAAAATTTTAAAAATATAAATTTCTAGGTAGGTTTCACAAAAATAAAAGACAAGAGCCTTATTAGCATGACTCTATATGTGCAGATCCATTACTTTTCGACGAAAGTGTGCGGGGGTGGGTCACCGATTTTGATTTTGATGTCGATTTTTCAGTCATTTTCAAGTTTATATTTCAGCTTCTATATGGTCATTGGTTTACACTCAAGCCCAGCTTCACAGCGAGCTGCTAACTAAACCACTGTTTCAGGTATACTCTGAAGATATCTACCCACTTTTTACTTGATTGCTTCTATTTCGTTAAGTTATGGCTATCTAAATTTTGAGCGAGTATACTTTCATTATATCCTCAAACAACCCTGAAAATTTCAATTTTGTAATCGAGTTGAAAGAAAAAAGTTCTGGCTATCTGAAAATAACGATTTTTCAAAAATCGATCCGCTTTAGATGGCCATAACTTAACGAAATAAAAGCAATCAAGTAAAAAGTGGGTAGATTTCTTCAGAGTATACCTAAACAAAAAATATCAGCTGCTAGTCAACCCTCTACTTCGAAAACTGAATATATGACAGCATTTTAAAAATAGGCAAAATTTTTCTAAAACATTGTTTTAGTTTGCAGCTCGATGTGAAGCCGGACTTTAGTGTAAACCAATGACCAATTTTTTCTTAAAACTAGAGGGCTTACAGAGAAGAATGCCGCCTCAAACAAGTCTCTAAGTTATATAGAAGCTGAGATATAAACTTTTGAAAATGACTGAAAAATCGATTTTTTTCAAAATTCAAAAAATTCTCCAGCGGCCAAATTTTTAGAATCATCTCCTTTTCTGATGTACTTTCGAGGAAAAAATTGGTGACCCACCCCCGCACACTTTCGTCGTAAAGTAATGGATCTGCCCATATATATATATATATATATTTCGGGGTATGAGCCCATCTTCAGGAGTTCCAAGAAAAAACTTTTCTTTATGAACTCCTAAAGATGGGCTAGTACCCCGAAATATATACATATATAGAGTCATGCTAATAAGCATCTTGTCTTTTATTTTTGTGAAACTTACCTAGAAATTTATATTTTTAAAATTTTCTTTACTTTATTTGTGAGACAAGTTTATAATTTACAAATTGCTACTTTATCCGCAGAACTCTCGTTATTGAGAGAATATTAAATTTGGAGCCAGAATCCAATATTTCAATACCTAAACTGCAATCTGGCAGATGTTCATTCTGTTCCAGAAAAAAAGATCCGCAAAATCGCGGATTTCATGTAATTCATATGTTTAGAGCAGTGATTCTCAATCTTTTTTTCGTTACGGCACACTTAATAATTTAAAAATTTGACGGCACACTAACAATAAAATAAATTAATAGAATTTTATTTGGTTTATTGATTGATGTACCTATGAAATTATCATAGGACATTCTGCATCCTGTAAAATGTTACTACCTCTTTAATTCAAATGATCAAATAAGTATTTTTTTTTTTTTTTTTTTTTTTTTT
>JALMQS010000120.1:4513977-4531876 GCA_024734495.1 Forficula auricularia | reverse complement strand
ACTAGATGAGAATCAATCGCTATTTTTGGTTTAAAATCGATTTCTCTGTCTTCAGCAAAGGTAACGGATAAGAAAACAACGCAGTTGCTATGGTTACTCATAAAAATTCCTCCCAAATTTTTAGCATTTCACAGAGAGAAGCCTATCCATTCTTACTTAAGTTAGGTTAAATGAGGTATATTAAAACGATCAAATGAATAAATTTAAAATTTTTTTTAAAAGTACTATCTTACTTTAGAGTAAAGTACTTTAAAATATAATTTTACTAAAAACTTTATTTAACCTTTTTTGTGGTCCCCAAGGTACTTAATTAGGATATTAAATTTCATCAAAATTGCTTAAGTCATTTTCAAAATATTTAGAAAAAAATAAAAAAGTACCGAAATAAAGTACTAATGTTTGTGGGCCGATATGTACCAAAAACTAATCAGCGCTTCATTTTGTTAAACTAATGGTAGGTTTTCAATTTCATTTCAATCGGTGCAACGGTGTGGAAAAAATCGTGGGCCAAAAAAGCGATAACATCCATCCATACATACATACATCCATCCATACATCCATCCATACATCCATCCATACGCACGCACTAAATGAAAAAATCGCCCTTTTTGGCCTCTCGACGAGACCCCATGTAATTTTTGACAAAACCGTCACGTGTTAAAATTCAACCTATATGAATACTACAATTTGTGACTTTAATTGAGTCCATGGGTTCCGTAGTCTTTACCTGAGGAGCCTTTGAAGCCACGCTTGCCCCGAGAGCGATTGCAATACTTTACCCATGCTTTGCATTGGATAAAGTAAAAATGGCACTTTTTGGCCTCTCGACGAGACCCCATGTAATTTTTGGCAAAACCGTCACGTGCTAAAATTCAACCTAATTGAATACTACAATTTGTGACTTTAATTTAGTCCATGGGTTCCGTAGTCTTTACCTGAGGACCCTTTGAAGCCACGCTTGCCCCGAGAGCGATTGCAATACTTTACCCATGCTTTGCATTGGATAAAGTAAAAAAAAAATAGTAATAAATACATATTTAAAGATATAAGAGAAAAATAATTTTATTTAACTTTTCATAAAAATAAAAATACGTCTTGTTAAATTGGTCTGATAATCCCGTATAGCGCAATTTTCTATTAACGTATCCCTCGCATTCTACGGGAGCCAACTGTAGCGATATTTGAACTTTCTATATGATAAATTTAACCTACAAAAACTATAAAATCATCAAAGCTTCAATATAGAGATTTCCTTTTGGTCCACAATACCTATATGAGAATGAGATATTTATCTACTTGTTCGGAAATCTAAAAGTATATAACATCTTAAAGTTATTAAAATAATGAATGCTATTTATTTTATATTCAGGAAGGCTTTCGTATAATATTAGTTTAGATGGTTTTGAGATAAACCAGACTGTATGCGAATGCCAACTGATTGACCAAAATGGCATTGAAGTAAGCAGAAGTAAAGGATTAATTGGAACTCTAGAAGTACCTGAGATGAATCTCTGGTGGCCTCATCTGATGAATGAATCTGTGGGCTATCTTTACACTTTTAAGGTCAGTTATTTATTCTATTTATTGGTATTTTTTAAATAATTTTTTTTTTAATTTTAATAGATTCATATAGTTACTTCACTTGGAATTCAAGATTTTTTTAATTTGAAAGTAGGATTTCGAGAGTTGAAATGGAATTCAACTACAGTTTTACTGAATCACAAACCTCTTTATTTACGAGGAGTAGGCAAACATGAAGATTCGAATGTAAGTGTCAAAATTATTTTACTGAACTAAAACTAAAAATAATAAATCAATTCAAGAAGAGTTTTTTCCTAATTCGAAATAGAAACAAAACTACTTGGACTAAAACCTAGTGTTTTTTCTTTCTATTGGATTTTATTTTTGAATATTACGATTGAATCTTATAGCTTCGTGGACGTGGATATGATCATGTTACTAATATGCGCGATTTTTATCTGCTTCAATGGTTGGGTGCAAATATCTTTCGCACATCCCATTACCCCTACGCTGAAGAAACATTACAATTAGCTGACAGTCTTGGATTCATGGTGATAAGTGAGGTTCCAGCCTGCAGTCTGAAGTAAGAAAATGGTTTTTTAAGTTATCAAATAACAACAACATGACATAGCTAGAGAGGGCTCAGGGATTTAAACTCTCTAAACATTTGAAAAATATAAAATTAGGTAGAGAGGGAGACTTACACCAATATAAAATAAACCTTCCGGTTATAGCCCTGAATATAAAACTTCATCTAAAATATATGTTATATATAATTATTAAGGGAAAAAATTTAACTTTTGAAATATGAGCTTAAAAATGTATACACTTACACACCCTGCCTGAGTCATTCACGAAACTTATCTTCAATACTTTCACTTACGTTTCATTCTCGACCAGGAGGTTCACTTTAAGAAGTTTTATTCTCGAAACTATAAAACTTAATTTTAAATCTCATTGTTAGTATTCGATTCCTTTAAGAAATAGAAACTGGGTTTAGAAAAATAAAGCCAAAACTAATCCGAAATCTCAATAGAATGTGTGTGTGTTTGCGAGTGTTTGTATAACTATATAGCTCACCACCAGTAAATTAGCAACAGAATTTGAATCTTAAGCTATGAC
Organism: Forficula auricularia; assembly: GCA_024734495.1. Lineage (NCBI taxonomy): Eukaryota > Metazoa > Arthropoda > Insecta > Dermaptera > Forficulidae > Forficula > Forficula auricularia. The sequence continues at coordinate 4,529,233 of JALMQS010000120.1, read as the reverse complement.
GTAATGGTAAGCTTTTGGTTAAAATCGAAATACCCTTGTACCCCTTTACTTGAACACTTGAAGGTTGAAGTAGATTTTTTATTCAAAAATTACTTCGAAAATTTTTTTAAAAAGCACTACTTATCAAGATGGTATGACAAGATATATGGTGTTGTATTTTTTTAATCTTGAGTTCTCTGAGTCAAAATTCCATAAATGAGTGGTGGGGTGATTTTTACTTTTAATTATTTTTTTTTTAAGCATTGTAGTCAACATTTTTTTATTTCAATTGAAACACTGTGAGGGGATTAATTTGAAAAGAAAAATTGGTAGAATAACTTCAAAGAAGATGAGATTGTAAGTGATACAGCTATACACACGCGATTCTTTTAAATCTGCGCAGTGGCGTAGCTTTTGCCGATCGAGGCGATCCCTGAATCTGTCCTGTTTGTGTGTTATATATTGTCATAATATCCACAGAAATATTATTTAAATTTTCGAACTAGTAAAGGGTTAAGGAACCTGAAACTTTCTGTTCTTTTAGAGTGTTTGCTTATAAAGAAAGAATTACATTTTATTAAATATTTCATCCCTTCCCAAGAGTTAAACATCAGAAAAAATAATATCATATGGGAAACTAATGTTGAATACTAGTTATAAAAATAATAATATGTAAAATGCTGATTAATGGTTTGGTTCTTAATTAAGCATATTCTTCATTCCGAGAATTCAGTGTTTCCGATGTACTAAGCGCAAAAATGACTTGGAACAATTTCGGCAGACGTTCCTTCACCCCTGAATTTTTCAATTAAACAGAAACAATGAATAAAGCATGACTTTATAAGGAATAATAAGTTAAGACTAGTTGCTCCTCATAGGTGTGAAGGGAAAGCCACAGAAAAGGTTTCATGTCATTTGTGCGCCTATGAATCTAAATTTGGAGACAATATTGAAATAAGCAAGAAAACTGGAAGAAACCATTCATTATATGAAAATATATATATATATATATAGGATAGCTCAAGGTTTTAGTGGATGGTGTTGCAGGTTTGCGATGGTTTAAAATTGATCCAGAGAAGGTTGAGAATTTCTATTTTGTTTCCAAGAATAATTAAGCATATTAATTAATAACTAATTTTTTCAGTTCCTTTACGTCTTCAATGCTTGAGCATCATAAAAATGTTATTAAGGAACTAGTAGATCGGGATTATAATCATCCAAGTGTTATAATGTGGTCTTTAGCAAATGAACCAGAAACAAGAACCATTAATGCTGGCCTTTATTTCAAGTAACTCTTAATTCTTAATATAATTACATGTATAAAATTAAGACACTACTCTATATTTAATAAGTTAAATGAGAATCTTTTACGATAAAATTTTATCCAACTAATTTTATATGAAATATTTTTTTAAGAAACTTAATAATATTTACACTAAAACTGTTACGAATTTAGAATAAGTTATTTTCTCTAAATTTGCATATATATATCTACATTTTTATATATAAATATATTAGAAATTATTGATAATACTATATAGAATTAATTATTTCAAAGAAATTGCAAATTATACTAGAAGCCTCGACTCTACGAGAATTGTAATGTTTGTTACAAGTCAACAGCCATCGCAAGATGTTGCAGTAAGTTTGTTTATTTACTACAAAATAAATCGTTGAGACCATAAATACTTTTAATGAGGGTCTAAGAAAATATATTTAATTTTCAAGGTTGAATATATGGATGTAATTGGATATAATCGTTATCCTTCCTGGTATCAAGATAGTGGAAATCTTGAAGTTATTGAACCACAAACTATTTCCGAAGCTAAATCTTGGCATGAAATTTGGAAAAAGCCTGTATTTGTGTCTGAATACAGTGCAGGTTCCATTGTTGGTCAACATTCTGTAAGCTTTTTATTATTTATTTGTTTTCTCTAAAGTACCAAAACTTTTTGTTTTATACGTAGGTAAACATGATTAATTACTACATATTCTTATAATGCTATGTGCCATGTTATAAATTTCAACCAACTTCGTTCATTATATTAAATCAATCAATTTTCATTGGGTTACAAGAAGTCCTTGGCCCCTTACATGGGACGTGGGAGTCCTAGTAATTTTTTGGTTCAAGCTTTGGCTTCTATTTTGGTGTTGTATACGGAGGAACAATCCGATTGTTCACGTGTCTACGCTCTAACTCAGGGCTGTAAAACCCGTGGCCCGCGGGCCGCATGTGGCCCAGCATTACAATGAGTGGGGCCCAACATAAATCATAAACTTCCTTAAAACATTGAGATTTAGTATATATAGTGATATATTTATTCGCTTTTTCGAAATATGAATGTACATTTGTACAATAGGTGAAGTTTTTTTCAAGAATAAAATTCACTAAAAGCAAAATTATAAGCTCAACTATAGGTAAATGATAAAAAAATAAGGAAGTTTCGATTATTTAAAAATTCTTCTTCTTCTTATATTTTCATTTTCTAAAATATTTATAATTTCAGTAATTTAGATGCTACGACATTAACCAAGTCTATATTTATAATTCTAGGACAAGGAATTGGGGTTTTCTAGAACAATCACAATTAATTGATAATTTCTCTTCTGGTCAAAAACTTATCAGGACTTGTCGTTTAGATCTTTGCACGTTCTTAAATGTCAATAGATAATAGATAGCCAGGGATTATTATAGCCTTGACCCCTTTAAAAAATAAATTCTCATTCATCATATCCTTCTTTAATCCCATTCGATTTAAATTGGTTTACCAGGGCCGTCCAACCCGTGGCCCAATATAAAGACACACAATTCCTTAAAACATTGAGATTTATTTGTTGATACTGGAAAACACACAATAATTTGGCCTGATAATTTTTTTTTCTCCAAAATAAGAAATCTGAAAATCTACTGTGAAGTTTTCAAAAAAAAGTGCTAATTTCAAATTTTTTTTTAAGTTCCAATTATTTTCCAAAATCAAATTTTGTTTAAGATTCAGAGATCACATAATGTTTCGTAACTCTAAGTAATAATAACTATATCTTAATCTGGATTTTGATTAGCTCTATATATACAGAATGTCACAAAACTCAAAGATAAACCGTTTATAGTTTATGATGCTCCAGAATCTAAAATAAAATTTAATAAAAGTCTGATATTTTTCGAGTTATAGGCATTTTTTTGATAATCGTGTAAATCGCTACCCTAAAATTGAGATGATGTGGTTACAAATTTCCATATTTTATAATTCTAATTTTTGTTACGCAATCTTGAATAATAAAAAAATAAGATGAATCTTGGAGCAATGAATTTTCCTTGGGGCAACGAACCTATCCTCCGATAATAATTTTACCCGCGATACATCCTCCACAATGAATTTGTCCCGCATTCTGAAGGCTCCCGATTTTTACTTTACCATACAGGGTATGGTCAAGTATTGTAATCGTGCATGAAAAAAGTGTTTTTTCCTTCTTTTTTTCGAAATATCTCAAAAACGGCTGAAATTATTTTGATTAAAAAAATTGAGCGAAACCATAGCATTTCGCTCTACAAAAAAGCTCTCATAAGTAAACATCGAAAAAATTATATTTTTTGAGATAATAATTGTTTTGTCAAAATGTCTCTTAGTCTGTCTGCTTGTCCGTTAGTCTGTGCGTTACCAAATTTTTGTTGACGAGCTAGCTCAAAAACTAGTTTGAATATCGAAACCAAATTTCACACGTAGTTTTGGTCCATTGAGATTTGGTGCATATCGACCCAAAATTAAGGGAGTTGGAGGGGGGGGTTAAAAATTAAAAATCTAGGCCATTTGAGCAAACTCAACCAAAGTTTGTATACATAATCAGTGGACCCCCAGAAGTCTAAAAATGCAAAAACTAACCGCCCAGAATGGGGGGGGGGGGTTTAGGGTCAAAAAATGAAAATCTTGGCCATTTACCAAACTCAACCAAATTTTGTATACATAATCAATGGGACCCCAGAAGTATAAAAATTCAAAAACTAACCCCCCCCCCTACATGATTATAAATAATTTTAGGGGCCAGGTTGTATCGTAAAGTCAAGTGGATGGCCACATCAGAACACCATAGCTTATTTCCTCTCTGTCCAAGTTTCACATCGGCACATGGCATCGAATATTGAATTAAATTTTAGTAGATAGAAAAATTATACACAAATTATAAATTATTATTAAAATTATTTTTTATTTAATTTTCTAATTTTTAGTTACCTGCATTTATGTGGAGTGAAGATTATCATAGTTTAACGCTTAAAAATCATTTCAAAGCTTTTAATGCACTTCGAAAAATGAATTTCTTTTTTGGGGAAATGATATGGAACTTTGCTGATTTTTACACTCCTCAAGGTTAGCTCTTAATCACATTCAATATTAATTATTTTTTTTTTTTTTTTTTTTTTTACTATTTTATTTGAATTTTTTTCTAGAATATATTCGACCGGGAGCTTGTGTAAAAGGATTGTTTACTCGCGAAAGACAACCTAAAGAACCAGCTTATGTAGCTCGAGCTCGATATAGATCATTGGCTGAAATTGTAAATCATTCACAAAATGATGATTTATTTTGTTATTAAAAACCAAACAAAAAAGCAATGTTTTATAAACATTTTAATAATACATTTATTTACAACTAAAGTCTCAGTTTATAGATAGTTATAAGTTTATAACAAATATATAGTAATGATAACAGTTTTTTTTTCTTTATTTAATTGTTTATAAAATATAAATTAAAATGTTTGTTCGTATATCGATTAAATAATTAAAAAAAAAACAACTAAAAGTGTATAAAATGAACAATTCTAATAACTTAATTCTTAACAAAATAAATTAGTTATGAATGATTGATTTCTAGCTGTTCATGTTTCCTCTTTATTTTGAAAACAGTCATAATTATGAGGCTGATGTTATATGAAGAATATTTGATGAATTATGAGGTTTGCAGCATTAGATTTCAATGAAATTAACTTTAGTATTAAGCAATGCGTGAAAACAAGATAGCGTACCCATAAGATGATAAAAGGGTATTGATTTATTACTTTTTCCTTTCAAGCATTTTACTCAGCTTAAAAAAGATGGTAGTCTAATAAAAAATTGATGTTATATTTCTAATAATCCTAAAAGTCTAGCATAATTTTCAATATACTTTTTTGTTTTGGATCATTCGAATATCATAGTATTTTTTGCTAATAATATAAATAGGATTATTTAATAATTATTTTTTGATTCATCGTATCTTGAAAGTTAAAATCTCTAGTCACTACGTCTTGATTCTGAAGGGGGTGGGTCTGCATCGTCATCATCATCTTCTCCGTCGGGAACGTCGAGAAGTAGTGGTTCTGTTGGTGCAGTTGTTGATCCCACTCCTGAACCTGTCATTTGACCTCCTAGAAGCAATTGTTTACTACCTCCATGGCCACTTCCACCTAGTGCTCCACTTGAAGCTCCTCCACTTCGTTTGTGATGACGACCAGTAAACATTCTCGCTAATTGAGCAAACTTTTTTCTAGATACTGGAAGACCAATATAAAAATTAGTTCTTTAGATAATTAAATATTTTTAGAAAATTATTTGTTTTTACCCTTTCCCATATTACGTAATCTTTCTCGAAAAAGAGCATCCTCATCATGTAGTGATTTTCCATGGGGAAAGGATGCCATAGCTTCTTCAGGAGGACTATCTTCATTCGGACGTTGGTCTAAGTTATAAAAAATGAATATTAAATATAGATCCATAAATTTCATACAATAGATTAATAATGTTTTTTAAAGGAAAATTGAAGGAAAAAGTGAAAGCCGGTTCGCGCTTAGGTTAGAGCCGCCCTTGAAATAAAATAAATAAATAGATAAATAAAAATAAATTAGCTATCTAGAGGCTAGATCAAATAACGCTAAATTTTGGTTGATTTCGAAAAATCGGAATTACCTTTTTAATTGAAAAATTTTGTTGTTTTGCTATTTTCTCAAAAAAAGTTGTAAGGATTTTTTTTTTAATAATTTGTCAAATATATTGAGTTCTTCAACAAGTATAAATTCCTATTATAATTAATGGTGGGGAGTAAATTAGTCGTGTCGCTAATAAGCAATATATCAAACTCCCATATTTCGAATATGGTAATTCGCAGAGCTTTAAAACTTAAAATAAAAACTTTAAAACTTAAAATATCAATGTCTAGAAAAAGTATCCCATGTTTTTGGTTGGCATTTTAAAACCGGGAGTATCTATTTAGTTTAAGCGTCTTTTGGCTTTCTTCCGGTTTTCTAAAAACGACTTGAGGGAAACCCCAACTTGAAGTACATAATTTGAAATAAGACAATTGGTATGAGATTTCAAATAAGGGAGAAACTAATGGGAAAGTCGTGTGGTGCCGACACCAGTTGATTTATTCTTAAAACTATTTTAATTCAATTAACTTGGGATAAATTCAATTTTTTTTTTTTTTTTTATAAATTTTATTAAACCAATTATTTTACATGAATTAATGTATACATTGTTTTTGAGCTTCGACTCCGGAGATTATTCTCCACCATCGACTGTCCTTGATCATCTTTTTGTCCTTGTTTTTAATAAGAGGAAAAAACTAATTAAATAAAAAATCCTCTTTTCCGATAATTATTCCAATTCCATAATTGTCTCCTCTCCCCCATCCTCCCCTATCTGTTCAGGGATAAATTCAATTTCCTAATTAATTTTAACTTATAAATATTTGTAATAAACTATTATCGGGTTTTAGCCAGTAAAATACATGTTTTTCTATTTATGCCTATACCTATCCATCACAGCGCCACAATCTCAACAAAATCATTCAAAAAATGAAAGTGATATTTTCCTTCATTTTTAAATCAGAAGTTCTAAAGTTGACAGCCTAAGTCTCAACATTGAAAATACACATATTTTGGCACGAGAAACAAGTTTCTAAGACGTTTCTTCTGTTATCGTAGGCATCGGAATTTGGAATAAACAGATACGATTGAAAGAAAAAATTTTCACTTTGACATATTTTTAAACGCAATTAGCAAAGAAAAAAAAATCGCTCATATTTGATTGATTTTAAAAATACTTCAAGGTAGGCAACCCAATATGATTGTGTGTGCGCGCCAGGCCTAAATAGAAATGACTTCAACGTTCAATTAGTAATGAAAACTAACCAAAGACTTACTAAATAGTGTCATTGAGCTCTTCTACTTTTGAAAAAAGTTATTCTTAAAACTATTTTAAAAACAATTACTTTTACCTACTATTATTTTTTTTAATTGAAATTTCTTTATCTGTGATGAAATAAAAATTTTTAAGAAAAAAATAAAACCGACTTCAAAAAAATTAAATGCAACAAATAAAATACACTAAAAGGTATAAAATAATTATTATCTTATTTAGTTAAAACTAAACGACGAAATATTAACATGAAATTACTTTTTAAAGTCGGTGCCAAACAAACTATACCTATAAGCGAGCGTACACACCAAACGTACTATAAGTAAGATCCGTCGAGTGCGATTCATAAAAGGTATATGTTTGGCACCGACTTAAAAAAGTAATTTCATGTTAATATTTCGTCGTTTAGTTGTAACTAAATAAGATAATAATTATTTTATACCTTTTAGTGTATTTTATTTGTTGCATTTAATTTTTTTGAAGTCGATTTTATTTTTTTCTTAAAATTTTTTATTTTTCTCTTTTTAGTGATGTTATTAATAGTGATCCTCTCATCAGAACTTGACCAAATTAATATTGCACCATCCCTAAGATACCCCCTTTCCAATAAAAAAAGAATCATCGAAATCGGTTCATAAACAAAGAAGTTAGTCCCGAACAAACCTAACAAAAAAGGTTTAATACCTATGAAAAAAAATGGGACCAATCGGAAGGTAGGCTGGACTCAATGCAAAAATTTTTTTCAAAATCGGCCCACAATTGGCGGAGATATGAGGCAACATAGGCACAAAAAAAAAAAAAAAAAAAAAAAAAAAAAAATTCAGTCGAATAGAGAACCTCCTCCTTTTTTTGAAGTCGGTTAAAAAGATTAACAATTCGCAAAAATATGAATTTAAGTAAATGGATATTTAAAACAATATTATTGTGTTTCATTATTATAGTTTTTAGAATTAAGTGTACCTAAACATGTTATCAAATCTTTAACATAAAGCGAAATACAACTTTTTTCAACGAAACAAAACAGAAGTCACTTTTAAATAAAATGATAATGATTTAATACCTTTTTCTAGAGTAGATAAAAAATCTTTATTCCATCTTAATTCTGCCATAAATTCTTCGTTTTGGAGAAAGAGAGCAAATCTTTCATCTTCTAAATACCGATCAAGATCAGGATCTGTTCCTTCACCAAGTGAACCACGAACTCGTTGATGTTCAGCTAATTTTTGTTGAAGTAATTGTTGACTTAACATCATTGTCTAAATGGGAAAAAAAATAAAGCTATTAATTTTAAGAAGCTATTTTTATTATTATAAATATAGTGTTCAGGTGAAGATTTGGAAGGGTTTTTTTGGGTTAGACAGTGGCGTAACTAAACCGTTGGGGCCTGTGGCAAATTAATCGGATGGGGCCCTCCCTCACTGTAAAGAAGCTAAACCAACGATGTAGTTTCTTTTTAATAAATTACTACTTAGAGTACGTACACACGCTACTATTATAATTATTGTTGTGTGCATTTTCTTTGATTTTCTTGTAACTTTTAATTTAAAGAGAGTATTGGATTGAAATAACAATTTTATTTTTAGTCAACATTTGAATTATTAGAATTCCTTTTTTGGGCTTTCTGTTTAGTAAAAGTGTTAATGACATCAAAGTTCAAATTTCGGGCCATGCAATGTTCGAAGGATAGAATAGCTCAGTTTCGTAACCTCTCTTGTCCAATAGAATTTCTTAAATAAGTTTTTATCAATTTTAATTTTGAAAATGATTTAGGCTGAAGTGCTTTAGCGGCGAAGGGAGATGGTCTGTAAAATTTTTCAATGGAAAACCAGTAACATAATAAAGTTGTAGTTTACAACCTCCTTCTTCAGTGAAATAGCTTAATTTCTCTCATTTTGTTTAATTTGTGTCTGGGCTTTAGTAGGTAACTTAAATTAATTGAATGCAAAATTAATAAATTTTGTAATAATAAAGGTTAGGATTCCCTGTGCTCGCGGCCCTCTCGAGCCTGGGGCCCCCTCCAGCCGGGTTCAAAATCCTTATGATCTATGATATATCACAATATATATTTGAATATAATTTACTGTCAAACTTTCCCAATTTATCAATTTCTTTGAGAATTCTTCTTACTCTTTCACTATCGGTGGCATCAGGTTCATTTTTGAAACTTAAATAGATTAAAAATTATTTAAGGTCTACATTTCTACAAGAAAGGTTATCTGGGCTAGCAATTTTGTCTATAGAACATGAACTTTTTTAGACACTATTAATACAGACAATATCATAAGAGAATTTGCTGCAATAGAATAAGTCGAAAATTCGGTAATTTTTCATATCACGTCCTTGTCCTATTGTAAATTTCTTGTGTTAGTTGTTTATTTCATTATTGTATTTATTGCTTTGCCTTTGTTTTCGGCTTTTCGGCCTTTCTACCCATCTATCTAGGGATCAGATTTGTTTTGATTTAAAAAACGCTTATATATAATCTAAAAGGAAGAATATTTTTTGAGTTTTCAAAAATATATTTGTTCGTTCCTTTTATTTTTTGTAATTTTTTTATTTTCTCATTAACATGAATATTTGAATAAAAATAACTTTAAGTGACTTATTTTTAGTTTTATTTATGATCGACAGTAGATATGCAGTATGGGAGAAATTTCACGTTTTTCGACATTTTGTGATTAGTAGGGGCGCAAATCATAGATTCGCACCCGGGTGGCTTTGGGTCTTACGGTGGCACTGAACTTGACTATCGGAAAATCAAATTGTAACTACAAAACAAATTTCAATTTTCAATCTTAATCTTCCGGTCTGTAACAAAAGAGACGGCCTAACAAACAACGAAGTCTCCTCATAAGGGTTCCGTTTTTTATAATTTTTGTATGGAACCCTAAAAATGAAATTTGTGAGATAATTAATTATTTAACTAATTTTAAAAAGTAAAATCTTAAATAATCGAAAAATTACTGGCATGATTTTAAAATGTAAACATTGAGAATATTAGAATGCTTTATAAAAAATCAAACAAGATTCATCAACTCTATTTATAAAACATTTTTTTTACAAATTGCTAAATAACACTCCAAAAGGGACCATAATAACATAATAACAATTTCCATTTGTTTTAATCCACTAATTTATATCTACGGAATTGATAGAATTTATAATATTATTTTATGCGCTTAGATCTATTGTATTAAGTTCTTGAAAAAAAAATTATATTTATGAGTTTAATAATAATGAAGTGATTATTAAAAGATAAAAATAAATTGTCAAGTAAAATAATAATAATAATAATCATAACAGATAAAGGAAATAATTAGCTGACATTCATTTAAACTTATCCCTCATAATTTTTAGTATTTAATTTCAATAGAGAAAAAAAAATTACGGAAAGGGACTATATTTATAAATTTTTAAAATTAATGTAATTATTAATTAAATCTAAATATAGAAAAATTATTCTATTTGTGAGAAAAGTTTTAAGAGTAATATCTCATCATGCAGGTTGTTAATCCTTTCACTATTGTATAATTTTTGAAAATATCAGATACCTTTTCATTTTTGAGTCTTCTACGTTCCATGCGTATCCATTTATTTCTAGCTGCCCTTTCATGCCATTTCATAGAAAATTTACGATACCGTGCCAAAAACTGACGCCATTTGAAAATCGACATTTTGATTTTAGGTAAAAAAATATTTACTTTGAAAAATATTTATCAAAATATATCAAGTAAGTTAAATAATAAATGAATTTGACTTTTGAAATCCTGCTAGTAAGTGAACGGATGAGCAGATGTCAAGTACTTGATGCTAGTGAAGCCTTTACTTAAGCCCACTCGTTAGATCTTAATTAAGTAATCATGGGCTCTATATATCTCGCATGTCCCAGTTCGTTGAACACTTTCAATAACATTTAATAGACTTTGAAATAATTGAGAACAAAATGAAAATATTATAATGTCATTTATTATATTTCTACCTAAATTTATTAAATACATATAAGAATAATAATGATAAAGAAATGATTTAATTAAAAGTGATTATCTTGATATAAAATATTATGTGAAAAATAGTGTTTCCCATGAAAATTAAAAAAAATGATTATGAAAACTACCAAGAGATGTTTGATATTTATTAAAATTATTGTATATTATATTATAGAATCTTAATACCTACATATTTTCTATTTTTTCTCGAAATAAAAATAAATAAATTAATAAATTCACAAATTTAGAAATCTTTTATTTTCTAAGAGTAGAAATGAAGATAAAAGCTCTTCTTCCTTAGAGGCATTTTCGTCAAAGACATTCAACTCTCTGAAAGATCCAGTTTCCGCAGAATTTTTTTTATAATTGAATGCAAGTCTTAAGCGGCCCAGAGACGATCAACTTCAACCAACGTCAACCTTGGTCATCAACATGCAATATCAAATTGAATTGATCTTACCTCAACTTGGTCATCAACATGAAATGTCAATCACCAACCAGCCCACAGACGATCAACTTGGTCGTCAACATGTCTTGACGACAAAGTTGGCGACCAAGTTGATCGTCTGTGGGCCGCTTTATACTATAGAACAATGATTTACTAATAAAAATCCTGACTCGTCTAAAAATTAACTAGAGGAAATGTATTCATAGTATTCTTGTGTGTAAATATATATAGAATCGGTTTCTCAAAAACGACTCTAACGATTTCGCTAAAAATTGGTGTACTTATCAAAGCCTCATTAGTTATTAGTCGTGTATAAATTTTAATCCGAATGAAAGAAAGGAAGGGGGGTGTAAATTAGTCATGTCGCAAAATAAATATTTTAATCGTTCATATCTCGTCTTCGGAAAGTCGCATAGCCTTGGAATTTGAAACTTAAGCTATCTAGAGGCTACAAGAAATACAAAAGATTTTGGCTAAAGCAGAAGTACCGTAAGTTGATATTTACGTACGTAAGAATGTACCTCCCTGCGTTTCGCAACCATAAATCTCAGAGCTACGAAATTCGAAACTTAAGCTCGATATAGACTAGAAGGGGTACAGCAATCTTTTGTTTGAAATCGGAACACCGTAAGTTGACATTTACATGAAAGATTTTTCGTTTTTTTTTATTTTCTCAAAAACTGCACTAGCGATTTTTTTTTTAAATTGGTTTACTTATCAAGTGTTATGAGTTATTAGTTGTGTATAGATTTTAATCCGATTGAAATAAAGGAAGGGGGTGTAAATTAGGAGAGTCGTAAAATAAATATTTTAACCATTCATATATCGTCTTCGGTAAGTCGCAAAGCCTTGAAATTTGAAACTTAAGCTATGTAGAGGCAAAAAATTACCGAGCATCGCTCGGTGTTCCAGGCACTATGTTAATTTATAAGAAGAGAAAGAATTAGTATATAGTTAATATTGTGAATTTGAGGCTTTTAAGGTCAAATATGGAAGCTAAAAAATTTAAGATTTATTAATTGAAAGAGAAGACAAAGTGTTTTTACAGAAAATCGACACCTAGCTACTAATCGATTTATTCGTACATGTGGAAAAGTGAAACCTCGGTTTATTCGTTACAATAAAATGTGATCTCTACTGATCTTAACTCCAACTACTGCCTGATCAGATAATTGGGGTGATAAAAAGTTTTGAGAATTTACTCCAAATAAACTATTAGTCGAGAAGAAGAACGATCTAGCTATCTAAATATGTTAATAAAAATTTTCAAATTAACATTCATGTTCAAGTAAAATATCGACAATTGATGATAATGAATCATGTAATCCTAATAAATTTCAAGCCAATCGCAAGCATATTATTTCAGCTGGCATGGTCACTAGTTTTACGGGATGGAGGTTTGGTTGTAATGCTTTCATTAGATAATAACGCTAACATAATAAATATACTATAATTCTCAGTTAAAAATAAAATAAAATAAAATTTTAAACTCATGTTATATATCAAGTGGATAGCAAAGTTTGGCTTCACTTCAGACTTCAGGAGGATTGGGGAAAGGAAATTTAGAAAAAATTAAATTATTAAAATCCAACAAATTTATGATTTACAAGGAAGATAGGGTGTAAAAAATTGTGTTTAATTAATTCAAGAGGGGTTTAGAGTTTCTATATATTTAAAATTAAGATTTTGTCTGAATATTGCTCCAAATCAACCCAAATTTTGGTTGTACACGTTTCAAGAAAAGTTTTGAAACAACAAAATTCCTGTCTCTCTGTTTGTTTGTATGTCCGGGAAAATGTTATTCTCAATTGGTATAAAAACGGCGGAGGTATTTTTATGAAATTTCGTATTTGGATGGTAGATGTTTTCTAACTTAAAATGATTGCTTTAGAACATTTTGATATTTTGACCCCTACATAATCAGTGGGCCCCCAGAAGACTAAAAATGCAAAAAATACCCATCCCAAATGGGGAGAGGGGGTCAAATATGAAAATTCTAGGCCTTTGGTCCAAACTCAACCAAATTTTGTATACATAGTCTTTGAGACTCTAGGAATGTAGAAATGTAAACATCGACTACTCGAAATGAGGTGAGGGTGAAAAAATGAAAATTCTAGATCTTTGGACCAAAATCAACCAAATTTTGTAGACTATCACTATAAAATACATGCATCAAATGGAAAAAGAATGAATCATCTATTCGGGTTGGTGAGGTTAATTTAGATTATAAACTTCGCTCCTTCATTTAATATGCTGGGGAAGGAAACGATTCGTTTTTCGATTTCCTTCTTTATTAATGTGCCAAACTCTACAGGTATTTCGAATTTCATCATTCTAGGGTCGTTGTATTTTCACAATATGTTAAATAACCATATACCCCTTTATTTTAGGTCCTGAAGAAGGGAAAGTTGCGGTTCACTCTATTACGGTTCACTCTATTAATGCACTAAACTCTTTTAGTATGCCAAATTTCAGTATTCTAGGATCAGTCGAAGTACCCTAGAATTTTGATAATTCAGTCAGTCAGGCAGTGACCAAAAAGCCTATCTTTAGATTATTCTAACTTAGATGGTATAAGTAATAGAAAAATGAAATTTCGTAGTTAAGCTATGGACCAGTAGTGGAAAAAAATCCAGCCATTTACAGGTTTCCAGTGCGAAGTTATAGAGGCGTCAAAATGGCGGAATTGCTTCCTGTACGCCGTACCAAGGTTTGGAACGCACTCTCTTTCTATATATATTGTATTTTTATTATTTATGTTTCATATTATAATTATTATGTATCATATATTTTCCTTTTTGATTTTTACTTTATCCAATGCAAAGCATGGGTAAAGTATTGCAATCGCTCTCGGGGCAAGCGTGGCTTCAAAGGGTCCTCAGGTAAAGACTACGGAACCCATGGACTCAATTAAAGTCACAAATTGTAGTATTCAATTAGGTTGAATTTTAGCACGTGACGGTTTTGCCAAAAATTACATGCGGTCTCGTCGAGAGGCCAAAAAGTGCGATTTTTTCATTTAGTGCGTGCGGATGTATGTATGTATGTATGGATGGATGTATGTTATCGCTTTTTTGGCCCACGATTTTTTCCACACCGTTGCACCGATTGAAATGAAATTGAAAACCTACCATTAGTTTAACAAAATGAAGCGCTGATTAGTTTTTGGTACATATCGACCCACAAACATTAGTACTTTATTTCAGTACTTTTTTAGTTTTTTCTAAATATCTTGAAAATGACTTAACCAATTTTGATGAAATTTAATATCCTAATTAAGTACCTTGGGGACCACAAAAAAGGTTAAATAAAGTTTTTAGTAAAATTATATTTTAAAGTACTTTACTCTAGAGTAAGAGAGTACTTTTTTAATTTTTTAAATTCTTTAAAATTTATTCATTTGAACCTTTTAATATAGCTCATTTAGCCTTGCTTAAGTAAGAATGGATAGGCTTCTCTCTGTGAAATGCTAAAAATTTGGGAGGAAATTTTATAAGTAACCATAGCAACTGCGTTGTTTTCTTATCCCTTACCTTTGCAGAATACATAGAGGAATCGACTTTAAACCAAAAATAGCGATTGATTCTCATCTAGTACTTGAGGAATAATCATTCTATATTGGATTTTTGACGTTTCGGTTTTTATTAGTAACCATTGCTGAAGACATAGAGAAATCGA
>JALMQS010000120.1:4233865-4513093 GCA_024734495.1 Forficula auricularia | reverse complement strand
TTATTAGTCGTGTATAAATTTTAATCCAGAATGAAAGAAAGGAAGGGGGTGTAAATTAGTCATGTCGCAAAATAAATATTTTAATCGTTCATATCTCGTGTTCGGAAAGTCGCAAAGCCTTGGAATTTGAAACTTAAGCTATCTGAAGGCTACGAAATACAAAAGATTTTTGGCTAAAGCAAGTACCGTAAGTTGATATTTACGTACGTAGAGAATGTACCTCCTGCGTTTTATAACCATAAATCTCAGAGCTACGAAATTCGAAACTTAAGCTCGATATAGACTAGAAGAGGGGTACAGCAATCATTTGTTTGAAATCGGAACACCGTAAGTTGACATTTACATGAATTTTCGTTTTTTATTTTCTCAAAAACGGCACTAGCGATTTTTTTTAATTGGTTTACTTATCAAGTGTTATGAGTTATTAGTTGTGTATAGATTTTAATCGATTGAAATAAAGGAAGGGGGTGTAAATTAGCAGAGTCGTAAAATAAATATTTTAACCATTCATATATCGTCTTCGGTAAGAAGTCGCAAAGCCTTGAAATTTGAAACTTAAGCTATGTAGAGGCAAAAAATTACCGAGCATCGCTCGGTGCTCCAGGCACTATGTTAATTTATAAGAAGAGAAAGAATTAGTATATAGTTAATATTGTGAATTTGAGGCTTTTAAGGTCAAATATGGAAGCTAAAAAATTTAAGATTTATTAATTGAAAGAGAAGACAAAGTGTTTTTACAGAAAATCGACACCTTGCTACTAATCGATTTATTCGTACATGTGGAAAAGTGAAACCTCGGTTTATTCGTTACAATAAAATGTGATCTCTACTGATCTTAACTCCAACTACTGCCTGATCAGACGCTGGGGTGATAAAAAGTTTTGAGAATTTACTCCAAATAAACTATTAGTCGAGAAGAAGAACGATCTAGCTATCTAAATATGTTAATAAAAATTTTCAGGCTAACATTCATGTTCAAGTAAAATATCGATGAGTGATGATAATGAATCATGTAATCCTAATAAATTTCAAGCCAATCGCAAGCATATTATTTCAGCTGGCATGGTCACTAGTTTTACGGGATGGAGGTTTGGTTGTAATGCTTTCATTAGATAATAACGCTAACATAATAAATATACTATAATTCTCAGTTAAAAATAAAATAAAATAAAATAAAATTTTAAACTCATGTTATATATCAAGTGGATAGCAAAGTTTGGTTTCACTTCAGACTTCAGGAGGACGGATTGGGGAAAGGAAATTTAGAAAAAATTAAATTATTAAAATCCAACAAATTTATGATTTACAAAGGAAGATAGGGTGTAAAAAATTGTGTTTAATTAATTCAAGGGGTTTAGAGTTTCTATATATTTAAAATTAAGATTTTGTCTGAATATTGCTCCAAATCAACCCAAATTTTGGTTATGCACGTTTCAGAAAAAGTTTTGAAACAACAAAATTCCTGTCTCTCTGTTTGTTTGTATGTCCGGGAAAATGTTATTCTCAATTAGCATAAAAACGGCGGAGGTATTTTTATGAAATTTCGTATTTGGATGGTAGATGTTTTCTAACTTAAAATGATTGCTTTAGAACATTTTGATATTTTGACCCCTACATAATCAGTGGGCCCCAGAAGACTTAAAATGCAAAAAATACCCATCCCAAATGGGGAGAGGGGTCAAATATGAAAATTCTAGGCTTTTGGTCCAAACTCAACCAAATTTTGTATACATAATCTTTGAGACTCTGGAGATGATGTGAGAAATGTAAACATCGACTACTCGAAATGAGGTGAGGGTGAAAAAAATGAAAATTCTAGATCTTTGGACCAAAATCGGCAAATTTTGTAGACTATCACTATAAAATACATGCATCAAATGGAAAAAGAATGAATCATCTGACTTCGGGTTGGTGAGGTTAATTTAGATTATAAACTTCGCTCCTTCATTTAATATGCTGGGGGAAGGAAACTATTCGTTTCGATTTCCTTCTTTATTAATGTGCCAAACTCTACAGGTATTTCGAATTTCATCATTCTAGGGTCATTGTATTTTCACAATATGTTAAATAACCATATACCCCTTTATTTTAGGCCCTGAAGAAGGGAAAGTTGCAGTTCCTCCTATTACGAGTTCCACTCTATTAATGCACTAAACTCTTTTAGTATGCAAATTTCAGTATTCTAGGATCAGTCGAAGTACCCTAGAATTTTGATAATTCAGTCGATCAGGCAGTGACCAAAAGCCTATCTTTAGATTATTCTAACTTAGATGGTATAAGTAATAGAAAAATGAAATTTCGTAAGTTAAGCTATGGACCAGTAGTGGAAAAAATCCAGCCATTTACAGGTTTCCAGTGCGAAGTTATAGAGGCGTCAAAATGGCGGGGGTGCTTCCCCTGTACGCCGTACCAAGGTTTTGGAACGCACTCTCTCTTTCTATATATATTGTATTTTTATTTATGTTTCATATTATAATTATTATGTATCATATATTTTCCTTTTTGATTTTTCTTGCTTGTTATATTAGCTTTTCCGTTTTTCTTGTTTTGCATTTTGTATTATATTTTTATAATTAATTTTTATGTAATTAAATTGGGCTAAAACTGTACATTAAAGGGGCTAGATGGGCATACAGATACAATGTTTTAATAAATAAATAAATAAATAAAGAGTACTCGACCAAGTGCCCGCCGCTCGAATCGAACTTGGCTGAGGAACTACCTTTCTAGATTATTACTAATAAATATATATATAATTGAAAAAAACTCATGGATTAAATTATTTTCTATCAATTCTAATAAAAATAGTTCAAATAAAAATATAATCTATTAACATAAAGGAGAAACGGAATTAGAAAAATTAGATTCGGAAGTTACGCTTCAAACTTGTCTACTAATTTAATATTTCGTAAAATATAATTTTTTCGATGTTCACTTATTGGGGTTTTTTCGAAGATTAAAACTCCATGGTTTCGCTGAAGTTTTTTTTATCAAAATATAGTTTCAGCCGATTTTGAAATATTTCGAAAAAATACTTTTTTCATGTACGATTACAATATTTGACCATAGCCTGTATTTATTTAGATTTAAATGTACTTTTATTCATATATAAATATATCCCAATTTTAATACTATAATACATATCACAAATTTACACAGTAAATAGTACAATAATTTGCCAATAGAGAATAGAATTATAAAAACAAGATTTCCCCATAAATAATTTCCTACAACCATATAATATTTCTCAATAGAAATGATCAACTTTCCCTTTCAAGATATCTCCTCACTTCGCTCTTAATAATGATTTAGACTCGATGCGTTCCTCATGTCAGCTGGTAGAGTTAAACTACTCAAGTCCTCTAAAAAAGAGTGAATTTCTCGTGCCCTTCCTTATCCTCTCAACAAATATATTATCCCTATTTCTTATATCATGATTATGAACCTCATTGACCACTGTGAAATTTAGATAAGCTGGCAGCTGCCTATGATATAATTTATACACAAAACTCATCGTCGTAAAAATAAAAATTATTTCACCCTCCTAAACATTCCAGCATCTAACTTATTGATGTATATCTGTCACATCTCAAAATAATTCTCAGGCATCTATTTTGTAAGCTTATCAATATTCTCCTGACCAAAATATAATATTGTAGGACAGTAATAGAAACCAGGACTAATTGTGGTTCTATACACCTTAATTCTAGTGTTCATATTCAAATTGTTATTAGCTCTACCAAAGTATTGCACTTTTCTGTTTACATTCTTCAAGCGCTCACTAATAATGACTCTTAAATTTCAACCCCGAAGTATTTAAATAAATCACATATTCCAAATTAACACCATTCAGATAGACTGGACTTAACTCCTCTCTACCTGCTTCCAAATGCATGTGTGGTAAAATAAAAACAATGAGAAAATTTAATTAATTACACGATCGTTTAGCTGATATTTGAACATGATAATATAGTCCTAAGTCTATGAAAAAAGGTAATTTTTTTAAGAAAAATAAAGTTGCTGTGGACACGTAGTCAAAGAATTTAAAACAGTTGGTACAGCCATAATAAGTAATAATTTATTAACTTCCTTTCACTTATTTTAGAATGCTTTATAAATGGATGGCTAGTGACGAAAAGGATTGGGGGTCTAACTCATTGGATATTGAAAATAAAAAGAAATTTGTAAGAAAATTTATTAAAGATAAAGTAAATAAATATTATAATATTCATTTACTATAAGTTAAGGATTCTTGGTCACTTGTTTCACATTAAAATTAAAAAAATTAAAAGATGTAAAAATTTTTCAATATATATATTTCGAGCTGTAAGCTCATCTTCAGAAAGTACAGAATTATAACTAATACAAAATTCGAATGCAAAGGTATTTTATAGGTTTAGCTTACAGCTCGAAATATATAGGTATATTGAAAAAATTTTTACATCTTTTAATTTTTTAATTTTTTATTGAAACAAGTGACAGAATCCTTAACTCATAGTAAATGAATATTAATTTATATTTATTTACTCTTATCTTTATTAAAGATGTTTCACCTTGCACCAACACCACAATCTCTACTAATTAGAAAATTTATTATCTAATATTCTGAAGTATATAGTTAATTCAATGTTTTTAATATTTTATAAAGAATGCAATAGATAGAATTAATATTTTTGCATTCTCCATTAAAATAAAATTTAAAAAAATTGAATTAACTATAAATATTTGACTTATTCATTGGATTAAAAAAAAATGTTTCGTTGATCTCCTGAATTTTGCGCTCTATGAAATATGGCACCCAGGGCGCACGACTGTTAGGTTGTACAATTAAACATAATTAAATCTGAAATTAGCCAGTTTAAACTGCTAACTTTTCACGAAGAGTGTCTACATTTCGTGAAATACGTAACTTTTTTTACTTTATTTTTTTTTTAAGATAGATGATGCAATAAGGTGCGAAACCTATAAGTCAAAAGCTTTATTCGTTTTGGATGCCTTTGGGCGCCCTTATGTCAGCCTCAAGTCACTAACCCATATTCGTTTAGGAATACCAACCGAAATGAATAGGGCTGGGGCACACCAAGTCGGTTGGTATTCCTAAACGAATATGGGTTAGTGACTTGAGGCTAACATAAGGGCGCCCAAGGCATCCAAAACGAATAAAGCTAAAGTTGACTCTTACAAACAAGAAGTCTATGGGTTAGTTCGAAGTGGCAAGTCAGCCACTGATTTGAAGAAGGCGTCCGTTAAGCCAATGCATATGTTGTTTTTTAATTGAATAAAACTTCTTCTCATATAATAAAGTCTCACTTGATCCGTGTTCATAATTCAAAAAAGAATTATTAGTTTTATGTTGTCCATTGGAATCTTATAGTTATTTCTTGGAAATTAAGTTCATTTAACCCAAGTAGCACAATGTTTCAAACTACTAGGGAATGTAATTTCTCTAAATTTTTCTTATTACAGAACATTTGTAAAAACAAAATAAGACTTATTTTAGGTGTATTATCATTTACTATAATTTTTAGTTATGAAATTAGAGAATTGTCTTAAATATTCACTAGTAAAAATATGATAATAGGAAAATGGTAATGGGAATTATGAAAATTTAATAAAAAATGAAAATAAAAAAAATAATATATTTAATAAAATATAGGTACAAGAATACTAAACAAATAATAAAAACAAAATTAATAAAAGGTTAATTATAAAATAAAAGCTGAAAAAATAGAAAAAAACAAAGAATGGAAAAAATCAAAAAAAGGAAATAAAAAAATTGAAAGGAGTTCCTAAAATTAAATTAAGAATAATGACTGGTATATTAATTAAGTTCAGAGCGACAAAGCAACTAACTTCTAGTAATCCAAATGATAACTTATCCACCCACTAGTAAAGATAAATTGAATTAATTGATTCTTGAAATAAAAGATATTTATCCATAATTCTGAAATATCTGAAATGATTAAGTTTAGGCATAGAACGAGGAGAAAAACTATCAAGCACAGATTGCGCAACCCATAGAGAAACCGGGGTAATGTTCAATTTCCAAGGATTTTTACAGAGAAAATATTCTAATTGGATTGCCCTTAAAAAAAAGAAAACTTTACTGTTATGTTAGCCCGAAAACTAATTAAAGCCTAGATGAAGCACAGTTAGAGAATTTATTTTATTATGTATTATGAAATTTAATTTAATTTTTCGATATGAAAATAATAGATAAACCTGTTTTTTATGATGGAGATATCCTTAAAAAATCATCAGGAAGTGGACCAACCATTGGTGGAGACCAACCTTTGATTGTAAATATTTGAATTCCTAAATTGTAAATTATTAAAAGTGAAAAATAGTAAAATAAATATATAAATCGGCGGTTTGAAAAATTTTAATTTTTGATTTCCTTCATTTTTTGACATTTTTTAGTACCTATCAAAAACTTCTTCCTGGTAAATTTTGAATTTTTTTGATCACCGGTTTAAAAGATATCTTTATTTTTATAGAGAAAATATTCTGATTGGATTGTCCTTAAAAAAAGGAAAACTTTACTGCTATGTTAGCCCGAAAACTAATTAAAGCTTAGATGATGCATAGTAAGAGAATTTATTTGATTATATATTTTGAAATTTAATTTAATTTTTCCATAAGAAAATAATAGATAAACCTGTTTTTATGTGTTCCTCCCCATGGAGATGGAGATATCCTTAAAAAATCATCAGGAAGTGGACCAAGCATTGGTGGAGACCAACCTTTGATTGTAAATATTTGAATTCCTAAATTGTATATTATTAAAATTGAAAAATAGTGAAATAAATATATAAGGCATTCCATGCCAAATCGGCGGTTTGAAAAATTGTAATTTTTGATATCCTTCATTTTTTGACTTTTTTTAGTACTTACCCATCAAAAAACTCTTCCTGGTAAATTTTGAAATTTTTTTGATCACCGGTTTAAAAGATATCTTTATTTTTATAGAGAAAATATTCTAATTGGATTGTCCTTAAAAAAAGGAAAACTTTACTGCTATGTTAGCCCGAAAACTAATTAAAGCCTAGAGTAGATGAAGCACAGTTTAGGGCCGGTTGTATGTCGCATAGTAAATGCTTTTTATTACTAACCAAGGGTAGATGGTAAATGGAGGGGGCTGGGATGCCCAATCAGATAAGAGGAACTTTCAGTGCCTGTCATCTGATTGGCCATCCTAGTGTCTACATTTACCATCTACCGTTTGTTAGTGGTAAAAAGCATTTACTTTGCGACATACAACCGGCCCTTAGAGAATTTATTTGATTATATATTATGAAATTTATTTTAATTTTTCCATATGAAAATAATAGATAAACCTGTTTTTTGTGTGTTCCTCCCCATGGAGATGGAGATATCCTTAAAAAATCATCAGGAAGTGGACCAAGCATTGGTGGAGACCAACCTTTGATTGTTTTTAATGGAATCAATTCACTGCCTGGTGTTGAAGTGCTGAAAAATAAAAATTCTAATTCCCAGAAAAATGATTTTCACAAAATTATCTTCAAACCTACTCAATTAGAGTAGTAGTTTCAGGAGATTTATTTTTTCTTTCAGATATTGAATCTTTTGGAGAATTTGTAGAATTTAAAGTTTCTTTTTTTTCCATTTCATTTCTTAATTTTTCATTTTCATTGTCGGTACTCATAGCTAAAAGTTGATCTATCGTAGCATCCACAGCTCCTTGATTTGCTCTTAAAACAGCCTAAATTCATTTTTCTTATTATTCTTAACAATTTCTTAATTATTTGATTTGATTTCTTTACCTCGATAACTTCATCATCCATATCAGGAAACATGGTTTTGAAATCTGCCATAGCCTGATGAAACTCAAGCTGAGTAGTTTGTTGTTGAAGAGTTGACATATTTTTGATTAGAAAAAAACCACTCTTATATAAAAGTCATTGCATGATACAATTACTATTTGCACCTGAAGAATGAATTTTAAGTTAATTAACAAAGAATTATTATTTCAAATAATTTTTACATTTCTATTCTTTTGTATTTTAAAAATTAAATAATGAATGAACATGCAACTTATTAAATCAACAAAATATCCAAGACATTCTGACTACCTGTTCCTTTTACTCTTTCTAATAACAGCATTATTCACTCAAGTGATTAATTCATTTAAGCTTTTCATTTGAAATTGTTCATGTTTTGTTTAGATTAAAAATGGCAGATTATAGAAAAATTTAATTATTTTCAAACATATTTGTTCTACATGTCAATCAGATGCTTTCGAAGAATTGGAACTTGTCAAATATTAAGGTAGGAAACCTCAAAAAAATAAAATCCTATATCATTAATAACACCTGTTATTATAATCCATGAGACTCTTAACTTAAAGACATATATTTTAAAAAAAACCTTATTAGTTGAGTTTATAAAAATAAATACATTTTAAAAACAATCGTCATATAGTATTATTTAATAAAACAAACGTTTCGAGAAAAACACTTTCCCTTTATCAATGACATGGACAAAACTGGACAAAACGCATAGAATTCGTTAGTAATTAGAAAATATGCATTTTTTGGGATATCTTAACAATGTTACAAATTATTTAATTTTATTTATTTTCTTGGAAAGACGGACTGGTAAGCGAAATAAGTATTCATTACCCTGAAGAAGGAGTGAAAAGGTCTCCGAAACGTCGGTATTTGAATAAAAAATTTAAATAATTTGGACTGCCTTTCATTATAACCTACTTATGTTACAAATTATTTTTGTTAGGTATCTCCCAAAACAATTTATTGATTTGTCAAGATATCTCAGAATATTTATATTTTCTTAAAAAAAAAAATTGAACGAGATGAGAACGTTTTTTTTGTTTGTTTTTTGGAAACGTTAGAAGTTTTATTATGCTATTAACTGATTGTTTTATAAAATATATGTATTTATTTTCAAACTATAAAAATAAATAAAATAAAGCTATAAATTAATTAATAGGTATATAAATATATAATAAATCATAGAGATTTTTTTTTCCCCCAGAACCAGAAATGAGAAGGACCGATTATGGATTTAAAAATTATGTATACTGTATATATATCATAGATTGTTTACTGAAAGTGTAAACAATGGAAATAAAGTTTACTGTTACTGATCTAGCAACAATTTTTTTTCGCCTCAATGAAATGGATATTTAAAATATAGTTACTATTTTTTGTACTTAACTGTTTATTAATTTTTATTTAATTTGTAAAGGATGGATACTTTTAGTAGGAAAGATTTAGCAAATTTACCATTACAAATGTCATTGTATTTTAATGTTTATTTCTTCCCATTTTGGTTAATTTTAACAATTATACTTTTTGATATTAAGGTAAAAATACTATAAACAAATGATTATTTAAGGTAGAAACTAATATTAATGAATTCAATAATTTCCAGTATAATTGTCTTGCAACGATGTACCAATTTATTTTACCAACTATATTGGCATTTGTTATATTATTAGAATGTTTCCGATTATATTTGGGATACGTTGGAAATCTTTCAGAAAAAGTACGTAAAAAATAAACACAAACATAATATTTTATCGTTTATTTTGGATTCCACATTGAAATTTGAAAGGAATGAATATTATTAATAGAAGAGAATAAGCCACCCATCTGCTTTGTCGAGAATAATAATAATTTACTAAGATTTTTGACAATAAATCATGTCAAATAGAAATTTAATGTATTAAAAAAAAAATTAAAGCTAGAAAGAAATGTAAATAAAAATGACATTCGGTGTTGCCAAAGCCGGTCTCTTAAAAAGCGGTAGACTAAAAAAAAAATAGCGGCAGATTCAACAAACCATAAAACATATATCAATTTTTTATAAGTTTTTTTTTAATATTAAATTAATTATTTGCATTTTTGCCATTGTAACCTTGTTGTTTTAAGTAATATTTATCACATAAAGCGAAGAAATTATTACCATTTTACGATTCATTTTCAGTATTTTTGTATATATCAGAATAAGTGAACCGACTTCACATTGAATTTATTATATTAATACAAAGCAATTAATATTCGTAACAAACTGCTCAGTATATAACAAACCACTCAGTAACCAAATACCTAATTTAGATCGCTTATTAGATTTCATGTCATTATTGCTGCAAATTTTCGTTCTTCGTTATTAGAATGGGGAAGACTAAGGGCCAGTTGTATGTCGGTTGGTAAACTCTTTTTAAACGATGGCCAATCATATGAAAGTGCCTGATTGGCCATCCCACCGGACACAAGGTGAATTTTAAGGTTTTACCCTTTGTCGACGTTTAAAAAGAGTTTACCAACCGACATACAACTAGCCCTAAGTAGACTGAAAACAAACTTTGATAATAATGGAAACCATCAGGATGTTTAAAACTTCGAACTTGTCCCCAAAATTCCATTGCTGACGAATTTTGAAAGTCAACCGCTTCAATATTTTTAAGTGTTCTCCACACAGAATCTAAATTTTGTAAATTATCACTCGAAGCAGTACTATAAAAGTTCTCTACAGAGTTAATGATTACTTATTGTCTTCGACACTACATCTACCTATACCCAGGATCATATATTTTAAATATAAGGGGAGAGGGCATATTAGATATATTCCTTAATTGTCAATAAAAACTAAGAAAAAACGAATAACTAAAAGAGGATATTTTAAGGGTTGTTACAATTTTGAGTAAAGAGTAAGTCCCTCATTTGTCCCTCTGCCGACGGACTCCCATGGATTATAATGTTTTTGATCTAGTATAATATTAGCTTTTTAATTTAGTTGCATTTTATGGAGAAAGATTGTTCCTACCTCATACCTCTATGAAAAACTAAATGATAATATGTAAACAAGCTGCCGCTTTCTTGTTTCCAAGCGATAATTGAATAAGAATTTAACTAAGTTAGGTAAATTGAGCCCAGATCTTTCCACTCAAAACAACGTAGGAAAGTTTAATCTCTAGTGCAGAGTGCTTCAACCTGTGTTCCATGGAACCGTAGGGTTCCACTCAAACGCTTTAGGGGTTCCGCGAATCAATGCTTAAATTTGAACATTAACCCGCGTTCACAACTAGAGAGATCTTTTTGTTTGAATAAATGCAAATTTATATCTTATAAAAAGTTTTTATAACAAAGGCAGGGACGCACCTTGTTCATACAGGTAATATGTAATATGGCACCCCCCCCCCCCTCGCAAAAAAAATCAAATTTGGTTGTGCTACCGAAGGGTTCCATAAAAAATCATCTCAAAAAAAGGGTTCCGCTGGATGACAAAGGTTGAAGAACACTGCTCTAGGGCAAAATTTGGTGCAATTGTTGATAAGGCTACTCTCATCTCTTGCTGCTTGCTTACCTCTCAGCTATGTGAAGGTGCATTATCTTCACAAAACTTGACATTTTTCCTCGGCACACCAACTAATGACCACGTTGCACCAAATTTTGATCGCCTGTGCTCAGTTAACCAGGCTCACATTTCTCATTAAACATCTTTTCATATTATATTGATTTTTTCTTTGGTGTACCTCTAAAATTTCTTGATTTGGTAGGTGTACCTTGAACACTAAAAGTTTGCGGAACACTGCTCTAGGTTATAGTAACGAAGTGTTAGCTAATTAAATTCTAATTTTTTTCTTTTCTAGTTTTGTGAATTAGGATTGCAGTAAGTAAATTAAGTATTTCTAAAATCAAGTTTTTTCATCAAAACGTAGAACACTAAATATATGAAATTTCTATCCATAAAAACTCTAAATTAAAATTGAATTAAATATTAATAAATCCTTTATTTATATTATTATTTACATTACTAATTATTCATTTTTAATGTTTTTTTCCTTTTCAAGGTTGCAGAGCTTACAGGTTTTTGGCTTTTGAGTGTTTTTTTACAATTTCCTATGCAAATGTTTCTACTTCTGGATGAAAATACTAAACCTCTCCCTCCAGAAAGAGCGATTCACTCTATCATGATCATTTTCCTGATAGTTCAAGTAGTAACAGGATATTCAGCGATTAGACATCTTTCTACTCATCAGGCTGCACTATATCAATTAACACAATTTTATCGTACAGATCATCATGAAAAAGCTCTGTAACATTTTATAATTTTAGTTGATAATTACTTGAATCTTAAAAGATATGTATTTTTTGTAGCCGGGTACCCAGAGCGTGATGGGGACCCCTTTCATTACAAAATCATGTAGATATAAATATATCTAAGAAAGAAAATATATATAATATAAAATATTTGAATTAATTTTAATAATAAATTAACTTGTGTATCAATTAATATTTAAAATGTTTAGGGTGTTTCATAAAAAACTTTTAACCGATAAAATATTTATTTTTTAATAAATTATACATTAATATCAGATATAAAAAAATAATAAAATATAATACTCATGTTTAAAGATAAACAAAATATTGGTTTTTAATTAAAGAATTAATCAAATAAAACTAGTTTTCTTACAAAAAAAAAAAAAAAAAAAAATGAGGGACAAAATTTATACATATATATAATTTTCATTACTAAAAAATGAATAAAGCATTGCAAACTATAATCAAATTAAAATAATTACAAAAAGTTTCTTCTTTATTTAGGTATATAATAAAAAAAATCTGCACCACATTTTTTCATGGAAAAAGCAATAATTAATAATTTTTAAAATTAAATTTTGATAATTTGTTTGTAAATATGTCTGTTTTTAAAAAGTAATTGTATAAAATATATAATACTCTAAAAAATTTATTTAGAATAACTGAATACCTTCAGAGTAAAAAAATAGCTTCATAATTGACTTGTTATAAAATAATAAAATAGACTATAAAGAATTGTATGCTATATATATTTATATAATTAGGCACCTAATTTTTCAAATAAAGATAAAATAGTCTTAAATATATATATACTTTAAAAAATTATAATATTTGAATTATATTTTTAAATTAATAATTATGTTTGTTTCTTTTTGGACTTGTTAAATCATTTTTGGAATTTGTAATATTCCAACTATATGTTTAATATTTAAAGTGCAAAAACTGTTTCTAATTTAAAAGAGAGCTGTTATCGTTATGTTATATTCACGAAGATCAAGCTTGTATTTTGCTCAAGCAGAATTGAAGAAATGCGTTTGCGCTCTTGAGAGATATTTAAACTGAAAATTTTAAATTATATAAATAAAAAGATGAAAATTATAGTTACTATATCTAAATACTTAACAATATTTATTATGTAATTAGGTATCTTTGATAAATTTATTAAATAATTCATAAATTTATTTAAAATACGTACAATGCAGTCCTTTGGCTTTCTCAAGTATATTTACAGCTCCCCCAGCAGCTTCATCGGATTTATCGTGTACTTTTTGATTGGTGTCTTTAAGTGTTTTAATCACCTAAAATTATATTTAATTTATTATTATTTATTTTGGAAATATATATATATTTTACTTGTACAAATGATACTTATTAAATAAATGTTTTAAAAAATTTTCAAAAGTAGTTCAAACCAAATAGTTAACAAATAAGTATTGAGATTTTAAGTTTTTTTTTTTTTTATAAGTATGAGCGAAAAATTCGTCTCTAAATACTAGCATTGACTCGAGCAACGAGCCAAGCTGTTGGTAGGCGTGGCGCGTTTCCCGATCCGGCTCGACTCGGGGATTCACCCTAGCGGGCAACGTCAGCTTGTAAGATTCAAGAAGTGTTGGCAAAGTGGGAAGAAGTGAAAACTTTCTTTAAAGAAAATCACCATAATAAAGCAGTGTGTGGGCGCACCATGGACTTGTGTAATGACAATATAGTGTCGCATTTTAGAGACATCTTAAAAAGGAGACAGAACCAAGTGTTATTAGATAAGTTTATGGTAAAGCAACCAAGGGATTCTGACCCAGAGCCTGCTTCCAGTGGGGTAAAATTCCCAAGAGAGAGCCTTCCTGAATCAGAGGGGGACTCTCCTACCCCACAGTAACTCGTTTCGTCTTTCCCACATCCCTATTGCCAGTCAAGGACTTTTCATAAAGGTAAACTACGGTTATATTATTTCCAGTGTTATTTATTAGGAAAATTGATTTTTATTTTTCTATTTTTGGGGGTGCGGAACGGATTAACTGGATTTCCATTATTTTCAATGAGGAAGTTTGTTTCTAGAAACGAGAAATTCGCTATACGAGCCAGAGGCGTAGGTTATGACCCCCCCCCCCCCTAGGGCAGGGCTCATGGGATGAGTGATAGCAATGACATGCCGTTTCTTATTAAAAATGACTGCTTTTTAAATATATTTCATAAGTTTAATCAAGAATTATGTTTTTTTTTTTTTAATTTCTTGAAGTACCTATTTGTTTTAATAAAAAAAATTCCCACTAAATATTTTGCTTTCTGGATTAACCCCACCCCCATGAAAGTTTTCTGCCTACTCCACTGATACGAATTAAATGCTGGAACGAATTAAACTCGTATCTCGAGATCCCACTGTATTTGCAAATCATAAAAAAAATCAAAAATTGCATAGTCCGGAAGTATAATCTTACAATTTTTTCATTTCCGATGAAGGGGATTTTATGCCTAATAGTTCCACCGTGTCTTTTAATTAAAGAGAGATTGTGCAAAATTGTATTCAGTTCGAACAAGAGATATAATTTAAATGCCCCCCCCCCCCCCCCCCTGATTCTGATAATGATTTTTCAACATATAGTTCCGCAAAGTCCTAAAGTATAATCATATAAAAAAATTTCAGATTCAAGGGGATAATATTTAAATTTTTTTCCCCTCCAGCCCTGATTCGGATAGTTGATTTTTTAATAAAATTAAATTATAAACTCGTTAAATACCATACATATTTTTTTCCATTAAGTATCTCTTCAATTTTTGTTTGATTTTTATCCTTTAAATATATTGTAAAATGTACATTAGTATTTTGAGAAATATACCTATTTATATTTGGAAATCACCATGAACAAAAAAATATGAAAAGATTTTAACTGGGATGCATTTACCCGCTATGAATCTTCCACGATGAACTTTACCTAAACCATTTCAGCTTTTTTTTTAGATATTACGAAAATCTAAGCAAAGACACGAATTTTTTCCTATATAATTACATTTTTTTTACTGTAATCGAATTCAAGAAGAGGTGCAGCATGAAGGTGCAGTCTCCATAGGCCTTGAAAGACCCTTTAATTGCCAATGAGAAAAGGAGAAAGTGGCCAACTGATGACGTGGAGACGTAGCCTGTGACCCCAAGTCATAAAGGATTGAAGATTCTTAGTGTCGGTATAAAGAGGGAGGCAGGGAGAGAGTTCCAGTCCCTTGAAGTTATGAGAATAATCGTAGTGGAGAATGAGCTAGTTCACTTCTCCAATTTAATCCCGGGGGGGGGGGGGGGGGCGCGCAAAACAGGCCTTGGAGACACGGAACACAACCCGTCATAGTAACTATAAAATAGGGAAGCACGGAAACTCTTCTTCGGTGGGTCAGTGAGTCTGCATTTCCTACTTACGCATACCTATCATATATAGATAGGGATGGCTCTAAAATCGGTCTCATCGAATCGAGGTATTCTCTGAATATCTTTTTAATCTAATCGCTTGTTTGTGAATTCACAAATGGACGAAAGAATGAAAACAGTATATTTCTTAAATACTGTCGATTTTTCTAGGGTGGGCAATGAATATTGTAGGGTAGGGAGTGCCCCCCCCCCCCCATCTACGCCCATGCACACAAGGTAAAATCAATCTTAAAAAGTGTTTAAAATATACGGACTCATAAACCAAATAAAATAAAACAAACCTCTTCTCGTTTATGATCTAAAAATTGGTCGGCGTCTTTAATTTTTTGGTCGACAGTATCGCTGGCAGATTTTACAGTTTCATCAAGTAAGCCTTCAGCTTTGCTGACTTCAGCATCAAAAGAATCGATCGCACTCTTTTTGGATTCATCAACAGTATCACTAGCTAAGTGTGAAACTTCATCTTTAGTTGCAATCAAAGCTTCACCGGTCTTCTTTACTTGGTCTTCTAACATGGATTGTGCCTTTTTTTGTTTATCAGTGGCCAATTCTTCAACGTCATGTTTTTTCTTTTCGAAAATTTCTCCAGCCTTACTTCCTAAATTCTTGAACGCTATAACAAAAAAATTACACTTAATAACCATTAATATGTATCAAATGATATTTTATGATGGGTTTACAATTATATCAATTTAGGAAATAAAGAATAAAAAACCTTAGACAGCTATGTTAAGCGTGTTTTTTATGTATAATACATTTTAAAAATTTAACTACGATAAATGTTTAATCAAATTAATAGATTCGAAATATCCTAAGTCCCAGACCTCTGATTACACATTTCTGAATCTTATATCAAAACAGTTTTGAATATATGTTACATTTCATTCTTATTGAGCAATCGCTTAAAATGTAGATTTGATCAAGAGTTATTTATCTCCTTCATCTTTCTACAGTTAAATGAACTAATTGGGCAAATGATTTTGACACCTCAAAACTGCCGAATATTTCGAGTCTTATTCACCCTTGTTTTTATAGGATGCAAGAATTACTCTTGAGTTATAGCTATTTGTTGCATATTTATCATTAAAAAAAAGTATTAGAAGTCTTAATCTAGGACAACCCTAGCCAACCTAAATCACACCAGTGGCCGTATTGTCGACCTAAAAATTTCCAAAATACGCACACAAATAAGAATAATTTATTTTTGTCGAGATCTGACTTTGCAACGGATTTACTATTTAGTGATTTTTATTGTAAGTGAATTCAAAGGTACACTGAAAGTGTTCAATCAGTGCAAATGTGAAAAAACAATACTTCAACCAGATACGAAAAGAAAACATGCATTGAATGATCCAACAATATGTACTTATTTATATGATAATAACCATAATTAAAAATAGTTTTAATTATCAAAATTAATAGTTTTTTATTTATTTATTTATTTTTATTTTAGTGATATTCAAAACATGAGATTTTAATATTTAACGCCTAATGATGCAACCCGCCATTCAGAGCGTTCGATTTGAATGCATAACCTAAAACACAAAGGCGAAGCTCTATCTTTTTTTGGCTACAATCGACCTGTTTGTTGCAACCATTCGGTTCCATTTGATTATTACATGACTCTAATTATTTTACATCACTGAAAGTCCCACATATCATATCCTTCAATATCTGGGGAAAATATTCTAAACCGGGAGTCCCCTTTTCTTTCCTACCAAACCGTCCAAATTATTCCCCTTTCGAGTAGAAGCTTGTGCCTTATCTGAGTGAGTTCTTTTCTTTACCAAATTATTGTTTCAAGTTACTTGATTATAAATTAAATAAGAGTACGAAAAATGTCGGTCGTTTATAGGTTGCTTTTGGTAACATAATGAAACAAACAACATGAATGAAACTTAGGGAACGTGGTGTGGGTTTATAGTGAAACATTTTAAAATTAAAATAGGTTGGAGTTTGAAACTGTGAAACACCACCAACTCCACCCTATTATAATTCAAACAACATGATAGTTACTTAAATGTTGAATTTTACACACATAACAACTTTAAATATCTCGTTTAGTTATTTTGAATCCCATTTTGAATTTTTGACACTATGTACGATGTACGACATATTTAATAAATAATGATTTTGTTTTATCAAAAATCTAATTTAAAAAATCTAACATTCATTATATAGTTAGATTTTTGTAATCGCGTAATAAAGGCATAGGAGTACAACTTTTTCTAAATATTTAATTTTCATTTTCTATTAATATCTATCGAAGCCGAGTTTACCCGATGCTGATTCACGATTGAATAACAACATAAATTTTCAGAAAACGAGTCAGGAGAGGGCATATTCACACGGTACGCTTAGCGGAAGTAATCACTGGACGAAAAGAGATTTGAATTCACATAAGAAAAAATGTATTTATTTATATCCAAACGCCTCCCACTCGATCGCGAACCCAAAGGTCAAAAATAATTTTCTTCTTCACTCCAGGGCGCAACCACAATGAGGCCGCGTCGAAAGGCAATTATAAATTAAATTAGGGGACGAAGAAAAGATTTTTACATTATAGACATAAGGATCAGCCGGGATTCGAACCCGAGATCTTCGCATGTGCGCTGCGATGCCTTTATAAGAGCCTTAGCTCTTATCCTCTCACCCACCGATCCCTGAATCCAAGCTGATACACAATGTCTATATGAATTTGGAATTTCATTTTTATTTAATCTTTTAATCTCTTCCTCGTTCATTTTTTGCAGCTCTGTAGTTGGCTTGACTAATCAAAATATATACAAACGCCTCCCACTCGTTCGCGAACCCAAAGATTAGTTAAGCCAACCACAGAGCTGCGAAAAATGAACGAGAAAGAGATTAAAAGATTAAATAAAAATGAAATTCCAAATTCATATAGACATTAAGTATCAGCTTGGGTTCAGGGATCGGTGGCCGAGAGGATTAGAGCTAAGGCATCGCAGCGCATATACGAAGATCCCGGGTTCGAATCCCGGCTGATCCTTTTGTCTATAATATAAAAATCTTTTCTTCGTTCCCTAATTTAATTAATTTATTTATTTTTTGCTTATCGGTGTCTATATAGAAATGTCTGAAACGTGAAGAAAAATAATTTTCATGTATGATTTTTTTTTCGATGCCCACGTTAACTCAAGAAGGGAAGCATGTTCGTTTTGGTGCTAAAATATTTATAAATTCAAAACGAAGAATTTATTATATTGTGGGCATTCTTTAGAACTTCTGGAAGAAATATATAAAAAAATCAAAGGACAAAATTAATTTACTCAGCTTGTTACTGATTAAACTCAATTTTTAAATCCATCTGCCAAACTTAAAAATAAGATAATAACTTAAAGAAAACTTGCATTATCTATCTGCTTGTTTGAGGGTCTTAATCTTTATTTTTATTTCTAGATTTAAAGCCACATTTTGAGCCAAACTAATTAATTAAATGTATCTATTTAATTAAAATATTTTTTTTAATTTACTTCCATACATAAGCATTCGGAATTTATGCCGTATTCAAATATGTACTTACTATATATTTATATTAGATAGGTAGCCTCTAGAGAATAGCATGCTAGAATATCAACAAGCATAGATCACGTGAAGCGCCTCGGATTAAACCCCTCTCCCCCCACCCTAATCATGATTAGTGGAGTAGTTCGTTCGTTAAGGCATTAATTATTAAATAAACAGAACAAAAAGGTACTTAAATTGTTTACTATTTTTGAAGGAGCTTCATTCTATTTTTCATTTTTATAACTTAATTCTATATCTAAAACTGATGTGGGCATTCACATGATTTCACCTACTTTCCTCGTATATTAAAATGAACTGAAATATAAATTAATTTTTTTTTTTATTTGGATATTTAATAATTATAATTTTTTGCAATTCCCCCTTCTTATTTTGGTTTATTATCAATTTTTTGAGGATAATCATTTTTATAACGTCTTTAAAGGGCACCTATGCGAAATTTGACACAGATCGATTAAAGGGTCTAGAACTTAACTCCTCCGCGGTTTTTATTTTTTTTTCCTTAATCAAAAGGAGTAATGTGCACAAACTAATTAATTCTGATCAAAATTATTAATCCTGACAAATTTACTTTTAATTTTACTACCAATTTTTTTCGGACAATTATTGATTGCCAGTGATCCATAAATTACAATAAATTTTTAATAAAATTATTAATTTAGTTTTTAATCAGAAACACTAATTTTCTCCTTTTAAACTCAGAAAAAAAATTGCAAAATCCAACCCCCCATAGAGATAAGTTTATTTTTATGAACCCCTCCTCTCCATTTCAGACCCTACACATTTATTTTTCAATAAAGAACCATTTCATAGTAAACTTTAGCTTTATGGGTTTCTTGGTTTAAAATAAACAGCAAAGAATGCGATTACGTCTATGATGTGTATCTATATAAAAAGTAAAAGAAATGTTGAGATTTGTATTCTGTGATGACCATATTTTCTAAAAAAAAAAAAAGAATAATAAGGACGAAGTTCTATTTGCCGAGAGAGCTAGATTCGACTTTCTTGGAAAAAAATCAAGAGATTAATTTGTATTTTATCCGAGTTGTTGTGTAAAAATTGTATTCATGTTCTTTATGTCAGATGGACCAATATCATAGGGCGAGGGGTGATCCGCGATTGGAAGTAGGTGTACACCTCTTTGGAAGTACTTAAGAATCTTTCGAAGTACTTGGAAATATTTGGAAGTGATTGGAAATATTTGGAAGTACTTGGAAATATTTGGAAGTACTTGGAAATATTTGGAATTACTTGTAAATATTTGGAAGTACAAGTGGAAGTAGGTGTACAGCAGCATATTAGGTCGCGGTTCACCCCTCGTCATAGGGTAATCATTGACCACGATTGCTTTTGACATTTGGGTTCATATCCGAGGGGATGAAGATAGGTATACAACCCTTCTGATATAAAATAAAAATCATCCATAACAACCCGGGTACAGTAAATCATCTCATTTTTCCCATGACTAACAGATTGATAGATTTTTTTGATACCGACCTACGATTCTTTCAATAATATCATTTGAATCCAGCAAATATTTTTTACATTTTGCTCAAGTTTTTAAAGGTATTACATTTTCAAAGAAATACTGCAACCCATTTTTGTCCATTCGTGTAATTTGTTATTAGTTAGAAAACTTTTTACAACAAATTTCATCAAATAGATACAATCAATTTTATTTTGTTGGAAACAAAATGTACAGTTCTTCTTTGAACCAAACAATGATTTCATTTCAAAGGATCCAGACAATTTAAGTTATTTTTTGAAAAGCATTATCCCACTGATTTAAATAATCAATAAAAGTTTGAGAAAATAAGTCAGATTCTATAAATGCTTTATATTCTATTATTAATCTTTTTCTAACAGTGAAATTAACATTCATTTATGGTAAGAAATTTCTAGCAAATGAAATTATAATTCTTTTAAGGTATCGAATATGTTATGGAGACTGAAATGATTTATTAGTCTGTTATTTTCAGAAAGTTAAAGCTTGAGGCTTGGCTGTGAGCATAATGTAAAAATTCTTCATTCAGCAAATGAGTCATTAAAACCGATTTTGAGATTGAAGGAAATTTCTGTTCCAAAAATAATAGTTTTAGACTCTTTCAAAATTAAAATGTAAAGGCTTTTCTAATCATGACTAGCCGAGTTGTTGATTTTATAAGAATTAAACAGAGAGAGGTATCTAATACTCGTAAAATGAATGACCGCTATTTTCTCCCCTAAAAAATACTCCACCTAATCCTTTCGGGTTCCGGAGACGAAAGTATAAAATTAATTTCCTTAAAATTTACATCCTATATTAAATGAATGGTAAATATAAATTATTCTATTATAATTTCAGCAATCACGAAAAATAAAAGACAAAACATAGTTTTCGAAAAATAAGTCAATCTAAAGGACAGCTCTTTGAAATTAAATACGTATGGCTATTTCAAACGCTGGTTGGAAAGTTGTTTGTTTGTCTATGAAAATCGCTCTAATATGGTTTATATATGGAGTCATAAATATTTAAAAAAAATGAATTAATGAAAAATTAGCGTTGTTAACAATGTTCACTTTCAAAAATGGGCTTACGAAAATTTTAATTAAAGTGAATAAATGACACACTATAATACAGATGTTTATGTTAACAATCTGTTATATTTATACTTAATTGAGTTTTAAAGTATAAATTAATTAGGATTAGGATTTTATTTGTATGTATGATTTGATAGTATAAAATTTTTAATTGAGATTAAGAGACTTATGATTCATAAATAAATCTTTGACATGACCTTTAAAAATAATGATCTTTTTCTATTTGGAATGATGTTCTAAAGCTGAAAAAATGTGATGGTTAGCGATTGGCGGTGCGTAGAAAAGAACCTAGAGAATAGCAAGTGAATAAAATCATTTCTATTTTTGGATCCTAATTTGTAGCCTAGTGGAATTCTAATTATTTCATAATGTATAATCGCTTTTTTTTAATTTTGTTTTAGTTTAAAAATTTGTTAGAAATCAAGGAAATTCTCGACAATACGACCAATAGTGTATAGGTACATCAACTATGCAGTTAAAATAAGTCTTTCTAAAAAGTGTAGAGATATGTTACCAAAGGATAATTTTATTAATTAGAAAAAAATATTTCCAAAAATATAATATAGAATTGTTTAAGATTCAAATAATAAACTATGATTGTTTATAGCTATTTTTATACATATATTGGATATTTCTCAAGGATTCCAATATAATTGAACTTGCAACTCTTACAACAAATACCTGGAATGACCTTGAATAGTCGAGCTTCCTTTTCAACGTCATAAAAATGACGCAGTTATATGATGTCAAGGTATTATTAGGGTATTAATGAATGAAATATTTTGATTTTCTAAAGGAAATGAATGAATTTTTAAATAATATATAGTTAATTTAAAATTGTGGATGTTCTTATTAATGAAAACTATTTAATAATGTATTATTAGGGAAGGCGGAAATATTGTTAAGTGACTTTGTTTTGTATTAATGAATTGAATTCTTTTCTCATTACAACTTTAAATATATAATACAAGGATACTAGTATATTTATCTATTTAATCGAAGGGAAAAATATTTTCCCTTATAATATTATTAATAACTAGGTGTATTTATTATTGATCTTATGAAGGAAAATATATATATATATATTTTTTAATATTCTTTTTATTTATTAAAAAATCAAAATATAAAAATGTACATTACAATAAATAAATAATTTCTTTAATTTTAAGGAAATAAAATAATTTTCGGATAAATGAAAAATTCTCTAATAAAATTTAATGTTATTGATTAAGTAATTGCATAGAGAAAATATACATTTAATATTGATTTATGTCCAAAAACTAAAATTACAAATTCTTTCGTTTGAAAAATAAAATAATTATAAATTAAAGGTTTGATTTGGTTTATAAATAGTTGCAAATATGAAATCTTAAATGTAAATGAATATATATATTTACCATTTCCAAAGCCTCCAAACATTTTGTTAATTTAGGGTGGGAACACAAAGAAGTTATTGCAATGTTCTTGTAAGAGCGTCTAAATTGCTGAACTGTGGAAGTGAGGTGAGGCGGTGAGAACAGACACAAGGGACACAAGCAATGGATCGAGTGGTGGTGGAGGGGAGAGATGGGGGGTAGAGGGGAAGGAACGGGGTCACCACCGCCCCAGCCCCCCCATCGCTCCCCACCCAGCAATGGTTGGCGTGACCTCTATTTGTGGATCGATCGCAATCTTGGCAAAAACTTATAATATGAATTCGGATATTTATAAAAAACAAAATCAAAATGATTTGATTAATTATTATTTTATTTTGATGATTTAACATATAATTACTACCATTTATTTAATTATAGAAAGAAACTGAATTCTTAACATCTAAATATTATTTAACTATAAATACATGTTTTCACATAAAGTTACATAGACAAACACCAATATTACTAAATTTAATAGCGAATTCGGCTTATGGCAGTGGCACCGTGCTGGGCTTAATAAAGCATACGTACTTGAAGATTTCTAGTACGCATGCGAGGTGTCTTAAACCTAGCTTAAGCCAAATTCACTAAAATACAATTAAAAAGTAATGGAATCATATTAATTCCAAGAATTATGCAAAGTGTAGACATATAAGTTACAGATTACTTTTTGAAAATTCAAATGCATTATTTTATATAAAATTATATTAATTTCTTCCCCTTCCACGTCGTGATCCTCTTCGAGCACCACCTCCTCTTCCTCTCTGAGAATTTTTCTGAAATTTCATGGAAGAGTTTTGAGGAAAAGAGTCGTTATAAGGATTTAAATTGCTAGAATTACGAAAATTCATATCTTTGCGACTTGGTGGAAAAGAAGAACGGGATTGAGGAACATCCCATGATCTTTGAGGATAATTCGATCCATATGTAGAATTGATAGCATCTTCAACATCCCTTCTAAAGTCAGAGTACCTACTGAGAGTCAATTGTTCATCACTTGCAAAGTCGATATTCTGTCTTCGTGGGAGTGGCCTCTGTCCGTGGTGGTTATAAGATGGGCCGCCATTAGAATTATAGTAACCTCTGTCGAGAGGGAGTGGAGGGCCCATGTTTCCAGGCATCAAAGATCGGGGTCCTTGAAGTCTTGGCATCATAGGAGGCATTCCCATATCCCTGGAGTGTGGCATGTCACGAGGTGGCATTCTTGGTCCGCGCATATCTCTAGGAGACATATCATAACGAGGACCTGGTCCCATCATGGGTGGGTTAAATGGAGGTGGCATTGGGCCAGGTCTCCTTATTGGTTGTACAGGAGGTCTTGGACCACCTCGGCCTGGGGGTCCTCCATTTCTAATAGGTGGCATAGGTCCTCTCATGGGAGGGGGGGGTGGAGGCATTGATCCTCCTCGAGGAGGACCTCGCATTTGCATGGGCCGAGTCATTCCACGCATCATTCCTGGTCCAGACAAGCCACCACGAGATCTAAATATTCCACGCCCTCGTCCAGAATATGAGGATTTACCTCCACGGGATAATCTAGATTTACGTGGAGGCTTTGATTCATTCTTGATAGTTTTGGCTTCACTTTTGTATGGAGCGGGGTCGACTCTTTCAAAAACTACTACCATTACTACATGGCTTGAATGCGGAGCGAGATCTATTGGTACTGCTCTTATAGGTACAAGGGGTAAACCTTCCTTAGTGTTACTTGTAGTTTGACATAAATCTAAAAAGTTACGAATTGGAGCTTTATTGTGAAAACTAATGTAAATAAGTCTTTTCAATCCTTCAATTTCTCTGAGTTGACTTATAGTTTTGGAATTTAAGAAAAAAAGAAGAAAAAAAATATTAATAGGACTTGTCTAATAAGACATAAATTTAAATTTAAATAAATAATTTAAAATAACTTACTTAATCCATTTCTGGGAGGATCTAAAATTGCTACAACATTTTTGCCTTTACATTTCTCAATTAAATCAGGCATTATATCTTCTACCTTGCCGGGAAGATATTCAACATTGGTAATATTATTTCTCGCAGCATTTTTCACGTTATCTTCAACATTTAAACTAATATTCTCGACTCCAATCACTTTGTTGACTTTCTGCAAAATAAAAAATAAAATACAGTGAATTTTATGTCTTTAAATAAAATTAAAGCAATAATAAAATATTATAATTAATAAACGTAATCAATACTAGAATAGCACAGCAAGCAGGGTTTAGAGTAATTAGTGAATTTATATACATTTAGTTAAGTATAATATTATTATAACAAATAATAAGTTTCTATTAAGCTTTAAATAATTTACTTAAATTTAAAGCAATTTGAACCGCGAAAGTTAATTAATATCAATAATTTCTTATGTTAATTCTACATGTTAGAAAATTATTTTATTATTTTTTGATTTTTTTTTTGAAAAGAAAAAATAAATTGAGCATCCGACGGGAATCGAACCCGTGTCTCTCTCCTTTACGCGAAGAGCAGCTTTACCAACTAGCCCACGGATCCTCCCGTCAGATAAGCTTTTTAGATTGAATGTCATTTTTTCTTTTCGCGGCTTTTTCTATTTATAGTATAGTTACTTATGTTTTAGACAAATTACTTAAATTTATTTGCTATCATGAGATAAGTTCAAGGTTGTCTAATTCAAAGATTTTGGAATAAAGTTTTAAGATCTTTGATATATTAGAATCATTAAAAAAAAAAACTTATATATTTTAATTTGTTTCGTAAAGAATATATATAAGAGATTGAATATATTTGAATTTATTAAAATAAATAAAGATAAAACGCATTATTAAATTTAAATTTATAGTTTAGTTTTATTTCTAAAAATTGTTCTGCTCTATAATAGAAATTTAAATATATTTTGAGATAAATACCTTTGCTATGCAAAGACCAATAGCTCCTGTACCACAACATAAATCTAAAATAATATCTTCTTCCGAAGGTTCAATTAGATCAATCGCCACTTGAAACATATTCTCAGCTGCTTTCGTATTAAATTGAAAATAAGAAGTTGGAGATAACTCAAAAGTAAGTTCAAATAAAGTATCTTCAACAAATTCTTTTCCCATTATATGTTCCATTGGCGGAGCTGGGGCGCCCATCAATCTATAAATAAATTTTAATTAGTGAAATATTAAAAAGTAATTGTAAAGTTTAATTAAATAAAATATTATTTTAATATGTTGTTTCTATTGGGTAATTATTTAGTGAAAAAAAATTAAAACAATTTACAATTATAACTAGACCGAATTTTAAGATATTTTAGGCTTTCTTCACCCAAAGATATAAAAATAATTAAAATTAAAAAGTCTGCCTTTATCTTCACTCTAATACTACTATAAATATTTCAAATGAGTATTCAATAAAGGTTTATTTTCCAATGAGTATAAATGTATTCAATTGAATTTAAAAGAGGAGAGTTGATTAGTCATGTTGCAAAAAAGTCTAATGAATTTTTCAAAATTGGTGTTTTTATCAAAAATTATTTGTTCTTTTAGGTCAATAAATTTTATTCTCAAAGAATTTAAGGCGAGGATTCGAATAGTCATATTGTAATCTCAGCAATAAAATTTTAAATTTATTATTAGTTAGAAATCAATTTGAAAAATGATTTTAAAGAAGAGAATTTTGTAAGTGAAAGTAGTGAGGCGTTTTTGTAGTAATAAACTGACACGTTCTGATGGGGCCATCTTGACTTGACTTTACCATACAATCTGGCCCCTCACTTAAATTTAATAAAATTATTTATAATCATGTAGGGGGGTTAGTTTTTGCATATATAGACTTCTGGGGGCCCATTGATTATGTATACAACATTTGGTTGAGTTTGGTACAAGAGTCTAGAATTTAATCCCCGACTCTCATTTTGGGCAGTTAAATTTTGCAATTATAGTTTTCTGGGGCCCACTGATTATGTATACAAAATTTGGTTGAGTTTTGTATAAGGGCTTATATTTTCATATTTTGACCCCCCCCCCCCCCATTTTGGGTGGTTAGTTTTTGATATTTTAGTCTTCTGGGGTCCCATTGATTATGTATACAAAATTTGGATGAGTTTGCTCTTCAGTGGCCCTCTTGCTAGCCAAGAGGCTACGTCCCCTTGGACCCCCACCCCACCACTGCACGCCCCCGACGTCACCTCAACCCCAAACCCCATCCCCCGCACCCATTTTTGGCCTTCTAGTGGCCCACAGATTATGTGTACAAAATTTGATTGAGTTTGGTCCAGTAACAAGAATTTTCACCCCCCCCCCCCCTTTTTGGGAGGGGGAATTTTTTTAAACAAAAGTTGTAGAAATTACATCCCTACAACTTTGCTCATAATAAAATTTGCCGTATAGTTTATTGTTTAGGAGTTATTTGATAATTTCCAATCGTGTGCGCCACCACCCCCCCCCCAACCCCCTTTTGGGGTCAAAATATCAAAACGTTATATAGCAATAAACGTAAATTAGAAGACAAAATTGTGTGATTTGGAGCAAAGTACAGACGAAACCTTAATTTTATATATATAGATA
This sequence comes from Forficula auricularia, assembly GCA_024734495.1. NCBI lineage: Eukaryota > Metazoa > Arthropoda > Insecta > Dermaptera > Forficulidae > Forficula > Forficula auricularia. Next base: position 4,485,528 of record JALMQS010000120.1, on the reverse strand, counting down.
TAAGGAGTCAACAAATAAAAAAAATCATTTTATTGTATTGATTAATAAATAATTAATATATATTCGTTTATATTTATATATATGTTTATTCGAGGGGTGAACAGCGATTGGAATTAGGTGTACACGTCTTTGGAATTATTTTGAAATTCATTAGATAATGCCCCTTCATCTATTGTCTTCTAATTGGAAATAAAAGTGGAAGTAGGTGTACACAATATTAGGTCGTGGTTCACCCCTCGTGTTTATTTGTATAAAACAGAGGTCACCCTCATTGATTTCCTCTTAAAATTGACAAATCTGTTATTGTCGGCAAGAGAATCTTTTCAAAGAAATTATTCTCAAGTTCTGCTAATAATATACCATAATATATATATAAAATTCTTACTTTCCAGCAAATTGAGTAAAATACAATGAAGTAATATTCACTGCTTTTCCTTCACGGTTAGTAAAGAAATCAATAATATCTTTTTTAAGTTCTTCGATTTCTTCAAGAATGAGATTTTGAGGGTGAATGACAATTCCTAACATCAACTGTCCACTCGTCGTTTGTCGAACAATTATATTTCTCCAATAGCCTTCATTTTTCTCCACGGTAAACGGTTCCTTGTCAGATTGTCGTACATATGTCTCAAAAACCTAAGAAAATATAGATTGTTCAACATTCTAAAAATTTAAAATTAACTTAAAAATTTCTATTTGATTTAATCAAGGTTTTTTGGGGGATGAATTATCATTTAATAATTATTGCATAGTATTTGTCTTTTTATTTAATATCAAAATAATGTATAATTTAAATTTATCAAATACCTCTAACGAAAATCATAATGTATAATTGAAAAAAACAATTAAAAATTCCTATGAAATGAAAATAATTTATATTTTATAAAATTTATCATTGAGAAGAGGCTGATATCATGCTAAATAGATCGAATTAATTAAATAAATTAAATAATAAAGACATGCATTATGGGGGAATAAAAAGCCTCTCTATAACAATATTTATTTTATATTTACTAGGTTTGTTGTTAAAAGAAGTTTGCAATAATTTTGATAAAAGGAGACAGCACAGGAATGCTAATTAGCAATCACTGTCGCATGCCTCGTTGCGTACCTTTACAACCTCTATCATGTCATCTGGCAAATGTTTTAGTGAGACTGGAGGCCCAACGGCAACGGTCCCATCGAGGAGATTCTCCAGACGGCAACCAACTGTGCGCTCTTGGTTCTCTGGATTTACGCCTAACCAAGCATTTAGTGTACAAAACCGATCTAATTAAAGTACACTACAATCGAAAGCTAGGGTGGTCTACTGCTTTGTGCACTCATAGCACAATGAGTAGACATATAAATTAAAAGAAAAATAATCGCTTTTATATAAGATAATTATATTAATTAATTTAAACATGATATTATATAGCATTTATATGAAAAAGTTGCTGTTTTTCGTAAGCAAAATTAAAGATTAAACTATTAATTAATATAAAAAATTCATTAATGCATTATTTAAAATTAAATTTAGATATAAATTTATTTATTAAACTGAATGTTAAAAAAGGAGTTCTTTAATAAATAAAATTATTCTAAAGATGGGAAATGATAGTAAGTATTATACTAATGTATTAAAATGATATAAAGATTCTCACCAACGCGGAATTCACATTTATTTCGATATGCTTCAGTTACTGGGGAAGGTTTTATTTCGTCCATTTTACAAGGTAATCCATCACATATTTTCTTTTGATGTTCAACCCATCCAGATAGAGTAGGGTTACGTCTTGAAATTAAATCTCCGATTCTAGTGATTATTGATTTTATATCTTCTGACTTTTTAGTAAGCTTAAAAATTTTTTTAATGGAATTAATAAAATTGCACTTTTGACAAGTTTTGAATTTTTCTATATTTTACCTGGTCTTCATATGGAATGCTGTGATATGGTAAAGTTGTGAGCAAGATTCTTTCAGCTATCGGCATATCTAATTTAGCTTTCTTAGCTGCATTTTCAGAAACATTGGAATCAGTTTTCCTCTTATTTCCATCAACAAGGACCTTTACATGTAATTAAGAAATAATTTTTTCATTGAATATAGAAATAAAATTATAGAATAAAAACCCGATAACTCCAAAAATCATAATAATTTCTTACCGTGCAACTCAGAACTTTTTTTCTCCAGGTTAATTTATTTAGAGCTTTAAATGCTTTCTGTTGTTCTTCAGCAGAATTGAAAGACATCAAAACCCATGGATGCCCTTTCTTAGGCATGGTATTTTTTAGAAAATTTATATTTAATCCAAATTCTTCCGTTACAAGTTTTCTGAATTCCTAATAAGAAAAAGAAAAAATATATTTGAAGTATTAAAATAAGTTTGGTAAAATTTTTTTGAAATAATTAAAATACTTACTGCAACTGGATAAAATTTGGGTAGCCCAGTCACTTTAAGCCTAAAAGTTCCAGGTTTAGTTTTATCTTCAGTTCCATTTAAATGAACTCCATTAACCTTGGCTTCGGTTCCAGCTTCTTTTTTTATTTCCGATTCAGCTTCTTGTTTTGTTTCCGATTCAGCTACTTTGTTGGTTTCAGCCGGAGTTTCTTCTTTTATTTCTGCTTTTTCTTTTTTAATTTCATTTAATTTAATCTCATTTTGGTCCGTCTCCATTGGCTCTTCTTTAGCCTCCTCTTTAGGTTTAATACTTTCATTGTTTTCCATCGTTTTTGATTAAACCTTAAGAAAAAGTTTAAAATTAATATTATTTAGATTATTATATATGTAATTGATTTACTTACAAAGACTTTAATAAGGAAAAAATGAAGAATTTCTCCTAATTAATAATCAGAGAACGCCGGTATTGATAAAAGTTAAAATGAAGAATATTAGGCTGTGCGACGCAATGCGATTTCCTTTTGTACAAATTTTGCTCCGAGTAAAAACAAACAACGAACTCAAAAAATCACCTAAAATTATATTTTAATTATATTTATCGCTTATTTATAATATTTCTGTTTATATATTTTATATTAATCTTATATTTAATAATATTAAATATAATAATAAGAAAATTCTAGAAATATGCGCGAAATTTAAATTCTGTAAAAAGATTTGATAGGTAGTTTTAATGGATATAAATGATTTATTTATTTATTATTATTTAAAGTATAGTGTTTATTTACGTTAATAAAGTAAATACAAAAATATCAAATAAACAAAATGAAATATAAAAACAAGCGAAAAAACTCGATTATTATAATCCAATTTCATTGAATTTTTCAAAAGAAAAAGAAAAACTAGCAAAATATATATTTGTCAAAATAAATAAATAAATAAATAAATAATAATAATAATAATAAATTATAAATATTGTATTAGCTAATAAAGATATGTCAAGAAGACTCGATAGCGTAAAGAGCGTTTGTGACTAGGGCCAGATGGTAGAGAAAAAGATCGATATTCGAGGATAAGGAAAGGCAGGCGTTGGTGTTTGTTAGTTTTTGGGCTATGAGAGAAAGAGAAGAATAGTTGGTTGGATGGGAATGGGCAACAAAGATAGGGGTAGGGTGGGAATACAGGGCCACAAATTGCAGTAAAATTTAATTTAGACATTTAGAGCCAATCCCAAATATATTCAAATATATTTATAAGCATTAAATGGTATAAGCTTCACATTTATAATATAGTTGCGCATGCTCACATTTAATAATATTTCATTTATTAAGTTTTTGATCAAGTATTTATATCACTCATATTTAAATTCTTCCATGTCATGACATATTCCATAATGTATTTCACATTAGTACTTGGTTATATATTTTTATCTATTTTATTTTTTAAATATCCTAATTTAATTCATAAACGAAAGCATATTAAATTTATATGTCGACATATCAGCCATAGGGGAGGTAAAGTAAAAAAATACTATTCTAGATAAATCTTTAGTACGTTTTTTAAATATATGTTTTTCAGGAGCTGGTGAATCATATGAGAACACTATGCATGCATTTAAAAGGTATTTTTATGTTTACAGATACTCAGATACATCAACTGGAACATACTATATTAAAAATAAAGAATAAAACTAATATTATTTAAATTTTTTTTTAGATCTTATTTACTTGGAACACATATGCTTGAATTAGATTGTCATTTAACAAAAGACGGATATGTTGTTGTCTCACACGATCATAATTTATTAAGGACGACAGGACTAGATAAAGATATTTCATTTTTGAAATATAAAGATCTACCTCTTCTTAATGCTAAACTTCCCATTGATTTTGATCCTGGTAATTAAATTTTACAAAAGTCATATTTTTTGTTAATATTTATTCTTCGACAACTTCTATAAATTGTAAAAATCTCTGTTTTAGTTATGATAAATCGTCAGTCACCGTAGTATTATCTTGTTCTAAATCCATATTAATTTCTATGAACATAGAATAAGTTAATAGTATGGGGGCGGACTTGTAATAGTGATAGTCAATAATTAATGAGGTATATCAAAATAATTACTGAATATAAAAAAAAAATAGATTTTATAAAGTTCATTACTATATAAAACTTCACTTATTCTTCTTTTAAAATTATTATCTAATTTATTCGTTATAACTTAATTTTATTCTAGATTTTACTTATATTGGATCTGGGAATGAACAAGAAAGAAAATTTGTACTATTAGAAGAAGTTTTTAAAGAATTTCCTAACTTTCCTATAAATATTGATATAAAAATTAATGACGACAGATTAATCAAAAAAGTTTCATCCCTTATACGAAAATATAAAAGAGAAGATTATACTGTTTGGGGAAATGATAATGATGAAGTTACCACAAAATTATATATGGAGGTATATTACATTTTTAATAATACCTAACTTTTTTTATATGCCTTATATTTCTGCAGATAAGGCTATCTTCCGATAAGACGTGGTATATTTTATTTTAAAATGGTTTTAATTTATAAAAATTTCAATCTATTTTTTTTTTGTATCTATCCTATAATAATAATTAATAGGGATTGTGGTGTTGGTGCAAGGTCAAACATCTTTAATAAAGATAAAAGTAAATAAATATTATATGCAATATTCATTATAAATATTATATGCAATATTCATTTACCTACTATGAGTTAAGATTTCTAGTGACTTCTTTCTTCTAGTGACCTAGAAATCTTAACTCATAGTAGGTAAATGAATATTGCATATAATATTTATTTACTTTTATCTTTATTCTATCCTATAAGACGGATTTTTGGGGCCTTTTTTAATGAGTCAACTATCGTCTTATCTGCGAAAATATTTGGTATCTTTTTGCCATTAATTATATACGGTACAGCTCGCACCTGTTGGGAGGAACCTCTAAGTTTATTCTTGTCACCATGGATGCAATTCAGAAACGATCTTTGAAATCGATGCTCGGTTCTGCTTTCAATAGCTTCCTTGATCTCTTAGCTCATATTATCTTTTACTGCCCTTTTCTATTTCACTATAAAATACATAGCATGTTGATTTGAATGGTGCAGAAACTTAAGATAAAAGAAATTAAATCAAGACTTTAAGGCATAGTACTCCAAGCCAAGTTCTCGCGCACTGCATAATAGGACTTATTGCCATCCATCTCTATAAGCACGGAGAAAGAGTTCCCGGAAAAACACAAATCCCTGATTAACTCATTATCAAAACCTTCTCTCAGTAGATGTAGAAACTTGAAATTTGCCATAGATATAGATCATAATTAGAAAGTCAAGGAAAAAATCTGTAATGTAAAAATTAGAGGTCTCAAAATACCATTACACATGGCCTCACAGGTGAAACCTTGCCCGTTTTTGGTTCAATCTGCTTTGCAAAAAATATTGGAACATAAATGTGAAAAAATAGACGATTTCTCTTTTTCTCTTTAGTTAAGTCATCAGAATATAAATCTAAAATTATGCCTGTTTTCATGTTCACCTGAAATAGAAAAATGATATTTGCAACTTAACTTCTGAAGTAAATTCGAATAAGTGTTATCTTTACAGGTTTATATTTCGCAAGTTTTTCTGCTCAGCTATATATAGATTTCTCTAGATCACTTCTAAAGATTGTATTTCCTTTTTGAAATTCTACAACCTCACTCAGTCCAATTTCAGCTCCAATCCAACCCTTGACTATTCCCTCCTCTTCACTATTTTGCAATCCGGGTACTCCTTCATACTTCTTAGAGGGGGACAATATAAATTATAGGTTTTGAATGTTTTTTTTTTTTTTTTTTTTTTTTTTTAATAACAAATATAATTTTAAAAAAATCACAAATTTAAATTCTCAACCTAGAGCTTCAATGTTTCGATAATAAATTTATTTTTTTTAATCTGATTATGTTCTAATCTAGTAGATAAATGAATGGAAAAAATGCATTTTCTTTTTAACAAATGAGAACATTTACGAATAGATTCTAACATTTCAACTAATATAAATAATTTAATACTAACATTTTTCTAATTGCAGAATCCAAATGTACCTCTCCTTTTTTCTAAAAAAAGAGTACTTCAACTAGTTTTTTTGCTATATACAGGTTTACTTCCGTTTTTGCCGATAAAAGAAACTCATTTAGAAATTTTTCTACCAACAATTTATTTAAGGTAAGTTCATTTATTCTCTATTCTTTCACTTTTCATTTTCTATTCACACATTTCTTATAAATTATCCATTTTAAGAAATAAAAGTTGTTTAAACTGTGGGTATTTACCTTTGAAAGTATTCACTGTACAGTTGATGAAACGCATATTAATGAAGAAATATATATTTGAACATCTTCATAAACGAGGAATACAAGTAAGACTTTTATGTTAATAAATCATTTATCCATTATTATTATTTATTTATTTTTTCAGACTTATTTATGGGTTTTGAACTATGAAGAAGAATTTAAAGAAGCTTATGAGCTAGGTGTCACAGGTGTAATGACAGATTATCCCACAAAGCTCAAACAATTTTTAGATGCAAATCCTAAGTATAAATGACTAGATTATAGATCATACAATATATTATTTATTGATGTCACATTAAGTGTTTACAAATTCGATATAAGTCCAATCTTATTCAGTAACTTTTTTCATTCTGTTAAATTTTAAAATATTTACCTTAAATTTTATTAACAGTTATATCGATGTAATAGTAATAACAATTATGTTGTCCACCTGTTGTGATAAAATTATCGACGTTTCATAATGTATCATATGAAAGTATTTTTTAATAATTGATATTTCTCTTTTGATAAATATCATCCAGATAATGAATATTCATTCTTTAGTAACTTCTTTATGACTTCTTTAACTATATATATATAAGTATTTTATATATATAATATTGAACTTTTTTTTAAAGAAGTGTTCACACATTTTGATAATGTCGCCGCCCGGTAGAACTATCAATTAAAAATTTTACAAGCAATTATTTTATCGATTTGCTTGAGCATTATAATTACTTTCACATTTATATTCTATAGAATATAATGGGGAAGTATTGCGATGGCCTGTCTGGGTTATTTTACAGGGTACCCATTGCACAAAAGGTTTTTAAATGAGTTGCAAATTTTTTAGGTAGATTTCGAAGAGATATATCTATTGCGCTGGGGTAGAGCCCATTCGAAATTTACCTTTTCCTACGGCCTGTCGCAGGGATTTTTTAGGTATTCTCAAATGAGGGAGGCACAATCAAAATTTGGGAACACTAAATAAAGTCCAAATTAATATATTATGTTATAATTTCTTTGGATTTGACTTTTGATTTTTATGGATATTGTTATCTTTGCAGAAATAGGAAAAAAGGATGACAATATGAATTAATCATCTTATATCTTATTATTTAAATTTACTTTTTATTGAATTCATGACGAAATGTATATAAGATAAATTGTTGTAGATAATTAAAATAAGAAATCATCAATTATTTATTTATTTATTTTTATTTATTAAAATTGAAACCATTGTTGTTCATTCCGATACTGCCTGCAAGTTTTAAGCCAGAAATTTCATATAAATATGGTCAATTTCTTTAGATTCTGAATTAGACTATTTATTTAACTAACTAACTAAATCTTAAATTCATAACATAAATAGATAAATATAAATGATGTTATGATTATTGATATTGATAATTTTATATGAAAGATATTAATTTGCCGATGGTAATAGATTCAAATTTACTAGAAAATCATAGATCAAAGATGGTGTCATCTATTAAATCCGATGGAGTGGAATATTTTTAATTATATGTCAGAGGGGTTGTTTTTCACCCCCTCGGGAATCGAACCCGAGTGCCAGTAACAGCAATCCGGGCCACCTGGTGAAAAACAACCCCTCTGACATATAATTAAAAATATTCCACTCCATCGGATTTGATAGATGACACCATCTTTGATCTATGATTTTCTATTGATAATTTTAATTTCCTTCAATCTTTTGTTGTAACTTTTCATACATTTTCATACATTGTACCTGCTATTTAAATGAAATTTCACATTGTAATTTTTGATTTGCATGTTTTTATTTCTCCCAAACATTTTTATATTGTTAAGTTCATAATTACTAGTTAGAAGTACAGAAAATTTGCAAACCAAAATGAAATATAATTGAAAAAAATAAATAAAAATAATAATTATCGTATTTCTAATATGAAGAAAGATCTTTATTTTCGAATTCATTATAAAATTAAATAAATATTATATATTTTAAAATATTTATAATACAGTATAAACTTATATAATTAAACTATATATAAATATATATACCTATATAGATGTATTATAATTTACTAGACATTTTTAATTTATATCTATATGTAATAGTTTTCTGATAATTTCTATGTATTATTCTATATCGATTAGCCAAATTTAAGAACCCAACTCAGTGAATATTAATCAAACATTTAATACATAAACCTTACAACATAATGTCATGTATTCACACATCTTTTGTTTTTGAAAACATTTATTTATTTATTTTTAGAAATTTTATAGATTTATTTTTCAAAAGATTAGAATCTATTTTTATATAAATAGAGAAAAAAAATGGAAATTTTCAGTTTATCTAATTAATACACTTATCTCATATGTATAATTGTATATTATACAATTTTTATTCATGCTCAAATATATTGGTCTTTAATATTGAAAAAAATTACTGAACATATTTTTGTACAGTTAATAAGGATTCTTTGAGTTCAATGATAACTGCTTTATTTGTATATCCTTAAGTAATTATTGTTATTAAACCTTTTTCAATATATAAAATAAATGTAAGGATACATTCCAGAATGGTAATATTCATTTCATTTAGGAGACTCCACTTTTTGTTTAACACTATTTGTTAATTTATGATATAAACTAAATATTTTTATTTAATTTATTTTAATATACCTATACATATATGTCTATAAACACATCATATTATTTTTAAATTTCCATTTAAAACTTTATAGATTTAAGATTTTTTTCAAATATTCTTTATTAATTAATATTTGATTTAAATTCTAAAAAATAAATTTTTTTTGGTAAATTGTCCTAAAATATTTAGATTTTTTGATTTTGGTGATAATCTTTTACATATATAAATATATATAATTATTTTATTTCCATTTTTAATATCATGGCAGGGTTAATGGGATTCTACCATGGTTTAAAAAAATTATTAATTACTTTTTGGAGGAGGAATAAAATTATTTATATAAATTATCCATCGTTAATAGTTATGTATCTTTTTCATTTAAGTCGTGTGCCTCAAAAAGAGGCTTCGTGATCGGTGTGTAATATTCTACAGACCGACGTTCATGGCATAGGTATAGATAGTGTAGTAAGGTCCCTCTCTTTTCTACACTGCAGTAATCCAACCATTAAAGCTGATACAGCCGTGCTTGTATTAATCCGATCCTAAGCCGGTCCGAAGTCAATCTCCTTCCGCCTTAGTCCGGTACTGGCAGGTACTGTTACCCTCTGCCAGGAATGTTTATTGACTTTCCAGTCTAGATCCGCCGTGTTTAGTTAAAAAACAGAGTCACCTCGTGAAGGATGTGGTTCTTCATCACGCACAGACGGTCTTGATACAAGGGCCAGTCGGTCATGTGCGCTGACAACCCAAATCTAAGTCTAATTTCTAGACGCGAAAATAAAGATTTCCCTGATATTCACTTCGATTCGAATACCCTAAAAATGTGTGACAGCCTATCCATGTTGGGCGTCTCTGTCGCATCTGACCTGTCTTGGAATGAACACATATCCTCTGTGGCGAAATCTGCAGCAAGGAAGATTGGCTTCTTATTCAGGTCCAAGCGATTTTACAAACCCCCACAACTTCTCACCATCTACAAGGCCCAAATCCGCCCCTGTCTCGAATACGGCTCTCATCTATGGAGAGGAGCCTCAAAATACTCTCTTGCTACCCTGGATGCAATTCAGAAACGAGCCGTCAGGCTAATTGACGATTCTACCCTCACCGACTCCCTCGACTCGCTGGCTCATCGAAGAGATGTCTCCGCCCTTTCCCTTTTCTATAGATACTATCACGGCAGGTGCTCTGATGAGATAAAATCAATAATTCCCCCCAAAGCATGCTTTGCACGTAGCACGCGTTTTGCCGACTCCCAACACTCTCTCGCGGTCAAATTAGAAAAGTGCCGGACCACTTCATTCGCGAATACATATATCCCCATGACTTCAAGGAACTGGAACTCTCTTCCAGCCTCTATCTTTCCCAGCACCTATAATCTTCAAACCTTCAAAACCGGAGTGCATAGACACCTACGTCTACACCCTCTCACTTAATCTACTTTCTCTTCTCTTCGGTAATGCAAGGGTCTTTCGAGATCCATAGGGCTGCATCTTTACTGGTGCACCTCTTCTTGCATTCGATTGCATTAAAAAAAAAAAAAAAAATGTATCTATATGGATGTTATCAGAAGAAATCCCAAAAAAGTCTCTTTTTTCTTGAAAAAAAGTCCCCTAAAAGACTCACTTTTTTCATAAATAGTATGCAAAAAGTATGTTTTGGGCAAAAAAATCTAAAAATTCTGTAATTTTATAGATAAATAGTTTCTGAATAGCCTTTGTCAGAAAAAAGTACCTATCTATAAATTCATGAATTTTATGTACCTATGTTGAAAAAAAAAACGAAAAAAAAAAAATTAAAGGAATAAGAAAAGAAAAACTTTTATAACGTATAATATAAATTATTAAATTTTATAAAATAATTTACTGAAACATAGAACCACAAAAATTAAAAGAAATTTTATTTAAAAATATAATATTTCTACACTTTCTATAAAACAAAATATAAACATAATTTACTTAGTATATCATGAAGAAGTTGGTTCTTTTTTCTTATCCGGGATATTATGCCTATTCATATAGATAATAGAGATTATGTGGTATTGGTGCAAGGTGAAACATCTTTATATTCATATAGAAATTGCATACAAGATAAATTTCAAGATTTTAAATCGAACAAAAACCAAAGACTCGGATAAAAATAGATTAAAATTAAACTAACGTGACTATCCCCTTTCTTATATTTAATTTAAAATTTAATAAAATAATTTATTAACATTTACGAAAGAACTCCTCCTCCCTTAATTTTGGATTCATTAGCAATTAATCAGGAAAGAACCTCAGTGTGAGTACTTCGGGCAAAAATGAGTTAGTTACTATTGACTTTTAGTAGAGATCGCAAATATAAAAATCATCAAACTTTCTATTTTTGTAGCTGTCTGAGTACTTTTAATAAATTTTTTTAGTTAAATTAGTTTGAATGTAATATGGAAAAAATTACCTACGATTTGCGAGTATCACTTGCACTTTTTTTTAATGATATTGATGTGAGAAGGAGATACACCAGAAGGTGCATCCCCTAAAGGCCTGTATGGGATGGCCCCTCCATCGTGAAAAGTACAGAGTAGAAGGAAAGAAGCCGGGATCACAAGCCAAATCTCAGAAAATTAGATACAATCCAATTTACTAAGATTTTTAGGGGCTTCGAGCAGTGGTAAATTCTCCGTTCGATAAATTAGGTTAAATTTATCTCCCACTTAATTTTTTTCCAGGCCCTATACTTACAGAAAAAAATGTCTGGGTATAGCCGGGAATCGAACCCGAGACCTCCGGTTGCCAGCCAGACATGCTGACCATTACACCAGGAAGGCCGACCGGCACTTAGCCGCTTTTAATTTTTTTTTTATTAATATTTTGTATACCTACCTTATTATAAATTTGTTTATGATGTTGGACGTTCTCATAATGATGAATTCAAAAATTTTTTTTTAAAAGAATCTATACACACCGCAGCGTGTCAGCCAAGTTTGGGAAAACTGGCGACGCACCGGCTATGTGTATATTTACACGAACCATTTCGAGCTACTTTCGATCCCCCCCAAACTCAAAAACTATTAGATCTACACACTTGATATTTTGCATGTCTAATAAGGCCCACTGGAACACCTAGAATCCCAAATTTCATGAATAAACCTAACATAGTTCTTGAGCTATTAAGGTCTGAAAAGTGTCATTTTTAACATTGACTTACTCACTCACTCATTGAATGAAGGGGTGAAATTTATTATAGTCTTAATTAACATATAGTGGAAATACAATCAAGCTAGAATTCTGAAATTTGGCATTCTGATAAAGGTTGATACATTAATAAAGAATGAAACTTTCCCTTCTTCAGGACCTAAAGTGAAGAGGTGAAATTTAACTGCTATGTATTAAATATATTTGGATGCATTAAATGAATTTTATTTAGATAAATTAAAGGAACGGACCAAGTGGAAACACGGACTGAGCAGATCTGCCAAACTTCTGAGCGATCAATGTTCAGTTGTGCCGCCACAGGAACACACTTCTAATTAATTAAAGGATAAAACTTCAAAAATTATTGATATCTGACCAAAAACATAAATATGAAAAAGGGGCCAAGTTCGGTACAAACGGCTTCGCCGACAAAAGAGTTGAAACCTAAACGGGTACCAAGTTCCATAGCAGTTGCTTAAATCATAGTACAACGTTCTTCAATTGATTTAAAAGAAAATTTGTTACGTTCTTTAAAATTGAATTTTCAACTTGGCAAGTATTATATCCAACTAAACTGTTTGTAGTATAAAATAGAACAAATAGCAAATTTAAATTTGTATTAATAATATCATCACGTTAAACGTAATTTATTGACTATTTGACCGCTTTTATTTTTAGCATATAATAGTAAAATCCAGCAATTTTCAACCCCCCTCCTCAGAAATTTCAATGACGTACCCTGCGTCTTAACCCCCCCCCCCCCCCTCCTTCCCCCTGAGGTTACCTCTGTGTATTGGGTATTTCTTTGTTTTTTAAATCACAGCCGAAGATTATTTTAAAGAAAAAACATTGCCAAAAAAAGGTCGGCATTACGAAGACTTGCATCATACAGAGAAAATCTACCGCAAGGCCCTGAAAGCGCCCCCTCTCTGAGAGCAGCACTTTATTCCTTTATTCTCTAATAATTTCCTATTTTAATCTAGTCACAATATTTTTATTTTCATTACTAAACTAAAATAACCACTATAAACGTAAGTTTCAATAGAAACCTACTTGTGGGATAATTCGATTTTGAGATTTTAACCTTTCAAGATCACATTAGTACATTAAAAATAGTATTTTCTCTTTCAAGTACGTAAATCTTAGCAAATAAACAAGATTTTGATTGAAATCGAACCCGCTCTTAATCTCAATACACTAAAGCTGAATTTAATTAATTTAATTGCAAAGTTTTTGTTTTGCCGAGAGTAGCAGAGTTGTTGATTCACAAAGAGAAACAAAGAGGTTGTCCTCTGCTTGATGCAAATAAACATACACACATATATATCTCGAGATGATATATCTGTATATATATTAGTTCTAAGCTGACCACCAGTGAGGAAAGAACACCAAGTTTTCAATATCCATATGATATTGAGTCCATGAAAAACATTTATAATTGAAGAAAGACTGATGATGAAGACCAAGTCTTCGAAACTATAGTCTCAAACAAATAAATAATATATATATAGATATATCATCTCGAGATATATATGTGTGTATGTTTATTTGCATCAAGCAGAGGACAACCTCTTTGTTTCTCTTTGTTAATTAATTTACTCTAAAGGCATAACGCGTTTGTTTCCTTCATTGACCCTTTGAAACCCTAAGAAGGAGGGAAGAATCCTCTGAAACGTTGGTTTTAAAGTAAATGGGGAAAAAATGACAGTCCAATCTAAATGTAATAATTTTCTTCCTCACTATCCTTCTATTACTTTTCAATTAATAATTTGAATTTCCTAATTTTGATAAATTTTATTTGTCATGAACTATTAGTGGGTTTTAAAATTAAAAAAAATCACGTCGGCGGCGTCAAGCAAACCGGTTATAATAAAAGTATAGATAGATATTTATATTTGGTATAAATATGTAGGTATATATTAATTTGAAGTAAGCAAAAGACAACCTCATTGATTTCTAAAATCATGAGTTTCCTACATTTGATTCACTCGCGAATCCAATGCAGGTAATTTTTGTCAGATGTTAAGTAATAATAATATCTGAATTTATATATTTCTCTGTAAGAAATAATGAATTTTTAAATATTTTTCTAATTAATATATTAAGTGAATATATATCAGAGTTATGTTTAAAAATGTCGCGGTTAAAAATAACTCTCATTAATTTTTCTTTATGAATTGAAACGTTGGTTATAAAATTAATTTTTTTAATAAATAGAAATTAAAATTAATTTTCTAGAAAAAACTACACCGCTATGATAGAGTTCAACCTTCTAGCTCAAATCGTTCACTGTACAAAAAATTACCAAATTAATAAAATTAGCGGAAAGTCTACAGCGAGAACCATGAAAAAGTTGCTATTTTTTCCATCAATTCATTTTCCATATTTTTGTTCACGTGATTATGAACAGATCGCTAGTGAAGTTGAGCATTGGGAATGGCAGATAAACCACTTGATATTGGTTATTTGCAAGCTGAGCGTGGGATCAGGCCGATGAGGAAGGCGGCGAGGGCGCACGCGTGCCTGGCTTATCGACCAGGCTGCTCGACCCCACCCACCCACTTGGGGGACGAGGAAGGGCCGACCAAAGGGACACCACGACACCAGCCAGCAGGCATCGATCCGGTTCCGAACAGCGAAAAACCTGGCATGGCGAGGAGCCACAATTGCTCACCGTTCGTTACCATTTGGACTTTTTCTCAAATCCAATGCTAGGGTTCAATTCGGATTGTAACGTGACTAATCAGTGTCGAGTTCTAGCTTGTCCGTCCATCTGATAAGGAAAGAGCCTCTTACATCATGACCGGTGAGTTTAAACTTACACATTTAATTTTTTATTTTTATTTAACCCTTTAACTACGGCTCTCGTCAATACGGCCGTCGTCAATAACCGTTTTTATGCTTTTGTACAACTTTTCTTTTTTTGTTTGTTTTGCGTTTAGACAGACACATTTGTGTTAATATATACCAGTAGCTAAAGCCTTAATGAAATATTATTTATCAGGCATTTAGCCAGAAATGTTTTGAAATTTTTTTTTTTTTTATAATCTATATAAGTAATATAAAAATATTTAAATAAAAGTAATAATAAATACATTTTGAAAATATATTTGGTGGATTTACATTTTTTTATTCTGTAAAAGATTGAAAAGGGGGGGGGGGGGGGCTCCCCTGGATATGTCTCGATACCTATATAATACATTATGTACGTGGTTCTATAATCATAATACATATTTCGTTAAATTAAACTTCGTCCCGAATACAAAGAAGGAGTTTCCATTATTGAATGGGTTTTACACCACATATTATAAAATAATAATTTCTTTATTTTATCTAAATAATAATAAACTTTAAAAATAACTAATAACTTGGAAAAATTATTATAACATTTGTCATAAGAAGTTGTTTTAAAAACTCTGGAAAAAGTTTATCCTGGTCCCTTCCTTAGATTTTAGTCATATCTTTTAAACTTAACATTTCATAATATTTATGGATTAGTTTAATTGTCTTGCCAGAATAAACTCCTTTTTTTAGAGTAATTTATTCCAAAAAATTTTATTTCAAAACTTCTCAAAGAAAAAATGAAAAAGATTTTGATAAAAATATTTGAATGAACCCACTCAAGTCTCAACTATTCATGAAAAAATTATTTGCATTATAATTTAAATAGAAACCTTTGTTTCCTTTTTGTGTTTAATAGAAATGAAAAAAAAAACATCCAATAAAACGTATAATTAGATTTATGATTTTCATTATTTAATTTAAATTTTTAAGGCATAGTTTTTTCGAAAAATAGTGTTTTTATCTACCTATATATTTATTATAAATTTGTTCCTAAGCAAATGCATTATTCTAATTCTTTAATTCACATGGTCGGCGAACCTAGCTTCCCAGATGAATGGAGTATTGAATATATTTAAAATTTTCAGTTTCTCAGGGCCTTCTGTAAAAAATTGTCAAAAAAAGAAAATCTTATAGTGAGATATCGTTGTCTGTTTATCTGTTCCTTCTTTAATTAACTTGCTTAGAAGCTAAACTACAATAGTAAAGGTAGAATCTCGAATTTTACTATTTGTTATATCGCAGATGTTTAATATATTTACTTATTATATTATATAATCGTACATTTAAATATTTTAAATTATAATATTAAAAGATATATCAATTCTAGGAGTGAATGGGCTTGTTGAATTCATAACAAATGCCTCCCTCAGGCTCCGGCCGGCTTGCGACCCAGCCTCTTGATAAAATAGACGAAAAGAATTATAAATGAGAAAGAAATCGATATTATTTTATCTATTTCATCTATCTGGAGGTTCACAGTATGTTTTAATATAAGAAAATAGCATTTTGATTAATAATTTTTTTAGTTTAAAAGAAATTGTATGAAAAGATTCAATATTTCTTCTCTCCGGGAGCGAATCAACTAGAAATGGCCAAGAGTTTATTTTTTTTCTCATTAGATATTTATTCAAATCTATTGAAATTTCATACTGTCTGTTATTGTCATTTATCTTTTATATCAAATAATTATTATTCGGAAATTAAAGGGTAGTTTATTTGAAGTCCAATTTTAAAAAACGCTAATAACTCCTTTGAAATAATTTTTAAAAATAAGAAATTAATAGATATTTTAAAACAATTAATTATTAATAATTTAATTCAATTTTGAACAAAATCGACTCAGTACTTTTCGAGAAAATCGTCAAAAATCCCGAAAACTCACTTTAAAAGGCCGTTTTAGAAATATTTTAAAATTCACCTCCATGTCACAAGACAATTTTTCGTTTCATATGACTTTTTTAACTTTTTTCAAAGCCATCTCATGCTTTCAAAAAACGGTCTTTCATAGGTGGTTTTCGGAGTTTTTGACCATTTTCTCAAAAAGTACTGAATCGATTTCGTTCAAAATTGAATTAAATTATCAATAATTAATTGTTTTATAATATCTATTATTTCATTTTTTTTTTTTTAATTTTCAACGGAGTTATTAGCGTTTTTTCAAATTGGACTTCAAATAAACTGTTCCTTCAAATGCGAATTTCTTAATAATAATTATTTCATATAAAAGATAAATGAAAATAACACACAGATATGATATTTCAATAGATTTGAATAAATATGTAAAGAGAAAAAAATAAAACTCTTTGGCATTTCTAGTTGATTCGATCTCGGAGAGAGGAAATTGAATCTTTTCATACAATTTCTTTTAAACTACAAGATTCTTAATCAAAATGCTAATTTCTTATATAATAGATATACTGTGAACCTTCAGATAGATGAAATCGATCAAATAAGATCGTTTTCTTTCTCATGTCATGGCCTGTTTTATCAAGATACTAGGTCGCAAGTCACCCGGCATCAGCGAGTCCCTTGTTACGGTTTTCTAGGTTTTTACCATTTTCTTGAAAATTAATCAATCAATTTCGTTCAAAATTAAATATAATGATTAATAATCAATTGTTTTATAATATTTATTAATTTCATATTTTTAGAAATTATTTCAAATTAGTAATTAGCGTTTTTTCAAATTAGACTTCAGATAAACTACTCTTTAAAATGCAAATATTCTAATAAAAACTATTTGATATAAAAGATAAAAGAAAATATTTCATAGATATGAAATTTCAATAGATTTAATTAAATATGTGATGAGGAAAAAATTAAATCCTTTTGCCCCAGTAACGAAACTGAATGTTTTCATAATATTTCATATAAACTTCAAAATTCTTAATTGAAATGCTATTTTCTTATACTTGAATGATTACGTCTACCTTCAAATAGACTAAATCGATAAAATAAGATCGTTTTCTTTCTTATTTATAAATCTTTTGGTCTGTTTTATGGTGAGGTTGAGACACAAGGCTCTCTGTCAATTCATCAAGCCCTTTCAATATACATTAGTGAAATATCTTTTAATATATTTATATGTGAGAATATTTAATAAATAGGATTATTTTTCTGATTATTATAAATTCACTAAATTACTGGTACCATCAGTTTTGGAATAAATAAATCTTTTCAGATATTCAAATTTAATATGAGTATATAAATAAAAATTTCAGTACTTAATTGATTATGAGGATATAATTGATAAAAAGCCAAATCAGACGCCTAGGCCACTGTGCTTGTTAAGAAAAATTAGCCACATTAGTAATTTTTGCAGAGTACCGTGAATTTTTTTCTTTTTTCGTTTTTATTTCAACTTATTTTAATTTTAGCCATCTTTTTTTAAAAGACTTCTAATTTAAAATAAAGTCAGGAGATACTACTACTTTTTTATTCTCACTTCTTTTCTGAGTGATCGAATTACTATAATCAACTTGAGTTAATTTTTGGATTAGATACATTTTATAAAGAAGTCAAAAAATATAGTTCACTAGTAGGTCTCTCTCGATCCTAGTGTTATTAAAATAATTAAATGTTCTATATAATTAACTACAAACATTTTAGCGCCTATAAAAAATAATTCTGTTGAGTGAAATGAAGTTCTTTGAAAAATTCCAGGAATATCTTATAATGATACTTGTTATAGATAATTATTATTTTAAAATTTTTTTGTCTATTATATATTCATATGTCAAATTGGTTTCCACTTAAAAGAAAGCCATTGGCTCGTATTGTCTTTTGGGATTTTGGTTCAATTTCTAAAGGGTAAAAAATACAACGTACCCTTCTGGCATTTAAGAATTATCCCCACAACTCTGATTCATTAGAAGACAATCTCATGATTTGACAAAGAAATTTAAGCACCTATTAGATTTTATTAATACAATAACACCCGTTACAAAATCTTTTAGAAATTTTGCTGACTTATCGAAACGAGATGGTTAGGCTTCATATAAATTTTATGAACGTTGATTAATTGCTAAAATTTAATCAACTCTAATTTATAAAATTATCTATCTAGTGTTTAACAAATATTGCAATAATTTATAATAAATAAATGTTAATAATTTTTTTCAGATCTACATTCCTGTTGAAAATAAAAAAATTCAAAACAAATATATTAAAAATTGACATTTATTTTTCATTCTTTTCTTTTCGATTATTCTATATTAAACTGAATTGAAATTAATTTATTATTTCTCAAATTACGATTGATTTATTTATTTATTTACCTTGAAGTATGATAAGAAAAAAATATTCTGCTGTCTTTGCATCAAATGAGCATTGAGTTATACTACTCCGTTTTTAATAAAAGAAAAAATCACTAATTAATTAAATTTTCTAATTTCAATATAACCAATTTGTCTATCCAGAAACCCTCTAATCCGTGATTTTCATTGAAATCCTTAGAGCCGTTTTCGAGAAACCGATTATATACCTATACGTATATATTGCTCATTTCATATAATAAATAATAATAACAATTAATATATTTTTCCTAAATTTCTAATTTACAGACCGTATACCTATACCTACCTATATCTATCTAATAAACTGTCTTTTTTAATTTATATAAAAACATTAAATTTTCGCCCATAACCCTTATACTTTCGGTGATATTTCTTCAAAAATATCACTCTAAAGTTCGTCTATTCAATATGACTTTTAAAAGGAATAGATTTATTATTAAAGGTCTTGTGAGAAAAAGGTCAATCAATGTTCCACTTTTTTTATTATTTTTTTTTTTTTTTTTTTTTTTTTTTATATTAAAATTTCAGACTTTAAAAGGTTGACTCGTAAAGACTTTTTAGTCAGTTCTCGTTTGATATTCTAGTTTTAAACGTGCTCTTAATATTAATTGTGTGTGGGCTTCCTCTTATTACAATAGTTCCTTTTATATTGTCGCCTAGATGTTTTTAAATCCTTTCTTGGTGGAGTCAACATTTTAGCAGCCATTTAGTAATTCTCTATGAGTCATCGATACGAATAGAATAGAATCGTATTATTTAGTTAATACATATAAACTTGGAAATAAAAACATAGGATCATGTCGGGAACTTCTGCAAGTCGAGAATTATCCGCCTTTTCTAGAGGAGAACCATCTCAACCTAGGCATCGCTATAAACGACCCACTCAGCTAATTCCTCGCCCAGCGGCTTCCGGAGTTCCTCCTATAAGTCCCAATTACTGTCTTTCATGTATTCCAACTGGACTCAATTTTTCAGAAGCTATGATAGCAAAAAAGAATTTGCCAAACTTACCAGGAGAGGTATTTTTAATTTTAAATGAACTATTATTAGATAACATTTGTAGTTAGCTTTTCTTCAACAACACTTTACTTTAAATTTATTAAGTGATTTTTTTTTTGGTTGGTTTATCCATGATGTAAACTAGAATATTTATGAATTTAAACTTTCTAATTTCACCTTCTATATGGGTATAGTTTAAATTAGTTTTTGAACTTTTGAACATTTCTTTAAACCAGCATTTCCCAAGCAGTGGTCCGTAGCCCAGTAACCGGTCCACAAAAAAAAAAATGAAGTCGGTTAAAAACAAACTTTTTACTTTACCATACAGGGTATGGTCAAGTATTGTAATCGTGCATGAAAAAGGTGGTTTTTTTACTTCTTTTTTTCGAAATATCTCAAAAACGGTAGGAAATATTTTAATTAAAAAAATTGAGCGAAACCATGGCATTTCGGTCTACAAAAAAGCTCTAATAAGTGAACATCGAAAAAATTATATTTTTCGAGATAATAATTGTTTTGTCAAAATGTCTTTTAGTCTGTCTGTTAGTTTGTCTGTTAGTTAGTCTGTGCGTTACCAAATTTTTGTGGACGAGCTAGCTCAAAAACTAGGGAGAATATCGACACCAAATTTCAAACGTAGTTTTGGTCCATTGAGATTAAGAACTGATTAGATTTTGGTGCATATCGATCCAAAATTAAGGGGGGTGGAGGAGGGCTAAAATTTAAAAATCTAAGCCATTTGAGCAAACTCAACCAAATTTTGTATACATAATCAGTGGGACCCCAGAAGTCTAAAAATGCAAAAACTAACCGCCCAAAATGGGGGAGGGGGGGGTCAAAAAATGAAAATCTTGGCCATATACCAAACTCAACCAAATTTTGTATACATAATCAGTGGGAACCCAGAAATCTAAAAATGCAAAAACTAACCCCCCCAAAAGGGGGGGGGGGGGGTGTATGATAAAAAAATGAAAATCTAGGCCCATGTACCAAACTCAACCAAATTTTGTTAACATAAGTGGGACCCCAGAAGTCTAAAAATGCAAAAACTAACCCTTCCCCTCTACATGATAAAATATAAATAATTTTAGGGGCCAGGTTGTATGGTAAAGTCAAGTGGATGGCCACATCAGAACACGTCAGCTTATTTTAGCATAATTTTACGAAAATTCTCGCATCGCACATGAAACATTGAAATGCGCAATTCATTTAGTTTAATAAAGTCTTTTTAAAATAAATAACCTAATTTTGTTATTAACCCATTTATATGGTAGAATATCTAAACTAGCTTCACCCTAAAATCGTATTTTCTCTCGTGGATTATATTATTCTATATTCTAAATAACGACGGACTTACTAATTAATCATTGATATCTTTCAAAAGTAGAAGTGATAAGACAGTAATTAGATATCTTTGGAAGACCTTTTTTAGGGTTCCGTACAGAAGCAAACGGGACTCTAATGGTGTCGCAACAACATAAATCTGTCTGTCTATCTGTCTGTCAGATCACTGTAGCTCAAATGTGAAATTTTTAAGTTAAATGTATGTTTCCCGTAAAATCAAAAACCTTTTTAAAATTTTAATCGAATCCTTATTTTGGGGATGGTCGAATTATTTGTGAGGCAAAAAAAAAATGAAAAATATTTTTTTTATCATAGAAAATTAGGAATCTCTGCAAAGTAGAATTAGGTGAAATTTTTTAAAATCTATTTTGATTTTAAATGATCGGGAGTAGAGTCCCAAGTGGCCATTCTCAAAATATAAAATTTTAATGTAATCAAATAAAAATTCGAAAAAATTGAAAACTTTCTATTTCAAAATACCTATAGTATATAATATCTTAAAGAACTTGTTAATATCAAACCTATATATATTTACAATATTTACCAAGGTGATTTCATTTCCTCACTCGAAAGATAAGATTATGCCATGGTATCTAAATATCTATATATAATTTTTCGAAGAATAGAACTATTGAAAAACATTTTGTGTTGATTTTTGCTTTCTAAATATGGAGGGAGGAGGTTGAACTTACTACTTATAGAAGCATCTGGGAGTTAAATGAAATATTTTGAGATTTCACAC
Source organism: Forficula auricularia (assembly GCA_024734495.1). Taxonomy (NCBI): domain Eukaryota; kingdom Metazoa; phylum Arthropoda; class Insecta; order Dermaptera; family Forficulidae; genus Forficula; species Forficula auricularia. The sequence continues at coordinate 4,462,780 of JALMQS010000120.1, read as the reverse complement.
CTTTTCAATATATCTAGTTAGAATAAATAAAGTAAAGAAAATTTTAAAAAATTTAAGAAACTTTTAAAATTTAAAAGTTAGAATAGCTTTTTTTTAAATATTTATGGATAATTTATATCTAACCAAAAACATAAATGTGAAAAGGGGGCCAAGTTCGGTACCAACGGCTTCGCCGACAAAAGAATTGAGATCTTAACGGATACCAAGTTCCATAGCAGTTGCTTAAATCATAGCTATAGGGATGAACAACGATCTTCAATTGATATAAAAGAAAATTTGTTACGTTCTTTGATATTAAATGTATAACTCTGCAAGTTATAATAGTCAATAAATTACGTTTAACGTGATTATATTTAAGACAAGCTTAAAATTTATCTAGTTGTTCTTATTTTATACTACAAACAATTTAGTTGGATATAAAACTTGCCAAGTTATAAATTTAATATCAAAGAACGTAACAAATTTTCTTTACCCGTTTAGATCTCAACTCTTTTGTCGCCGAAGTCGTTTGTACCAAACTTGGCCCCTTTTTCACATTTATGTTTTCGATCAGATATCATTAATTTTTGAAAAGTTTTATCCTTTAATTTATCTAAATAATTACATTTAAACATTTATATTAATAATAATTAAATATTTCTCATAAAATATCTGTTAAAAAACCGGTCGGTTTTTCATAAATTTCACCCCTTCATTTCGGACCCCGAAGAAGGGAATGTTTCGGTTTTTCAATTTCCTTCTTTATTAATGTTCCAAACTTTACCAGTATACCAAATTTCAGAATTCTAGCTTGATTGTATTATCACTATATGTTAATTAAGCCTATAATCAATTTCACCCCTTCATTTTAGGTCCTGAAAAAGGGAGTGTTTCTCATTTTCGATTTTTCCCTTTAATTGTAGCCCAAACTCTACCAGTATGCCAAATTTCAGCATTCTAGGATCAGTGGAAGTACTTTAGGTTTTTGATATGTCAGTCAGTCAGTGAGTGAGTGAGTGAGTCAGTGTTAAAAATGGCAATTTTCAGAGCTTAATAACTCAAGAACTATATTAGATTTATTCATGAAATTTGGGATTCTAGGTATTCTAGTGGGTTTTATTAGGCATGCAAAATTTCAAGTGCCTAAGTCTAATAGTTTTTGAGTTATGGGAGGTCGAAAGTAGCTTGAAATGGTTCGTGTAAATATACTCATGGCCGGTGCGTCACGCGTTTTTCCGAAATTGACTGACACACTGCCGTGTGTCTAGATCTTTAAAAATAAAAGTAATTTCAAAGTATTTTGATTAATTAATTTGAGTAACTCATATATAAATTCCTAAGACAAAATTTAGCTATTTATTTCAAGCTATGCTATTTTAGGGAACGTCCGCGAGCCACCCCGTATATTGAAATGGTTCAATTTTTTTTTTACTTTTATACCAATTTTTTCTCTCAACATCTACATTTCCAATTTATTGATTGGAAACGAAGGTTCTAGCTTAGGGCTTATGGCAGTTTCAATCGATGGAGATTCTCTCGTTGCAGATTTCTGAAACTTGGGTAAAAAGTTCGTTTAATTAATTCCTTTCTTTTTTAAGTTTTAAATTCTGAAGATACAAAACCCAAAATCTAATTAGTTCTTTCAATTAAAATTAATTGACTCTAAAACAAACTCTTTGTGAGCTTTCCTTCTTGAGTTTTCTTACACAGATACACTAAGGGAAACTCACAGATATGGAATTTCGTAAGCCCCTAAAATGTTTTTTCTAAACGTTTTTAGACATATAAAAAGCCAAGAAAAAAATGAGGGAATTCGTTACTAGTATCATAAAATAATGTTACATTTATTCAAAATCTATAGTTATTTATATAAATCAACACGACTTTCACATTTCCATTTATTTGAAGTCATCGCTACACTACTAATTTATACTCCCTTCCTTTATTTCGTTTTTTTTTTTATTTTCTCAAAAACGACTCCAACGATTTTTTTAAAAATTCGTGTATTTATCAAGTGTCATGAGTTATTAGCTGTGTAAAATTTTTAATCTGATTGAAATAAAGGAAGAGGTTGTAAATTAGGAGTGTCGTAAAATACATATTTTAATCGTTCATATCTCGTCTTCGGAAAGTCGCAGAGCATTGAAATTTGAAACTATCTAGAGGCTACAAGAAGTATCACAAGATTTTGTCTAAAATATGAAAACCCGAAAGTTGATGATTACGTACGTAAGAATTTATCCCCCCCCCCCCCCTCGATATAGGCTAGAAGGAGTACATCAAGCTTTTGATTGAAATCGGATCACCGGAAGTGGATGTGAAACTTAAGCTATCTAGAGGCTACAAACAGTTTTATGTACTCCTTCTAGCCTATATCAAGCTTAAGTTTCGAATTTCGTATCTCTGAGACTTATGGTTGCGAAACGCAGAGGGGGTATATTCTTACGTACGTAAACATCAACTTCCGGTTTTTCTTAAAATTAAATTAGGTTGGAGTTGGTGGTGTTTCACAAGGAGAAAAATTAAAATACAAAGATTTTTTTAGTTTACTCTATATATTTCGAGCTCTTAACTCATCGTCAGGAGAACATTGACTAAAGATAACATGATATTTTGAACAGAATTTATTGAAACACACATTTATTGAAACACCACCAACTCCAACCTAATTTAATTTTAACAATGTTTCACTATAAACCAACACCGCGTTCCCTAAATTTTATTCCGGTTTTTCTATTTTAGCCTAAATCTTGTGATACTTCTTGTAGCGTCTAGATAGTTTAAGTTTTTAATTTTGAGGCTCTTCGACTTTCCGAAGACGAGATATGAACGATTAAAATATTTATTTTACGACACTCCTAATTTACAACCCCTTCCTTTATTTCAATCAGATTAAAAATTTGACACAACTATTAACTCATGACATTTGATAAATGTACTATTTTTTTAAAAAATCGTTAGAATCGTTTTTGAGAAAATAAAAAAAAACGAAATAAAGGAAGGGGCGTGTAAATTAGTAGTATCACGATGACTTCAAATAAATGAAAATGTGAAAGTTGTGTGATGACCACACCACAATTCTGAGATTGTTGTCGAACCTCTCGCAATATACAATTAAATCTATTCTAATTCCTATATTATAAACTCTAACTAAATACGTGTATTAAAAGAAATTCTCTTTTAAGATATGTTTTATATACGATTGCTTTCTTTGTAAAATGTATTCCAGTAAATGCAATTTAAATCTTAATATAAAAACTAATTTCAATAAAAATCAATATTCTTTTTCTTCTTCTTTCGAATTTCTACGTCTGGCGACGCTTCTCCGTTCCCAATTTCCAAGTTTCACGGTCCCAGACATCCACAATCTCGAGATTTCTGGAACTCATAGCCTCGTTCACCTCGTCTATCAAAGAGCGCCTGGGGCGACCTCTTTTTCGTCTTTCAGGGGGGATCCATTTTAGAGTCTTTTTTGGAATTCGTTCTTCATCCATCCTATTTACATGTCCAAAACACACTAATTGTTTTTTTTTTGGATTTCGTCAATAAGATCCCCGTCCATGTTCATTCGTTTTCTTATTTCTTCGTTTCGAACTATATCAGTTCTCGTCAACCCACAACTTCTTCTTAGGAAATCCATTTCAGTGGCTAAAAGTCGGCCTCGGTTTCTAACTCCGATATCCCATACCTCTGCCCTATAGGTAGTAACACTACGAACGAGGCTGGTATAGATTTTCATTTTTGTGGATCTCCTAATCGTTTTGTCCCATAATACTGAGTGTAAGGACCTTGTAATCTTTCTACCCTTTATAATCGTTTCGTTTACTTCCATGCGGCTATTTCCATCTTTATTAAATATTACTCCCAAATATTTATATTTTTCCACCCCCGATAACTTCTTCCCTTCCTCCAATATTAGATCAATATAATTATTATTATAATTAGGTACTGAATCCAAGCTGTTATGCATGATTTTCTTACATGTCAGAAGAGTTATACTCATCCTCTCGTGAATGTAATATAATCATTAGCACCTTGATTACTTTCTTCTACATTATAACTATTCTTTTTTACTGAGAAATATCATTAGAATTGGTATATTTTATATATGGCCCGAAGCATTTGTTTTTTCATCAAATGCGGCCCGTGTAAACCAAAAGGTTGGACACCCCTGATCTACATATTCTAGAATTCTAGATTATGTTATATTTTATTTATGTTTGTATTGTACATATTAAATTTTTAGCATATCCAAAATTATAAAACATTTGTTATTTATGTTATATGTAATAATGTTATATGTACATTTGAATTTGTTGTTTATATATTTAGAAACAAAAAAATAAATGCAATTAAAAAAAAAATTTTTTGAACGAAGAATCTTGAGTTGGTTGGCATTGTTCCAGGGAGACAGGGACTACATCGGGTTTGCTACACTTCCAGAACAAGTGCATCGGAAATCAGTCAAAAGAGGTTTCGATTTCACTCTTATGGTGGTTGGAGAAGCTGGTCTTGGAAAATCTACCCTCGTCAACAGCCTCTTCCTAGCTGATTTATATAAAGATAGGCGCATCCCTGATGTTATTGGTAAGTTTCAACACAATCCTTTTTGATTTTAAAATTTTTTCGAGGCTAGTATGTATGTTATAAAGCCTAAAACGTATTGTATTTCTTCCCTAAAAAACACAATAACAGTAAGTATATCCAGAATTTTACGATACCGAAAAATTTTCTCATAGTTTGCGCACACAAAAAATTTAGTATTTGGTTATTCGGATAATATTTCACCTCTATTTAAGTAACCACAACAGAATAAAATCATTTGAAAATTTATATTGTAAAAAAAAAAAAAAAAAAAAAAAAAGGCTAGCCAATTAAAAACACAGAAAATTTTTTATGGGAAATTGTACAATATACAAATTTGGAAAAAATTAATTTTGTCGTACATCCCAAAACAAACGTACGAACAAAAAGCTACTATATATCCCGAAAACTATTTAAGCTAGAGAATTAATATTAACTTTTTGTTTATAACAACCGATTCCATGTCCTTAAATAGTTACATTTCTTGTAAATATATTTTATATTTAGGTATAGGTACAATTACTGGTTAAACTTAAAAACTTTTTAAATAATTAATTAGTCAACCCACCAAAACAATTAAACAATTCACATTAATCGAATCTGAGATTGTTTAAATTTTCTATTAATAAAAACAGAATAAAATTATATAATTTTAATCCATTATTTTTAGACAAAGTTGAAAAAACAACTACCATAGAGAAGAAAACAATGGATATAGAAGAAAGAGGCGTAAAATTACGTCTTACTATTGTAGACACTCCAGGTAAATAATTATTTTATTCAATTTGATAAAATTATAGTCTTAAACCCTTTATAATTATATTGAAAAAATTATAGCTAATAAAAGTACCTACTAGTTGACCGGATTCTTCCCCCGGACAACTTTATTTCATATATTGACCAAAAAATATTAATAATTACACATAAATTTTATAAAAAATTAGTACTTTTGAGTGGATATTGATGAGGCAGTCCAAAAAAGAAGATATTTATAGTATCTTTTTATTCATAAACCGACGTTTCGGAGGCTATTCCCTCCTTCAGGGTTTTAAAAAGTTACTGAAGGAAATCCAATCCCTTCACTGACTTTTCAAAACCCTGAAGAAAGAGGGAATAGCCTGCGAAACGTCGGTTTATGAATAAAAGATAGTATAAATTAATTATCTTCTTTTTTGGGACTGCCTCATCAATATCAACTCAATTTCACTAATCAGCCAGTCTCCAAAAATTACTCCAATCTTATTAGTACTTTTATTTAAAATTTATATCAATTAAATCTCCTTTGTAATAACATGTTTTTATTCAATTAATTTAAAGGTTTTGGAGATGCTGTCAATTGCGATGAATCTTGGAGAGCTTGTTGTTCTTATATTGACGAACAATTTCGACAATATTTTACAGATGAAAGTGGACTTAATCGAAAAAATATTCAGGACAATCGTGTTCATTGCTGTTTATATTTTGTTCCTCCATATGGTCATGGGTAAGTTGTTTATTTAATTTATTTATTTTTATGTTAACGAAGCAAGAAGATTCTATGTCTATAATTCAGAATTGACTTTGCAAAGAACCTCTGGGAAGGGATGAATTGTCTAATATAAAATATTTGACCTTTGGTTGTCACAGCTTGAGTCAGTCATAGGAGAGAGACAATTGGAAGGAATCTCACAAATTATTCACTAAATTTCGGTATATAGTTTTGTTTAGTTTTCACATATTCAATTATAATATATTTAAATACACGATCATATAGTATGATAAATATATAAATAAAATAATTTAAATATAGAATGTTATTATATACGTACAGTACTGTTCCTGCCTGGTCTCACTCTATGTGTCGAAACATTAGAGGGGACAGCGTAGCAATTATTATTATTATTAATACTAATATATTGAATAAATAATTTTATTATTAAATACTTAAAAGCATTTTTCCTTAAAAAAATTTTAAATAGTTAATTGAGTAGGTATAATTAACTATTTTGATTGTTTTATTTTAATATATTCACAGAAAAGAATTTTCAAGAGCGCCAATGATTGATAATATACAACTGTCTCTGAAATCTCAATTATCTACTCTTATTAAACGAGCAAAAATTGTATATTTATTTGTTTGTATATATATTTGTTTGTATATATATTTGCTTGTATATATATTTGTATCTTGGTTATATTTTGAAAATGACTCTACCGATTTTGATGAAATTCACGAGTTAAGGGGTTTTTGGGGTTACAATTCGATCTGTCATGGTCTCATCTTCGACAAAATTGTTTTTGATTGGTTTTTTCGTAATCAAATTAATTATTCTCGGGTAGACAAATCCCATTCTTAGGGTTTAAAAAAAGGTTTCCCTTTTCCTTTTGTGATCAGGCAGACAATGGGTCGGGTAAATCCTTTATTCTCAAAGGCCTTGAAGAAGTATTGTGATTGTGGTTTTAAAAAAACATATTTTGTTCAACCTAAACGTTAGAAATATTAATAAACGTTTTATAATTGTTTTTATAAAGAATTTTATTTATTTAATAGAATAAAAAATAATCAAGAATTTATTTAAAAATATATTTCGCATAAGCAGGTCTCAATTTTCTTAAAAAACCACACATTTTGATAGGTTTTATTTATTAACAATTGGATGAATAAAAATGAATCATATGGTTGAATCAAAACAGGTGCAGGAGGTGGGGTGCAGTGGTGGGGGATCCGGGGGTATGGCGAGGTTTCGGGGGTCGGGTCAAGCGGGGTGGGGGGGGGTACAGTGGGCGAATACTATATATATTTGTATTTTTTTAATTTGAAAACGGCTCTCAAATAAAAATCGACCTTTTTATCAGAATTTTAAATTAAAAATAATATTAAAATAAAGGTTTTAACTGAAGGAAGAAGTTACCGAGCATCTCTCGGTGCCTCCAGGTACTAATACTTTATTTCTCAAATAAAAAATTACTGATTTTTAGGTAGGGCCACTAAATATCTCGCTATATAACGAATCAAATTTAAAAGTATGTTTCTACTTTCTCACCTGCCGCTAGAGAGACACTTGATTCATACCATTGGCAATGATCCTCTTCTTCTTTCGATAAATCTTTAGCCTGGCTTGGATCATAAGCAGGGCCGCCAAGAGGAGGGGTCAAAGGGGGTAAATCCCATGAGCCCGGACTTTTTGAGGGCCTCGGCTGGAGGTTGATTTTTTTTGACTACAGTACACTATTGGTTATCTGCGAGACTCATTGGAGAAAAATAAGAAAAAATAGGCTATTGACCTATTAATAAATAAAAATATGTTTAGCCTTTAATAAACAAATATTTAATAACATTTTATTCACACATGATAGCAAAATAAGTTTCCTATTGTATATGAACAGTTTTAATATTGTAATTACATTACAAGTTGACTCTGCGAGAGTCTCTCGGGAACTGTTTCTCCTGGTTCAATGGAATTTTTTATCAGCTAAAGAAGCGGTTAGTTTTCAAATATTTAGTGGCTAAACATATTTTTATTTGTTGATAGGTCAATAGTCTATTTTTTATTTCTTATTTTTCTTCTATGGGTCCTGTAAATAACTACTAGTTTACTGTATATTTCATAGGCGTAGTTAGGGGGGAGGGGCAGTGCCCCCTACAAAACTCATTGCCCCCCCCCTAGAAAAATCGAAACTCCATTATTACGAGGCATCAATTATGTACATATTCCTCATTAAATTATTTCGTTACTTCCAAAATTTGTCAATTCTACAAAAAAGTTAGTTGATCTTTAATCAGATTACCGACATTGAAACCTTGTGGTGGCTAATCAGCTGGCCGGCTGATCCCCCCCCCTCCCACCTCTAGGAAAACTAACTACGCCAATGCGTTTACAAAATAGCTAACTTAAACAATTTTCTTAGTTTCTGAAATATTTAATTTCCTGCTTTCGGAATATCATCTTTCTAATAGTGAAATTATTAAATGAATAAGGGTAAATACTTGAGTTTATGTCATACGAAAAAAAACTAAAGCAAAAGTGTATTTTCAAATTAAAATCGTAACCAGTTCTGATCTAAAGCATAAAGTCCTTATACTAGGATAATTTATATGTCAATACGCCTATGATTTATGATGGATATTCTGTTTAGATTAAAATGAATAGCTTCTTTCATCGCATGAACTCGTGAAATATATGTATATAATAACTTATTCATTGAAAGAATGATTGCATACAAACATATCCTCGAATGAAATTGGGCTAATGCTGATGCGCATAGTAATTTGTTTTTTCATAAAGTGTTATTTTATATTATTATTCATATTAGAAATATCAATTCTTTTAGAAATGTGTTGTTATGCGACCCACAAATAAGAGTAGAACATTTTTCGCGACCCACTATATATATGTATATCCATTTATTACTGAAATATCATTAATTATAGCTATATTATATTTTACTTCTTTTGTAAACACAATCTCCCTCCTCCTACTTAATACTATTTCTTAAAAAATGTTTAGCTGACAAATTTCATATATTATTTTTATTGAAGCGACTACCCTCCCGCGACATATCAGAATTGCCCCCGCGACCCATAGTTTAAAAACCGCTGTATTAGAAAACTATTTAAATATTTTCATTCAAATTTTGTATTAAATTTATTATTGATTTTTTCAGTTTGAGGCAAATCGATTTAGAATTAATGAGACGCCTGCATCGTAAAGTAAACATCGTCCCCGTCATTGCAAAAGCAGATACGTTAACAGCTGCTGAAATAAAAAAACTGAAAGAACGTGTAATGGCAGATATTGAAGACCATAAAATTCAGGTAAGAATACAAATTAAATGGAAGAAAAAGGTGAAAACTTTTTCTAGCCTCACCTATGCGCACTATACGCAAATTTGAATGATGATATAATTTTTTCCTCAAACGATATGAGCTTGAAAGTTGAAACTTCACAGAGAGGCCCAGTTTGATTTAAAACATGTGTCCCAAATTTCAGTTTATTAATTAAATCATTCGATATTAATCCATATTACAATTCAATTTATTTCTGATTTTTTACACTTTTGAACCTTAAGTGAAGCTAGAAAACCCAAAATCAAATAGGTTCTTTATTCACTTTGGCACCAAAACGAAATTTCTATGGCTATTGGTTTCTGGTTAGTATATGTTTTTTTTTCTGGGTTATTAAATTGAATTATCATTGATTTTGTTCACATTCATTTATAATTTATGAATTTCGAAAATCTTACAATTTTGAATTTTATACTTACCTACTGGATCATCTTAAAACATTTTATTTTCTTGAAGATTTCAACCAGGGCCGGTTATAGACAATTTTTAAATGTAAGCGAACAATTATTATTTTAATTAAGTAATGGAGAGGGATTCAGCCAATGGGTAGCCTCTGCTGAATAAAAAACTCCCAATTATAGAAAACGTTTCGGCTTTAATTAAATAATGCCATCATCAGCTCTTAGGAACTGATGATGGCATTACTTAATTAAAGCCGAAACGTTTTCTATAATTGGGAGTTTTTTATTCAGCAGAGGCTACCCATTGGCTGAATCCCTCTCCATTACTTAATTATATACATATACAGCCATCAAAATTGTATCAATTATTATTTTTATTATACCCCCTCAATGATAATAAATGTGTATTAAATTGAAAGTTTTTGTGCCGAGAGTAGCAGAATTTTTATATATTGAAGGAGACAATAAAAGAGTGTGTCTTCTGCTGGAATTATTGTCATGGATAGAATTTATATTGTTGATAAAATTGGAAATAATTCCAGCAGAGGACACACTCTTTTATTGTCTTCTTCAATAAATGTGTAGTTAGTAAAAAATTACAAAAAATGTTTAACAATTTCAAATACTTCGACCTCGAAGCCCCAAGTTCTCATCATCGATTCTCTTTTTTTTTTTTTAATTTTGTAAGCGTGTAGTATATCATAACGGGCTAATGGACAATAGTTTGACGCCCCACTTGAGATTGGTGTAGTTTCTAGGTGAAACATATTTAATAAAAGAGAAAGAATTTAATTTTTAAAACAAATTCTAGGATTTTAGTAGAAATTTTTTTATATATTGCGATATCAGAGGGGATCATCCCCTCAGGAGTCGAACCTGAGAACCGAGGGGTGTACCGCGATTGGAATTAGGTGTACACCGTCTTTGGAAATATTTGGAATTACTTTGGAATTCATTAGATAATAATCTATTGTCTTCCACTTGGAAATGAAAGTGAAAGTAGGAGTACACGATTTCAGGTCTCAGTTCACCCTTCGCTGAGAAGTAACATGCTTTCCGGGCAGTCAGCTCACACCCTCGAGACAAAAATCTCTCTCTGAATTCCAATATATTATATAAGCACAGAAATTTTAATATTCATTGATTAATTTTAACCATTTTTTGAAAAACATACCAACTATTTTAAAAAAAGATGCTTAAATCTTTAGTTTTATATTTAATAAAATTAAAATTTTAAAAATACAAATTGCTAGATAGGTTGTAGAAAATAAGACAAGTTGCTTATGAGCAAGAGTCTATATATACGATATTTCGGAATATGAGCCCATCTTCGGGAGTTCACATAGAAACTCCTAAAGATGGGCTCGTAACCCAAAATATAGTACTTATAAATATAGTCTTGCTCATAAGCAATTGGTCTTTTATTTGTGAAACCTACTTAATAATTTATATTTTTTAAATTTTAATTTTGATAGACAATTGTTACTTGAAAATAAATGAGTTAAATTAAATTTAACTTTTATTGAGGTGCATTTTAAGAATTAGACGAATCGTAACGAGCATTAATTATTTTAATTTGTAATAAATTATTTACAAATTAAATAAAAGAATTATGTTATAACTTTGGATAATAATGTATTAATAAATAGAAAGTAACTTTGTTTAACAAGCGTAAGGATATTAAGCTCAAATCACAAGGAGCGTTGACATCGAGGTCAAAATGACAATGCAACAGCCTGTATCAATAGCTCATTCATCTTAAAACTGACTTTCTCAAATAGCGATCTTTTATTTAACTGAACTGTCAATGGTTTTGGCATGATGAAGCACCGGTTTGCAAATAATTCTCGAAGTTAAGCAGCATGTAGCAGTTAGTTCTTAATAAATAGTGTCTGTCTAAGACATATTTACAGTCATCCTAATCTCACTCTTGTTGCATATATTTCAAAGAAATTTTAGACTCCTAAAGTGAATCCTAAGATCCTCTAACAAGAAACACAACAACTAAAGTTTTAAATTCTTGTCGTTAGTAGTGGCGGCTCCAGACTTTCATTTTTTTGGCGGGGTCATGTACCTAGAGGCTGCCACCCCCCTTCCCCGAAAATTTTTAAAATTATGGGCTTCAAAAGTAGTTTTTAGAGGCAATTTTTATCCTCTGAAAAATTAAAAAACAAACATAAAAAGAGCGCATTAAAAAGGGGAAATGGGAGAGTTCTACATATTATATGTATAATATATAATATAATTAGACTATAGTTACCTAATTGAGTTTTTCATATTTAGCTTATAATGAAATTAGTCATATATATCATATTACTATAATAAAGCTGGCGAGTTTGTTTGTACGTATGTTTGAATGCCCTAATCTCAGGAAATACTAAGCCGGTTTAAATTTGATCTTGCAAAATTTATATTTTTTTGGAAACTATTTAGCGAGGGTCATGACCCTATGACCCCATGACCCCACCTCCGGAGCCGCAACCGGGCGTTAGAGGAAATCGCTTACTTAAAAACATTAAACTAATAAACATAATTGGATTTTGATGGTTACCACCATTATAGATAACTTTTTTATGTGTGACTTTTTTATTTATCCACCAACGTTTCGTCGACTTTGCCGACTTCTTCAGGGCTTCAAATAGTCATGTCACACATTCGTTTAAATTTTCTTATTACCTTCGTTACCATTGAAGGCCATCAGAATACAATTTTCAAAAGATATTTGGCACATTCACAAAAAACACAATTTTTTTCTCTTTTTAATAACAACCTTATCATTACAGAACAGAACAGTAATCACTTCTTACAAAAAAATAGAATAGAATATTTTTCTTTTTATCCCTATATACAAAAATCTCAACTTCGAATATTTTTTGTATATAGGGATAAAAAGAAAAATATTCTATTCTATTTTTTTGTAAGAAGTGATTACTGTTCTGTTCTGTAATGATAAGAGTTGTTATTAAAAAGAGAAAAAAATTGTGTTTTTTGTGAATGTGCCAAATATCTTTTGAAAATTGTATTCTGATGGCCTTCAATGGTAACGAAGGTAATAAGAAAAAATTTAAACGAATGTGTGACATGACTATTTGAAGCACTGAAGAAGTCGGCAAAGTCGACGAAACGTTGGTGGATAAATAAAAAGTCACACATAAAAAACTTGTCCTTATTTTCCCAATATAAACTTTCAAATTATAGATAACAAATTTGAAAATTTTTTGAAACAAATAATTGTCCGATGAGTCAGTCAGGCATGTAGAAATAACACTTTTAATTAACAAAACTTTAATTGAGTAATCCATTAATTAATAATAGAGTAATTATTGATAAAATAATTGAGCAATCACACTAGTAATTGCAAAAGAGAAATCGATTTTTTTTACATGAATTCTGACAACCGGAGATGATTATTTGTGGAAAATACAAGGGCAGAGAATCTAATCGAAGGACAAAAAATATTCGTGCTTACTTTCTTGAGAGATTCATTAGCAGGCCCGATTCTATAACTGGGCAAAATGGGCACATGCCCAGGGGCGAAGGGTTTTGGGGCGTAAAGGGGGTGCAAGAGAATAAAGAAGATTGGGGAGGGGGCACCTGTTTAATTTGTCCATAGCGTTACGAGGGTTAAAAACGGGCCTCTTCATTAGTGGTATAGTGTTAGCTTATTGCGTCTCACCATTGATTTTTGATTCCACAAGTACATGGGAGCTCGATTGGAGCGTTCCCTAGAAGCCCAGAAAATAATTTCTCAGAGAAGTAGATGGTTGCCTAGCGTAAGGAGCTGAGTGCGCCGCGGAAGCAAACCTATCTATTGGCAGTCCTTCTTCGGGACCACACACTCCACCATTTAACAATTATTTACGGAGGCGGTATTCTGTCATTTAATCCTTGAGAAGAATCGGATTGTGCAAGTATTGAATTACCACCGAAAGGGAACACGTAAAAATCAACCACTGCCCAACTCCTATTAATCTGCATTCTTGTACATTAGAAAATAAACCCCACTTACAAACCTAAACATCTTTAATTTATACCTTATCAATTCTCTATCTCATTAAAAGGCAATAAGCGAACCTTAAACAAAGCAAACGAAAGTTGTCGATGTTGTATATTAAGGGAACAAATTCTTTCTTTACTTCATAAAGAGAAACAAAGAGGTTGACTGTCCTCTGCTTTATGCAAATAAACATACACACATATATCAAATATAAATATGTCAATACATAAGTGATTTGTTTAAGACTATAGTTTCGAAGGTTTGACCTTCAACATCAATTTTTTTAATTAGAAATATTTTATTTGTCACTTCTCAAGGGGTCAATACCCGATTGGTTATGTAGAATTCGTTTCGTTGCTTAAGCAAGCTAGTTACGCAAACAATTTCATCAAGCAGAGGACAACCTCTTTATCATTCAACAACTTTGCTACTCTTGGCAAAACAAAATCTTTTCAATTCTTTCTTTACCTTCGTTCGCAGCCCTTAGGTACTTATACATCCAGTGAGATGGTGCTCTGCATCACCTTTTTAGAAAGCAAATTTTTTAAACTTTTATCATTTTCGAGAGCTTTAATTATGGTGATTTATTTGTAATTTTAAAGAGAAAAATAATTTTTACCATGAAACTGTAAATTATTATCATCATCTTTCATGTCTTTTAGTTCGATTCTTCTAATAAACATATTGGAAATAAAGAATAAATTTAAGAGTATAGAGATCAATGCAGGATCCCATGCTTGGATAAAAATACAAGACGAGAGAAAATGTTATTAAAACCAAAGAATTAAATTATATCTAAAACTGTTTATTTAATATAATTCTTAGTAAAAAAAGAAAAGAGAAAAATTATTTATGTGAATGTGCCGAATATTTTGAAGTTTTAAGTTTCTGATGGTTCTTCATTTATAACAGAAATAAAGAAAAATAATGTATTTTGACGAATGTGTGTTGTAACTATGTATTTGAAGACCTAAGAAGTCGGCAAAGGCGACGAAACGTTGGTTGAAAAAAAAAATCACACATAAAAACTCGTCCTTAATTCCTATTTTAAACTTTCGAACTATATTCAAGTGTGAATCATTTTCTTCATTAATCATATAAGATTTTATAAATGGCATTTATTTTCAGATATATCAGTTTCCAGAATGTGATTCCGATGAAGATGAAGAATTTAAAGAACAAGATCGCGAATTAAAAGCTTGTGTACCTTTTGCCGTAGTCGGTTCGAACACAGTCATTGAAGTTGCAGGGAAAAAAGTTCGTGGCCGTCAATATCCCTGGGGGATTGTGGAAGGTAAATTTTTTATTAAATTAATATTACGAACATCATAAAAATAAATTCAATTAATTAATCTTATATATCAATTCGAACTTATTTCCGATAAAAACAATTAAAATCTTCATTCAAAACAATCATAATATAATATTTGACAAAAATCATCTGCATTCGATTCGCGATCAAATCAAATACAGGAAACTTATGATTAATTAGTGGCAAACACCTATCACACGTGTTAACAGATCGGGCGTTCTGGACTGGGAGATTGAATATATAAGATTTCAGATTTCAAATTCATTTGGTGATCCATATCAGTGTTTGATATAAAAAGTGTCATGCGGGCCAATCGCGAAATGATGCTGGATTATAGCCAAATGGATCACATATTTTTCATTTTCTCTTGGTCCAGACTCAGCAGACTCCAATAGCCTCAACCAGCAGTAGTCTCGTGATATATATCTTGTTTAAAAAGCGCGATCAAAAACAATTCTCGTTAATGTGTTAATTATTCTTTGATATATTAATGAGAAAATTAACTTCACTATTTCAAGTTAGAAATATATAAATTCGGATATTATTTTCACTTATTATTTGACAAAAATCATCTGCATTCGATCCGCGATCGAATCAAATACAGCAAACTTATGATTAAATAATGAAGAATAGTAATTACTTAATTTTTGACTTTTTATAAACTACGGGTAGTTAAATTTCACAATTTATTTTCAGTGGAAAACCCTAAACACAGTGATTTCAATCGACTTCGCACTATGCTAATTTCAACTCATATGCAAGACTTGAAAGATGTTACCCAGGATGTGCATTATGAAAACTTTCGTGCACAGTGTATTTCGCAAATTTCACAACAAGCAATCAGGGAACGAAGATTCAGGTAACTACACATTTTCAATATAAATATTTAATGGTTATATAATTAATAATATATTCATGATTAATTCTGAAAGTTTGAGATTTTTTGCCATTTAATAAATTATTTACTCTAATTATATAGATATGATAAAATTAATGATCAAAATCCAGCTCGTATTTTTAAAGCCTCTATATCTTCATTTTCGACCTAAAATTTATTTAAAAAATCAAATTCTTCAAATATAAATAGTTATGATCAATATCACAAATGAACAAAATCTGCCAAAGAACTATTGTATCATTTTGTAATGAAATTTCTATATTTCCATATTTTCTAACAGCAATGTGTCAGCTTCCTCCATCCAGCTCATGATGCGCAAGTTTATAAAAAAAAGAGCAAATTACCTTTTAATTTCCTAACTAAAGTTTTATTTCAAAAACTTGTCTGATATTTATTTATTTTTTTTTTTTTTTATTTTATCAATAAAATTATTTTTATAGATATTCATTTTTATCACAAGTCGACAAAAATTTAACAGAAACTCCCTGAAGAAAACTTAAGAATTGATCTTGGGAGAGTTTTTACGCTTATAATCATGACTTCTTAAGACATATTTTGAGATATTTGTGGCAAAGCTCTGAAAGGGATTATTTTGACTCGTTTTTGAGGCTTCATAAAAATGAAAGAGAAATATTGAACAAAACCACTCACTCGAATGTTAATGTTTTGTTTTATTTAATAGAAAAAAGATTAATCTATCATTTTATTCACTTATTATTAGCTCAATTAGATCTCGATTTATGACAATAATACATTTTTGGATGATAATAAAAATAGACAACAATGTGGTTTAAGGGTTTTTACTATAAAGCAATTGAGCCACGAAAGTTAAATAATATAATTAATAATTTCTTATGTTAATTATACATATTTAGAAAATTATTTCATTTTTTTTTTTTTTTTTTTGAAAAGGAAAAAATGTATTGAACACCCGACAGGACTCGAACCCGCGTTCTCTCTCTTATATCCGAAGAGTACCTTGAAAACTAGGCCACGGGTGTCCCGTTTTTAGTAAAAATAATGTTCTAAATTACCTAAAAAAAAGCAATGTATTATTAATAATACATTTTACTATTAATAAAACAAAACATTTTGATTTCGAGTATTGGAGTTTCATATCTACGGCGTCTCAAAAATGGGCCAAACCGACCTTTTTCGGACATTTGGTCAATAATATCTTAAAACCCTGATGTGTTATGAAAAAGCGAAAAATACCAGAAGAAACTGCATAAAAACTTTATCTGGAATCACTTCTTAGGTTTTTAGGAATTTTCGTTGGCCTGTGAATTATTACTACTTTTTCCCTGCACGTATAAAAGTAATTGATTTTTAAGCATGATCAAAATAAATTATCTAGTTTAAAATGAAACTTAGGTATCAGAAGAAAATTACCAAATCAAAAAAATTATTTATAATATTTTAAAATTATTTATTTTCTTATAATTTTTCAGCAAACTCAAAAGAGATTCTGGTCCCCAAATTGATAATAGCATTACTGAAACGGATCGTCTTCTTCTCCAAAAAGATGAAGAGGTATTATTTCAAATTTTCATTTATAGAACAATTTTTTTAATATTATGTTATATTATTTTTTATTTTATTTTTTAGATCCGTCGAATGCAAGATATGCTGACTCAAATGCAAGAAAAACTAAAGGCTAAAAACCAATCAGCGACTGGAGGCATTTATCGGTAATTACTGCGTAAATTAACTAAAGAATTATAAACGAATGTGACATCATAGAGTTTTTATGATACTTGCGTTTAAATAATAGATTATTGTAATATTTGATATTAAGCTTAAAGTAAAAGAATTATATAATCCAAATGCAAATGCAATTAGGAAAGAAGCTTGTTTAAAACTTTAATTATTATTATATTATTGAGAATGTGTGATTTGGAATTGCCGTAAGTCCCTCCAATCGGATGTTGCACAGCCAGGGCAGTCCGACCAGCACGCAGAGCGATGACAGCAAACGGGACAGCATCGTCAACGTCTAAAACGTCTAAAACGTCTAAAACGTCTAAAACGCCGACAACTTCACCATTCCATTCAAGTACAAATTTTAAGTCGACTGACACACATTCTAAAAAAAGGATTATTTCTGCGTATTCGGAACCAATGTATTTTAGAAAATTTAATGAAAATCATATACCTACCTACATACCTATATTATAAATGAAAGAAAAAAAACTCTTTTTTAATAGTTTTATATTTCAATCTTATAAATATATTATTCAATTATTGAATTAAAATAATTTTAATCAAGTGTAGATATTTATTGATTTTTATGAAAGATAAATATTTATTGTATTAATTTATTATATATTTATTATATTTATTTAAAGATTTGTTAAACATTAGTTTTACAAATAATATATTAATATATATACATATATATTTGATCTTCTCAAAGAAATTTTATTTATTATAATATAAAATCCTAACAATTCACTCCTAGACCTTCTTTACAAAAAACAATAATATTTAATTAATTTAACATGTATCAGTTAATTACTTACTATTTTTTAAATTTATTTTTGCATTTCTACTAAAATCAATAGCGATCATTTTTTATGCACATCGCTAATGATAATATCATACATTCAAACATATTTTTACTGTAAATTTAACGTCACCATGTTCACATAAAAAAAATTACCTACTATAAGAATAGTTACATTTATAAAAACAATTGTTCAAACATAATTATCTATTTTAATGTAAATTCCAATTTTATTTCATACTTTCATATATAAAATACAAAACACACATGTAGTAAAAATTAATAGGTGTGTTTTCAAATAGAAGTATTTATATTAAATTGAGAATAATAGAACATGTTCTAATAAATAAATGTAAAAAAATTATGACTAAACTTTTATTATTTAACCTGATTCATTGCGTAATTAAAATATTTCTAAATATTTTTAAATATCCGATCCTATAAAATAAAACATATATCATCTATCTAGTAGATTCAATGATTACAGCTTCAATTAGAAAATAAAAAACTCCTCATCAATTATAGAAGAGGGATCCAATAAAAAATTTCATCTTCGCCACGATCATTTCCCCGCTAACAGAGAAAACTTAATAATATTAAATAATTTAACTAGTGAATATTACTAATCTATCTTTAATTATTTATTTGATTAATGGTAAGATTGTAATGAGATACACAATTGAAGGCACATCTATAATTGAGGATTGATTCTGAATTCTAATAAGGAGAAGGGGAATATTCATGCATTGGCTAAGAAGATTTAAGAATATAAGAAGAATGTTGAAATAATTATTAATAAATTATTATTATTATATTATTATTAAGTAATCTAGAAATCTAGTCTGATGGGAGCAATTAGTGGGGATGCATTTTTAACCCTCACTTGTCCTTCAAGGTTCCTTGATTTGGCGATTCCATGGGAATTCAAATAATACGACATTCACGCGTCTGAGAAGAATAGAAATAATTAAATAGGTAATTTAGAGAAATTTTCTAAAAGATTTTTAAACAGTTTATATTTTATTATTTTATAGAAATTAAAAAAAAAATCTCCAAGAAAATAATGCAAAATATTTTTGTTTTTTCTAAATATTTTCAAGATTTGTTTTTTCTTATTATTACTTCATGAAATACTAAAGCTCTTCTTTTTTAGTAATTTTTAAAAAACATTACTTTGAGGATTAATTCAAGGTAGGAAAAAAGTCAAATTCTCAATTGTTCATTGAATTCATTCGAAAACGAAGAAAAAGTTGAAGGTCGAATTATTTTCAGTGTCAATATATTTTTTTAGACAATTTTTTTTCTTTTTAAAGAAAAGAATTATTAAACACTTTCAAAAAAAGCTAAATAAGTAGCTAATAAATTCCTTTCCTCAAAAATTTAAAGTGATAAACAATTAAGCTAATATAATAATTAATTTCTTTCATCTTTTGAGTCTTTACAGTTTTTAATTTAATGAAATAAATATAATTTTTTCTAAATTTTAAAGATATATCGTGTTTCTGCCTCTATAGATTATCTCTCTATTTTAAAAATATATCCAAAATGAATTTTACGTACGCTACGTACCTATACTATGATACAGAGAGGTAGCCCCATCAGGAGGCTCCGTAAGGGATCCGCAGAAGCAGCGAAATCAAAATACAATTTACACTATTAAAAATCTTTACGCAACGCTTTTCTATATTAGTCTATTTTATTCTGATATTGATGTATAATATTTATGATTTATCGCACGCCTCTGCCTAAGTGCATGTAACTTTAAACAAAATTGTCGAAGTAACAAAAATCGGTACCTAAATATTCTTCAATAATGGCCGATTTCACCCCAGACGTAAATCATATTGAACAGCTTTCTTAAAAATAAGACTTGTCGCTTTTAACTCCATTCAAAATAAATATGAAATTGAAGAATTATTTAATGTTTTTTTTCTTGAAGCTAGTGATTCAACCGGAGTGGGTTTGACAAAATTTATTCTGACAATTATGGAAAAGTTAAGTTTTGAGTTAAAGTGTTTTAGAAGATAAGGCTATGATAACGGAGTTATATGAAAGGAGTAAGAAAGGGTATATAAAATAGAATAGGTACTTGAAAAATATCCAATGGTATTTTATGTGCCCAAGCTTAGTGGTGAATGATGCATTTGTCTTCTTCCGTCTTCTTCTAAAGAAACAACTTTTTTTTTCTATTATACAAGAAATTTACGCATTTTTCTGATTCTACAAAGGGTTGGGAAGTGCTAAAAAAAATATATTTCATAATTAACTATACAACCATTGAGTGCTACTAGGTGGTTAAGCAGAGGAGATGTGTTAAAACCTTTACGATTTCAACTTTGCGAAATCTATGACGCATTATTCCATATAATAGAAGACCCTAATAGAAATGCAGAAACTAAAGTAAAAGCAAGAGGGTTAGCAAAAAATATTATAAATTTCAAGTTTATATGCGGGGCGAGGGGTGAACCGCGACCTAAAATCGTGTACACCTACTTCCACTTCCACTTTCATTTCCAAGTAGAAGACAATAGATGACAATAGATTATCTAATGAATTCCAAAGTAATTCCAAATAATTCCAAAGAAGGTGTACACCTAATTCCAACCGCGGTTCACCTCTCGATGCGGGGTAATTCTTTTGCGTGATATTTTATTTGAAATAAATTCAGTCTCGAAGCTTTTGCAATCTAATATTATAAATTTGTCAGATTGTATAAGGATGTTATCAGTAGAAAGCCCAAAAAAGTCTCTTTTTTCTTGAAAAAAGTCTCCTAAAAATACTCTCTTTTTAGCATAAATAGTATGCTGTCAAGTCACACTTGAAGCCTGCCTACCAGGCGGCCCTAATACTGAATACTCCATTTTTCATTGTATTTAAAAAATCTCTGAAATAGGGCGAAAAAAATTTGATTTCTTTTGTGGCTCTCTGTGGTTCCTGGGTCTGTGTCTCTTTTTGGATTCTGATACCAAATAATTCATGCTTAAAGTTTTTATTTTTAATACAGAAAACTGATTATATTTTTTATGCTTTCTAGCTTTAGAAGTCCAGTCCAAAAATGTAGAAAATCTCATTTTGATTGAGTTTTTACTGCAATATCACCAGAATTAGGGTATATTGCAAAAGTTGTCACTTTTTCCTCCAATTTATATTTCTAAACCAGATTAGGGTTTTCCAGCGAGTATCAAGTCTTGAAAAAGTTTTTACTTTTTTCTTTAGTTTATATTGTTAATTTTTTTTTATTATTATTTTTATATGGCTTCGGAAAATAGCCAGCTTCATAATTTATATTTATCTATCTTTATACTTATTTTTTGCTTTCAGTAATATATTTAAATATCAAGTTTTAATGATATTATAAATTTTAAAATTATTCTAGATAATTAATCTTTATTATTAAAAAAAAAAATTATTCCAAATTAATATGTAATTCCATGTGATGTCGGATTTTGTAAATAAATTTATCAATTTTATTTTTAATCATTTTAGATCCCAGTGTAATATGATTAAGATCTCCAACAATGTTTTCTCCGCATTCACAGAAGGGATTTTCTTTAATTTTAATTTTAAATACGTGTTTAGGGGTTGTCACGTGTCCAATTCCCAATCTTATAAGAAGGGTGATTATTTTTCTGCAGAGATTTACATAATTAAACCATGGTTTATTTGGTACTAATGGCATTAAATTGAATAACGAAGAACCTTTAATTTTACTAGAATTGGTCCATTCTTATTGCCCTATTTGTATTATATTGCTTCCCATTACAGCAATAAAATCAGAAGCTGGGACTTGAACATCAGACTCCTCTGTAGTTTTGTTAGCATCTCTGGCTAGTTGATTGACAATGTCATTTCCTTTAATTCCCACAAGACTGTAAATCCAATTGAATCTGATGTCTTTATGTATGTTATTTAAACTTAGTAGAATTAAATAGATCAAGTAATTAGTTGTTTTCTTTTAACTGACATTTTCTAATGCCATCAACAAACACACTTTTTGAATCAGATATTATAAGAAATCTGATTTTGTTTGTTAATGTAGAGATGTACTCTATTGCTTTTAGTATTGCGAATGATTCTATAGAAAACAGTCAATTCTTTTCTTAATTTGAATTGTTTGCGATAATTATGATTCCATGATAGAAAGCACCCTGCATAATTTTCAGTCATTATATATATAATCGTAATCTGAATAGTCCGTTCTTACTAGGTTTAGAAAATCAGCTTTTATATAGTTTTCGTTCCAACAGTTTATTGAAATATTTGGTTCAAATAAGGTCAGCTCATATGGTAAGTCATAAATTAGGGGACGGTTACTTTTATATAGGGTAACATTGTTTGGAATTAGTGTTGCTTTAACTAGTAATAGGTAACACCTGTAGTACTGGATTTCATTTTGTAAATTTGATATGGTTTTTGTAACAATCAGATGATTATTAGTTATTTTATTTATTAAGTATTTGTTTAAAAGATTGTTAAATATTGATTTTAAGAAAAAAAATAATATAGACTTTTGAGTTGCCAGATTTTTATAGTTTCTTTTCGACTATATTTAAATATTATATTGCTTAATCTGAATATCTTTTGATACTAAATCGTAAATCCAATGTTTCGGGTGTAGAGATGTTCTAGGTCCATTGCTGATGAAAGATTGAACTTTAATTGGTAGTATTGGTAGGGGTTAAGAAATAGCGCATGCGTTGCCCGGGAGGGTCGTTCGCCCGCCGAGGAACTGCGAACTCCGGCGAGCAGTAGCTGAGTGCTCGGTGCTCTTCCATGGGTAGAAGGGCGCTTGGCGAAGGGTGTTCCGACTCGAGGACAAGGCCTAGGGCCCTAGGGTAAGGCTAAGCGTCGTCGCCGTCGCCATGCCCCCCGGAGGTCAGTCCTTGCAAGGATCTCGTAGCATGTAGCTAGCCACCCCGCAATCAATCCAACTCTCACTCCTCTAACCCAATTAAATCCAAAAAACAATTAGAACATTTGAACTCTCATCTATTTAAGTCAACTTTTATTTAATATTTAAGAGAAAATTTGTAAAACCAATCAATCAATATTGCCTATATAAAAGAAAAGAGTCTAAAAAAAATTAAAAAATTATAATAATTTTAAATATATTAGATCCAAAAATATATTTAAAATAAAATTTTATATTTCAAAAAGCTCTAAAATCAATTTTTCTTTAGTACCCGAAAAAAATTCAAAAAATACATCTCTAAAATAAATAAATAAAATCATGGATTTTTATTTTGTTTAAACTTAAAGTTAAAATGGTCCACATTTTTTTCTCTTTATTTAGTCATATATAAGTAAATTGTTTCGGTATTTTTACCAAGAATATGTGTTTTAATACAATTTTTTATATATTTTAATCATTAAAATTTCTAAGTCTGTCATTAGGTGGTAAATAGCAATACTTAGATCTAAAATTATTACATATAGGAAATACTCTGATTAGTAGGTATATAATATCTTGTAAGCCGTGTAATTTCTTGTTAATCTTAACATTTTATTTTTTAAATATATATTATTCTTTTTTCTACCAATTACTGAAATTGATAAATTCTTCTAGTATCATAGAAAATAGTTAAGTGTGAAAAATTTCAAGAAAATTGAATGGGTTAAACAAGGGTCAAAATTGAATTACAGATTCCACCTAGAAAGGCCACAAATTTTATTGATTATGAAATCTTGTGCTAACAAATGGTTTGAGCTGGAAAGTTGAAACTTGCACACGTGTGCCAAATTTCACTTCATTAGTTACAACAACGTTCCATAAATATTTATATTTTTTTCTGATTTTCTACATTTTTTTAAAATAAAGTTAGAGCCCAAAACTCTTTATTTTAAAATTACAACATAATGACGCCAGAAAGAAATTTCCTAGACTTTGAATTACACAATAGGAAAAAAAAATCATAGTTGAAAATTATTTTTTCTACGTTTCTGTCATTTCCAAATAGAATAAGCGAAAAAGAAACCGAGTGATTTTAATAGTTCGGCCCGTCATCATTCTACAAAATTAATTTTGCTTTTTATTAGTTCTAGATTTAAGGTTACCTTTAATTTTATTTCTATTTATTTTATTTTCTTCTTTAGGCTCTGATTTAATAAATTTATAATTTTGGCTAATTCACTACAACCATTCCAGAGGTTCCTATACAACAATTTATTTATTTTCTGATTTTTCCGTATTTTTTAATCTAAAGTTCTAAAGCATTTCAAAATTCGAATAGTTTTTTGTTTTGTAAATACAAGCTCTTTGTTGTCATAATGAGATTTACTTTTAATCTTGAGCTATCATGAGTATCATAATACAGACAACAAAATATGCTTAAAAATTATTTATTCGGTAGCTGGGAGAGCCTATTATTGAATTCATGCGGAAATTTTCAATTATTTATTTATTGAGAAGGTTCGGAGAGGGTTGGTGTGGTGGAGAGAGATCGGGGGCGGGGGAGAAGGTCCGGGGGAAGGGGTTGTGTGGTGGAGAGTGATCCGGGTGAGAAGGTATTACAGATGATTTTCTAGCTGAAAATGACCTACAGAAAAACTTTTTATAATAGTTATAAGTTATTATAATATATAGCTCAGCACTTGAAGGGCCTGGAAATACAATACAATTTCAGAAATACTTCCCTTCAAGTTTTCATGCTAACAAAGTAAGTTGGAAAGTTTTTATTTTGCCGAAAGTAGCAGAGTTGTTGGTTCATAAAGGGAAACAAAGAGGTTAGCATCAGCTTGAGCAGAGGACAACCTCTTTATTTCCTTTTATGAAACTAAGTTGGGTTCATAAATATCTTAAGGTATTCTTTTTAGCTAATGCCTAAACTAATAAGTTACAAATTTTTTTGCTTTGTGATTTAACGTTTCTGAAATATAGGCCTCTTAAATGTTTTTGTAACACGCTTAGGGCTGGTTGTATGTCGCTTTGTAAATGCTTTTTACAAGTGACAAAGTGTAGATGGTAAGTGGAGGGACTGGGATGGCCAATCAGATGAAAGTGCCTGTCATCTGATTGGTCAGCCCACCCGGCACAAGGTGAATTATAAGGTTTTACCCTTTGTCAACGTTTAAAAAGAGTTTACCAACCGACATACAACTGGCTCTCCCCAATGGCGTAGTTAGAGAGCTTTCCTAAGGTTTCATTTAGAGTAATCCGTTTAGAGATCAACTAACTTTTTAGTAGAATTGACAAATTTTGGAAGTAACAAAATAATTTAATGAGAAATACATAATTGATGTCTCGTAATAATGGAGTTTCGATTTTTCTAGGGGGAAGGGAGGGTCAATGAGTTTTGTAGGGGGGCATGGCCTCCCATGTACCCACCATCAACTATGCCTATGACTACAGTAAACTATTGGTTATCTGCGAGATCCATAGGAGAAAAATAAGAAAAAAATATACTATTATTGACCTATCAAATATATATATATATATACGAGTATATACCTATATTTAGCTTTTAATAAAATAATTTATATTTAAGTAATAACATTTTATTCACACATGATAGCAAAATAAGTTTCCTATTGTATATAAACAGTTTTAAAAATTGTAATTACATTAGAAGTTGATTCTGCAAGTCGCTCGGGAACTGATTCTCCTGGTTCAATGGAATTCTTTAGCAACTGAAGAAGGGGTTAGTTTTCAAATGTTTAGTGGTCCAAAATAAATATAAAAAATTTATTATTAAAGAAATAATATATTAATAAGTGAGCTTTTAAAGACGAAATTTAACCGCCTGAGAAAGATGCTACGATGTTGCACCCTTGAAAATTTTCACCTGAATATATTCAAATAAAACAATCAAAATCGTTACATATATCATATAAATTAATACTATTAAATGATTAAATCCATTTTAAATAAACTTGTCTTAATTCTTTTAATTATTTATTTTTATGATATATGTAACGATTTTGATTATTTTATTTGAATATAGTTTTATTTTAATATATTCAGGGAAAATTTTCAAAGGTGGAACGTCGTATTCTTGATCAGGCGGCCAATGATCGACAATTGTCTTTAAAAGCTTACTTATTAATATATTTCTTTAATAACAAATTACAGATTTTTATGTTAGGCTTAATATTTGAAAACTAACCCCTTCTTCAGTTGCTAAAAAATTCCATTGAACCAGGAGATTCAGTTCACGAGCGACTCTCACAGAATTAGCTTGTAATGTAATTACAATTTTCAAACTGTTCATTTACTTACATTACGAAATTTATTTTGCTATCATGTGTGAATAAAATGTTATTAAAAACAATATTTTTTTATTAAAAGCTAAACATATTTTTATTTGTTAATAGTTCAGTAATAGTCTATTGTTTCCTTATTTTTCCAATGGGTCTCGCTGATAACCAATAGTTTAATATAGTAAAAAAAATCAACCTCTCGCCCTGGGCCCTCAAAAAGTCCGGGCCCTGAGTATTTGCCCCCTTTGTCTGGGCGGCCCTGCTTGTGGTCCAAGGCAGGCAAAAGATTTTTCGAAAGAAGATGAGCATCATATCCCTGGGGGGGGGGGGGGGGGGCAGCCAGCTGATTAGCCACCACAAGGTTTCAATTTCAGTATTCCGATTAGAGATCAACTAACTTTTTAGTAGAATTGATAAATTTTCGAAGTAACGAAATATTTTAATGAGAAATACATAGATGATGCCTCGTAATAATGGAGTTTCGATTTTTCTAGCAGGGAGAGGGGGGGGGGCAATGAGTTTTTTGATGTATGGCGCTGCCCCCTTGCCCACCCTCTAACTAGGCTCAAGGACCTCCTTTAATTTTTTAATCAAGATAAATTTTTTGTTGTTCAAAAAACATACTTCTTGAATGCCACATCAATTTTGAAAAATATCAATATAAACCATTTTGGGAAAGGCCTATAATCAACTCCCCTCTATCGATTTCAATCAAAGTATAATTTACTTTCATTTATGAACATACTATATATATTCATCTAGATTAATTTGTAACAACGCTTAGAGAAATTTCTCTAAAAAAATTACCCTCTTGCCTAGAATCGAACCGACGAACTCTTGAACTATGGTCATCAGCTCTAACCACTAGACCAATGTCACATTAATATTTATATCTTGATTTCTTTTACTAAAACTATATATTTTTGATTTAGACTTTGTGTCTAGATAATATTGTATTCATTTGAACTCGAATGAAAATGAAAAAACACCAATAGATTTTAAATTAAGAAACATTAAATATATATTAATTAACGAGGCAAATTTGAAATATAATTCTCAGCTCTGATTTTAAACTGATGGCTCCAATCGATTTTCATTAACCAGGCAAATTTGAAATATATATATTCGAATTTTGAAATGAAAGACTCCAATTCTTTTTAAATTAAGAAACATTAAATATATTGATAATTGTTCCTCCCCCCCCCTCGCCACTCAAAAATTAAAGATGCGAAACTTTTAAGAGACGATGTATTTTCGGTAGTTTACGGGTATACATTTGGAGTGTGGTTTTTTAAGAGGAATAAAATTTTTGGACCGAGACGCTGCCCGCCAGGGCACCAGACCGGAGGGCCGAGCTTCGAGGGCGTGCCGAAGGCAAGCACGAAAAGCTCGTATACATATACCTATACTGCGGAATAAATTTGTATTTGGTATACATATGTATACGTTTATTTTCATTAAGCAGAGGACAACCTCATTAATTTCTCTTTATGAACTTTTATATACTGGAGAGTGAGTACTCGCTCACGCTTGACTTTGGAATCGTTGTCTATCTTGATATCATTTTTAGATGTGTCTACTTATTTCTAAAAGTATAAAAGGGTATTTGTTTCGAATCCGCATCCTTGAACTTTAAACTTGCTGATTTTTTCGATAATTTTGACGTCATTATTTATAACTAATGAATATTTCACTTCTCTAGCTTGACCGGAAGTGATATTTAATTTCATCACACTCATAATTTCCGGACACAAATTCCTTCCTTTATACAAATATAGGATATAACATTAATAATATACAAAAAATAATAAAACCGACTTCAAAATTATATAAACAAAACAAATAAACATGAACAAAGAAATAAACAGGTTCATAAACAAAGAAGTTATGGGTGAACATACATAACATAAAAGCTCCAATACCAATGAAATTTAGTTTTTTACCAATCGGAAACTATACTAAACACAAACCAAAAACATCATCAAAATCGATTCACAATTGGTGAAGAAATCGAGTAACATAGACACAAAAAAAATTCAGTCGAATTGAGACCCTCCTCTTTTTTTGAAGTCGGTTAAAAATATGAAAAATCGTTCAAAATACATTATGTCCTTTGTTAGGGACGAGTTTTTTTTGAGCTGCTTATCAAAAATAATAATAATAATAATAAAACGAAATTTAAGTTGTTAGACTTTGTTGTTTGTCTATCTTTGTTACAGGCCTGTAGCTTTTAATTATAACACTTAATGAAATAAATCAATAAATAAGTTTCTATTGAATAAATGAATAAGAATTTATTGAATAAATGAAAAACATTCTTTTGAATAAAGCTCACTCTATTCCATTTTTGGAGGTGACTTAAAAATAAAATACTTTATTCTTTTTAAAACATTTGACACATTTTTCGCACTTTTCTAAAATGATTTTTTTCCTTAAAATTAAAATTGGAGGAACAAATCAAAAAATTTTCAACTCAATACACACTCCGAATTGAGCTTTCCTAGTAATAAAAATAATATGTAAATGAATATGCAATTTCGAAAAGGGCATATCTCGCATATTTTGACAAATACACTTTTTCATATAAATGTAATCTAAAAGCTTTCTCTAAGCTCCCTACTATGCTCGAAAAAGCACAACTCTATTATTAATTTTACTGCCCCCAAAATGTAACTCAAAAATAAATTTTATTAATTTTACTCTACTTTAGAAAATAATTAGTTTTTTTTTTCATTACTGAACATTTTTAATTTTCAGACATGTGCTCTTTTCGAAATTGCATATTCAAATAGAATAAACAATTTTTTTTTAATTTAAATAACTTGAGAGTCTAATTTCCTAATTAATTTTAATATATAAATTATTTGTAAAAACTATTAATTAATTTTAAAATAAATGTGATAAATTTAAAAAATTTTGAAATTGAAAACAGAAGTGGGCGGTGACTTTTCAACTAGGGGATGCAGTCCATAAAAGTACCCTTCATATTTTGAAATTTTATTTTAATCTTCGTTTTTTTTGCAAATTTCATTGAATATGGCATAATTTCCGTTATTTTTCAAATTCACCATTAGATTTTCTTGAATTATATTTTGCGACCTTCGCCCCAAACGGATACTGTTTTGTGTGAGTGAGGGTAGGAGTCTGAAATTAATTCTTGTGGCTTCAACTCCACAGTCCCTGAGATGGAAATCGACCATCTTCCACAATGAATCAGCCTGTCCTATAAGAAAATCTTAAATTTCACCTATTTCTATTGCTATAAGCAAGCTATGACTTTTCTATAGCACTCTTAGTTATTTCCGATCTTATATATTGAGAGTTCTTAGAAATGGATGTCTAAAGATTCTCGAATCTTCTTTATTTATTCATTTTTTAGCCGACTTCATTGTATATTACTATTTTAATATAATAGTTCCACAGCGAGAACAATTTTGATTAGACAGAACTCGTCTGGACTTGTCTTTGACATGCTTGAACTCAAAGATATACCGGGCAGAGATTTTAAAACTTCTATCGGCACCCTTTTCGGAATAAATCATTCATTTTAATTGCCCCTTGAAACTATGCAACAATTTTATTTCATTTCGAGAACCAATATACTTTTAAAAAACAAAAAATATTTGAAATAACGTATAATAATTTGAAATTTTAAAAATTCTCCTGAAATTTTGAAGTCGATATTTATGAAAATACTCTAAATGTTTGAAATTTTAGGGATGCGCCGCATCCACAGCATCCATAGAGCGCACGCCACTGATGCCTATATCATCTCAACTTAAAATTTTATTTAAAAAATGATATATTTTGAATTTTTTAAATCTAGAGACCTAATCAGTTCCTCGCAAAAAGACTGATGATTAAGGTCAAATCTTCGAAACTATAGTCTCAAACAAATAAATTATATATATATATATATATTTGATAATGAGTGTTGATTTTTATATATTACATAAAGCAACTTTTTTTAATTTATATTCCATTGATAAAGGGAGAAATTCTCCCGAAACGATTGGTGTTCTAATAAATGTATGAAGATTGTTTTTTTATAAAAGATTTGTATTTAAAAGAAAAAATTATTTATTTATTGTTTTTATTGATTTATTATTTTTATTATTTATTATTTAATTTTTATTTTTTTATTGATTTGTATTTATTTAAATGTATGTATATGTTTATTTGCTTCAAGCAGAGAACAACTTCACTGATTTCTCTTTATAATAAAATGCTCGAAAACGAATTTGTTTTTATCACATTTCAGACATTTTTCAACTCATTAAGGTAGTTGTTTGGCAACAATACTAGCAAAAAGTTAATGCTAGAGTATATATAACAGACAATAAAAATTCATAATTTATAGGCCCAAAACTTTTTGCTATTCATGTACCACTTCTAGCCAATCCCGTGCTCGTTTGACAAATCTGGCAACATTGTATATATTTTATGATAGAAATTTCAGATAAAGTACATTATAAAGGAAGATTTATAAAACAAAAAGTTCTTAATAAGCGATTGAAAGCTGTTGCGACAATGGCTGAAGCAAAAAAACGTCAAAAAATTACTAAAGTTAACCCACTTTTTAGGTTAAATAAATGCGTTGTTGCCAGCTTGTTTTTGTGTAAATTTTTCATTATACATTTTTCATAATTTATTCATTATTATCTCAGAAACTGTGTAGTAACTATGAATTAAAATTTAAAAAAATGAATTATTGTTTAATGTTGGTTTAGTTTTTTATAACAATGGTAAGAAGAGTTTCTTAATTATAATTAAATATGTATGTAAACTTTACGATATCCCGTATAGTGCAATGTATAAGATTGAAAAGTTTTTGTTTTGCCGAGAGAAGCAGAGTTGTTGATTCACAAGGAGAAACAAAGAGGTTGTCCTGTGCTTGATACAAATAAACATACACACATATATATATCGAGATGATATATCTGTATATATATATTATTTATTTGTTTGATGAAAAATATTTATAATTGAAGAAAGACTGATGATGAAGACCAAGTCTTCGAAACTATAGTCTCAAACAAATAAATAATATATATACAGATATATCATCTCGATATACCAGTGTGTATGTTTATTTGCATCAAGCAGAGGACAACCTCTTTGTTTCTCCTTGTCAATGTATAAGAGTCTGAAAAATTTTATTTTAGGAATTAATATCTCCGGAACTATATTGTTCATAAATTTCGTTTTCCCACCAATCGATGCAGAAGTATTTAAATAATAATCTATCTAAATTTCAAAAAAATCCTAAGAAAACCCATATGGTGAATAAAATAACTTAAGCAAAAAAAAAATGAAAAAGAAAATCTAGTAAATTTAACACTATGGTCGCCGGGAAGACAGGCTTCCGAGTAATATTCTTCAGAAATTGCTCTTTTTCTATGGTTGTTGTGTTGGAGTTAAGAAATGGAAGTAGGTTTAAGGGCAGAGTTGTTCCAACTTGTTCCAGGTGATGTTGGTGCTTGAGGGCCGCGCAGCATCCTGACAGACACAGGTGTTGCGGCGGGGGGTCGGTCTGCTCTGCTCGCTGCTCCGTTAGGAGTTAGGTGGGACGGGGGACGAGGGGATCGGTGGGGTGGGAGGTGTAGCTCAGGGTCAACGCGGAGCTCAGCGCTCAGCGACCAATAGTTAATAGTTGCGCCCGAGACGCCACTTTGCGCAGCAGCCGACAAATTCAGCCAAAGGTAAACAATCATTCAATCATCCTACATCTGTAACACTATCCTCCTATAATTCCAAATTCTTGACTTCTTCGAAATTTTAAAAGCACATATTTAATTTAAAATATAATAATACTACAAACACAATAAAAGATTCAATATTATTTGAATTAAAGCATCTGATGCTTGAATCTTTTACAAGACATCAAATTTGAATATTTATTTCCCAATCATTTTTAAAAAAAGATTTTATTATTATAATATTTTTTTAATGAAATTATTTGCATTAACAAATCAAAAATTTCTTTTTTATGCTTCGATAATTGCATTACCATCACTTATAGAGTTCCATCTGAAATCATTCATTGGAGAATAAACATCCTTAAATAGTTGTTTATAGGATTTCAGAAAAATGTTATTTCAGTCATATTAAAATCTCTTGAGATAACTTTAGACATGTTAATTAACTCTGCTACTATCAGCAATTTAAACTTTTATTAAATTTACTTTATTTGAAATCAATTCTTATTGAAAGGTCGAATCTTTGTGCATTACAATTGGTACTAGTATACCTCTGATTTCAACCGAAACGATTCAACTTATATTTACCGA
The DNA here is from genome assembly GCA_024734495.1 of Forficula auricularia. Taxonomy (NCBI): domain Eukaryota; kingdom Metazoa; phylum Arthropoda; class Insecta; order Dermaptera; family Forficulidae; genus Forficula; species Forficula auricularia. Next base: position 4,429,792 of record JALMQS010000120.1, on the reverse strand, counting down.
ATATAAAAATAACATATACCTACCTATAATTAATTCTATATATATTTTAAATTATTTTATTAAAGAATTATTTCTTAATAAAACAATATACTAATAGGATGCTAGATTATTTTTTAAATTCCTAAACAAATCAATATTTTTTTAATAGAATATTGATAGAATGTCTCCTTTCCTTTAATTAACATTCGCAATAAATACAAATTGACATTTCTGGAATGTATAAATAACATTTAAATGGATTAAAATAATCTATCAACATTAATATTTCGACATTTCATGTTCCTTTTATTGATTTTCTAAAATCATTATACAATCAAACCAGTGGGTACCATGACTTTTTCAAAGTACCAGTACAACGTAGAGTCAACCACCTGATTGAAATACAAATATTTTTTATGAAAAATTAATAAATAATTATGTTAATCTGTAAATGTTTTCTTTATTATTTTAATTCTTTGAAATACGAATCTACAACTATGAAACAAATTAATTGAAAGAACTAGTCGCTTAAAGAGAAATTCATGTTATTTATTTAGGGCACATACTTATTTGTGATGATTTTACTCATTTTAAATCATTCTCAACGATACTAAGAATAAATCACATTTACCTAAATAATAAATCTAAATTAAAAACAAATCAAGAAAAAGTAAATAAAATCGATAAAATTTGAAGTCCCTATAAGTAATATATTATATATTTCCCAACTTCTGTTGAACCTATCTAATGACACATTCGTTGAAACAGTTCCAATTTTTTGGCAGATAGCCTATCTGGTTTTTTCTGCTTTAAGCACGAAGAAATGCAAAATATGGATTTAACTATGTTAAATAAATTTATTATTAAACATTATGTATTTTGAAAAAATAATCCTTTCGACATAATATCAGTAAAAATATTTTGTCAATCTCTCTTTTAGGCTTTATAAATGGATAACCCCTTAAAGTCTAGCCACCTAAAATGCTGCTTACCGCTGCGGGTTGCGTCTCGCCAGCTGCGGTAACCGCAAACCAGATTCTGCGATGTCCATTTATTCAACCACGCTTACAAGGAGAGTTTAAGAAGTTTGATATATTCTGATGTCTTTTTGATCAAATATCAGAAATTCATGGCTTTAGTCCTATTGGGATTTGTTTTTAAAGAGCAGAAATATCAAACAAGAGAAAATACGATTTAACTAAAAATAAAGTGAAGGCAAAATCAAAAAATTGAATGATGATAGAATTATAGTGACGAGAAGTAAAATCTTACCAGACACTCATAAATAGAGAAGACTAGAATGCTTGAAACTAAATGAATGATAAAAGGTAGAAAAAGAAGATTCTATAAAAATAGTTAAAAGATTCATGAAAATTTTATTTTTGTATATTTTTTACTATTAACAGTGTAAGAAACACAGTATAAAAACTAAAATAGTGCCACATAATATGTAGTATGATTTTATATAATATAATCATTCATTTTCATTATTTTTGGTAATAAAAACACATCGTATCAAGTTAAGTTATGGGAAACAAATTGTGCAGTTAAAATTATTATTACATTATTAGAAACTTTCCAATTTCCCTATAAATACTAAAAGTTGGAATTCACCACTTGATTTAAATGGGATGATTAATTCCTTAATATCCCAGTTTCTAAACATATTTTTAAATTCAATATATTCAAATTTTAGAAAAATCAATAGATTGATCTTCAACTAGAAAAGAGGAATGAAAGACATTTATTTTCTTCAAAATTTTAATAATAAAATCGATGATAATAGATTTTCTTTCTGTGTCAAACGAAAATGGGAATTTATTTTGTCACTCTCAAAGACTTGATTTTATTGAATTGATATCAAAAACAGGAAATTGCTGACTTGCTGGAAAAACTGGGAATAATCTTTTCTTTTTAAAAGTTAATAATTTGACTCTACGCTATTAAAAATAGAGATATAATGTAGTTTATCAAAATTTCATAAACCGAATAAAATCATTAAATATCGACTAAATTGAAATCGTGAATGTAATTGGTTTTTTGAGTATATTTCGGGCATTTAGGCCTGATCCCTGTCTCCCCAACTACTGAATCAATTTTCTTGAAGGCTAAAATACATCCTGAGAGTTATAATTGTGACTTAACAAAAATACTTACTCCATTAAAAAAAAGGAAATAAAAAACAAGTAAAACGAATACTTAAATAGAAGTATGATCCATGAAAGATTGACCTTGGAAAATATTTATTTTTTCTATTATTATTATTACTTAAGTATTATTAATGAAAGCCTGTCCTATTATAAATGTATTACTATGTGCAATTTGCACAATGACTATTTTTCTTATCGCGAGACAGGAGAATTGAATTCTCTCCAAATTTTTCATTTTTTTTTCATATTCGTATGTATAAATTCTTGAAATAAGGAGAAAAATCATTGTCTTTATTTCCCGATAACTCGAGGACAAAAGCTCAGAGAAAGTTCTTACTGGAGCAAAATTCCTATTGTAAAGAACCGATTAGATTAAAGCTTTCTATTATTAGGCTGTTGTAAGTAATGATTTGGCACAAAAATTAAGTTTCATATTTCAAATAGTTTATAAAGTTGCCAAACCACGATTGAGCAAAAGGGAAACAATGAGCCCCTTCATTGTCAAGCTCACACTTTTCGTATTTTAATTGATTTACTTATTTTATTTTGATTCTAGAATAACTTGTGCAACTTTGAAATTTAAGATATATTTTTTGAAATAATTATTTACAAAAACGCTATGGTTTAGGATGAGAAAAATGACATTAAAAACACCGATATAAAAGTCTATGATAAAAATTTTTAGAAAAGGAAAATATTGTTAAAAATCTCACTAATTCCGAAACTATTGTAGGCAGCGAACCGAGTCTTTTTATTTATATCATTTTCAATACTATTAATATTACTAGAAAATATCAAATACTTTAATAAATATTTATCAAAGAGGGGGCCAATGTGTAACACTGATCACGCTCTCAACTGTTCTCAATGAATTACTAAATTTTCAGTGAATTCTGTTGCTAACACCTGAAGGGCTATTTTATTAAATATCTGCCAACTCCAATCTGACCACGGTTTGCATCTTTCCTTCAGTTATAAACAACTTATAACTTTGACTATATTTACTTAATTTTTAAAAATATTTTTCTGGTAGAATAGGCAAATGTAATAGAAAAAGTTTTTCAAAATGGTGTAAAAGTAGACTACTCACACAAAAATGTAATTAGGGCTGTTATCAGTAACCGCGTCTAAATGGCTCCCATCTTAGCTGCTTAAGACAGATTTTGGATATCCAGAGATCAGACAGAGGTCTTGGTCTTGGTTAAATTTCTTGATTTCTCTCTCTTGTAAATCATTACCTACTTAGATGGCTCGTACATGTCTGTTGCATTAACTAGAATCGATTTACTGAGAAGTTCCTGGTTTACACGAGGCCAGTCGATAGGAAATCCTTGATACTTAGCCATCGTGCAAGAGTTTCCAATCTTCCCTTTTTTTATAGATAATCCTATAAATAAATAAATAACATCCCTCCACCCATTTATGAGAATACGCAAAACCTCCAATAACTTTCCTGCCGCCATCTTTCGTACTTCTATACAATCTTTAACACTAGATTTATTTATTGAAGGAGACAATAAAGAGTGTGTCTTCTGCTGGAATTATAAATTTTATTTATTTATAACGATCGTTATAAATAAATAAAATTTATAATTTCAGCAGAAGACACACTCTTTTATTGTCTCCTTCAATATATAAAAATTCTGCTACTCTCGGCACAAAAACTTTCAATTTAATATAAATAGATTTTTTTATTTTAATAAACTAATTATATTTATTTCGATTCAATTAAAATACATAATGGGCCAAAGTTTATCGTATATTGACATTTTGCTTATAGCTAATTATATTTGTGCCCATAATTATGGAAGTGGTCTAAGTCATTGATTGTTAGTTTGGAGATATTCAAAGTTTTATAAAATAAATAATGGAACATAAAATATGAAAAAACTAATTTTTTAATTTTTTGACTTAGTGGGCACATTTATCCTATTATTGAAATGGAGACTAAAAAAATGTCTTTACGTATTTGATTATTATTATTTATTGGTAACTTAAATAGATATAGGTAAGAATAATTCGATTCAACGTAAACAAACTTCACAAACTTATTAGATTTGATAGCATCTTAGATGGGTGACCGTTAAGGTATGTAACACACTTTCAATTTCACTTGCTTGTAGCTCACTGGAGTCTAAAGTGAGTTTCGTCTCCCTATTTCCTCTATAATCAAAACAACTATTCCCCTTTAAAGATATAGTCTCTATATAGAACATTGTCATTATTAGCTGACCAATAATCGAATTGTCAAAAACAACCAACTCTCTTTATCTCTTCATTGTTATCATTTCGATAAACTACCAAATGGCTCTCTCATGTACTTTTTAAATTTAAGATAAGTAAAAACTATCTTAGATAGGACAGGTTTCGAAGAGGAAAATAACGTTGCAAATGGATCAATTTAGGAATAGGAGATAAGTGGAATGGGCCATATTTACCTTCCTGGTAAATTAAGCTTTAGGCTCTAGAGGTCTAGATGGAAGAGGCTTACTAAACCTTCGAGATTGAAGGTGATAAATGAGTAGCATTTTTATTCACAATTTTAAAAATGTTTAAAACATTTGAAAATATGTCCTTTGGAATGATTTCAAGTTAATTTGAAATTGAGATTACACAAACAACTATTTATTTCTACTTTTAGCCAAAATTCCTATATTTAAGATTTCATGAATATTGCTATAACGGTCTAGCCAGAAAATAAGTAACATACACACACATATATATTATATTTGGAAACAATTTTTCTTTTGAACTCGAGAGACATTAGAACGTAAAGCTCTGCAAAAATCTCCATATTTCTCACAATTACAATATTTTCATGACTAAACTCCCGTTTCTAAGTGGTTGTGTAGTAATGGAAATTAAAATTAAGAATATAGAACAGGTGAATAGATTTCAGTCTTGGAATAATTTCCTGTGAACGCTAAATTTTTATTTATTATTTAAATGACATATAATTACAGCTATGCACAATAACAAATAATATATAATTACGACGTTTCGATCGGCTTATTCTGCGATCTGTTAAACTAAAGTGGGTCGAAGAATAAGCCGATCGAAGTGTCGTAGTATTATTTGGGGTTGTGTTAAATAAATAGTTATTAATAATTGTGTATGGTTTAAATAAAAATTTAATCTTGAATTTATTTAATCAAAAAATATAAACAAAATATAAATATAAAAGTAAATATCTAATAATTTCAAGATATTCAATTTATTTAATAATTTAATAAGGTAAAAGATTTTTTCATTTTCGATATTTTTCATGTTGAGACGTTGGTGGTCAGGTTGATGAACTGAAAAATTCTTTCGAGTTCGACTTCTATTTCTGAAACTTTTTTTTTAAGTGTTAAAATTATAAATTTAGTCAACTCAGCCACACTCTGACAGAGTAATAGATGTTGTTGAAATGAGCGTCATTTTACTACTTATGTAGTATAGTAAAATGAAATATTTCTATCTACAACTTCGATTCTAATAAATCTATATGATCAAGTCGTTTGGATCTATATTTATTATAGTTCGAAACATGAATTAGATGAATTAGAAGCCGAAACGTAGGGAATTACTAGGAAATTTTAACAAGCTATAAATTGAAGGAGACAATAAAAGAGTGTGTCTTCTGCTGGAATTATAAATTTTATTTATAACGAGAATACAGTTTCGAGGGCTTTGCCCTCTTCATACATTAATTCTTGTGAATCAATTGTAATAGAATGATGAAGAGGGCAAAGCCCTCAAAACTATAGTCTCGTTATAAATAAAATTTATAATTCCAGTAGAAGACACACTCTTTTATTGTCTCCTTCAATATATAAAAATTCTGCTACTCTCGGCACAAAAACTTTCAAGCTATAAATTCATCGACAGTGGTTTATCCAGAAAGAAATATTCACTTTAATTTATATTTATTCAATAGTGTTTTTCCTATTTCCAAAATGAATTTTAATTTTTTATAATTAAAGAGATTATTTATTTAATAAAAAAAACTTTTAATGAAAAGAAAGCGAGAATGTTGATGTAACGGGTATTTCCTTAGATGAACCAGCAACATATAATCAGCCTTGACTTTGATTTACATCGTAGAAAAATATTTTTTTATTTTATTTTTAAATGGGAATTTTTTAAAAATTACCTACGTCTTATCTAATGAAAAAAACTTTAATCAATTTTTTTTTTCAAAAAATGATAATACTGAATCAGGCGCCGAAGCTCTAACAATATTATAACATCTTTAATAATAATAAACTAAAATGTACATTACTCAATTTTTCGCCTTCACTTATTTTATTACACAAACTATATTTTTTTTATTGTTTCCCCATTCAAAATAATTGCACTGTGATGATTAATGGTCTAATATTTTTCACAGCTAATTTATTACTAGTGTAAATTAGAAAAACTATTATTATTTTCTTCTTTATCTGCTTTATTTCATAAATTTTAATTTTCCTCATTAATATATCAAAGAATAATTGATACGTCAACGAGGATTATTTTGACCGCGCTGATTTGAAAAAATATATTTTTATCTCGCGAGACTACTACGGATTACGCTATTGGAGTCTGCGGAGTATTAATTATTATGAATCAAATGTAGAAAACCTTCAGTTGCTTTATTTCACTCTCCCCAGGGCTGGTCAAACTTTGGAGTATGATCTTTTCATAAGAGAAACATTCTGGGAAATTCTTCAATAGGTGGGTTTCCGATTTCCTCCTTATCATAACCTGGCTACACAAAATAATAGAATGGGAATTTTTCACTTATCTGAAGCATTAGTTAGAAAATAACATTTTTACTAGCAGCTAATCTTCTGATTTTGTACAAGAAATTCCGTATATTTGAAAATATTATTAAATAAGATTCTTTGATATTGATTTTGATCAAAATATTCCACTTGTGCGATTTCCTTTAAGAAATATAAAAAATATATTATTTTCCTCGTTGAAAGAAAGATAAAGAAGATATAAAAAATAAAAAGTTATTATTTCCCATGTTCTTTCGACAGATATTTTAAATATGATTAGTGTATTCATTCCTAACTATCGAATATTAAGAGATCCCTGACCGAATAGTAGAATATTTGGCGAAAAATATTAATATTTAATATTGTTAGAGTTCGTGGCTGTGATGAAACTGTACTAGATGAAGGAGGAGGTATCAGCCAAAGATGGAATCACTGGGTTCAATAATACACCTTTAATAAGACGTTTTGGCCTGAATTTTATTTGGCCATCTTTAATATTTAATAATTTTGGGGTCGATAATTGGTATTTTTACAGCACAATTCGCTTCTTTTAAATTTTGATTAGCTCTGATATTATACATTTGCTATTTAATTTACTTTACTATTCAAATTAATGAGATATAAAACTATTATTTTTTCTAATTTTATTTAAAATTTTGTAAAAATTAAAATTACATAGACTGGCCTTTTTTAAATATATTCAAATTTGAAGCATACATTATATTTTATTTTAAACAAAAAATACTTAATTAACTATACAAAATTTCTTATTTTCTTAACATTTGAAACTATGTAATTCTAATTCGGCCGAAAAAATCCTTTAGTAGTCCAAATGTGGCCGAATAGGTCGAATACTGAATGGATGTCAAAAATTATGTGCGACTTTAATTATAATGTACGCAAGTATTTTAGTTGAGAATTTTATTGAATTAAATACATTTCTTGATGAAGCCCTCTAACAGAGGGTAACATATTTTCGAACTTATAATATTGATAATACATATTCCAGAAGTTCAATATAATTTAAAAATAAATGAAACAGAAATAACAGATACAGTTTCTAGGTCACTGTCGCGACGTACACTTTAACTCTGTCACACATTTTCTGAATATTAAATCGTCTCCCCTTATGAGTAGGTATTAGCAAACACTTATTGTATTTAGGTATTTTTATAATTTTAAAACAAAACATATTTAAATTTACTGTTGAAAACAAACATTTTTAGGAAGTGTTTTAACTATAATCTATCATAGATAGGTACACAATTAAACTCAAGGCAGAGTGGGCTTTAACTGTACAGTTAGGCCCTGGCTCCAATTCAATAACAGTTAGACTAACTAGGTGAGTATGGCCCACTCACGTCAGACAAATTCCTTGGATTCTTTTCTTCCATGAAAAATATAATTCCCACAATTATTAATGTATACCTATCTATTCCTGATTCAAAAAACTTTAACACTTTATCGTGCATTTTAAAATAGGTTTTGAAATATTAAAATTCTAGATTATTTTGGTATGATGATAATTGTAATTAGAATGAAGTGAGTAATTAAAAAATTTACTTATTTCCAATAATTTTATTTTAATTACTGGTTATAATTCCAAATATTTTTAGGGCTTGAAAAACCTCTTCATCAGTGAATTAACCATTAGCTCACCAATACCCAACTTCATTAGTTCACACAAATAAAATGAAAACAATCAAATTTAGGGAACGCGGTGTTGGTTTATAGTGAAACATTATTAAAATTATATTAGATTGGAGTTGGTGGTGTTTCACAAGGTGAAAAAATTAAAATACAAAGATTTTTTTAAGTTTACTCTATATATTTCGAACTCTTAACTCATCATTAGGAGAACATTGACTGAATTAAGAGCTCGAAATATATAGCGTAAACTTATAAAAGTATTTGTATTTTAATTTTTTCTCCTTGTGAAACACCACCAACTCTAACCTAATATAAAATAAAACACCTTGATATATACTTTTATTTAATTATTACTAATGTAAAACTGTAGAAATGTTGTTACCTTATGTGTTTAAAATTTATTTCTATGTATAAATCAAATTATTACCAATTATGTATATATCAAGCTGTTTTCATTTCATTTGACTGAACTGATGATGTTGGTACAGTGGTGAGCTAGTGGTATCCACTGATGAAGAGGAGGTTGCAAGCCCTAATCTATAAGTACTACAGCGCCAGATAAAAGTACAATAATAATTTTAATTTTTAATTATGAAATACTCCTAAAACAATATCATAATGATATTCTTTTCTTTATCCTTCACCTATCCCATGAAAATGGTTATGACTGAAGTACATCTTGGATAGATAAATAAAATATTATTCATAGATTTTTTTTTGCTTTTTATCATATCTTTAATGGGGGGGGGTCAGGTAGGCTAGGGGTTAGCATGTCAGCCTGCTAACCAAGTGGACCCGGGTTCGAATCCGACTCGAGGCATCCGGCTAAAACCTGACCCCGGGGGGGATAGAGACAAATTTAATAAACAATAATTAGTATCGTAATTTGGCTTATGGCTAGAAAGGCCGAAAAGCCAAAAAAAATCTTTAATATTGGTAATACAATGGGATGATTTGGCGTAAAATTACGTTAATTTTTTTAATGTATTATAATTAACTTATTTTCTCTATACCGAAAATACTTCGGAAAATTATCCAATCATCTTTTTTTTTTTTTTTTTAATGATAATGATGAGAGAAGGAGTTACACCAAAAAGGTGCAACCCCTAAAGGCCTCGGTTGGCCCCTCCATCGTGAAAAGAAGAAGAAAGAATTTTATGGGTTGGGCGGAGGTCGAAGGTATCTGTGGATACGGGTCTTAAATAGCTTAAGGTTATAAGTCGCGGGAAAGATGGTGGCAGGGAGCGAGTTCCAGTCTCTGGAGGTCATAGGAATAAAAGAGTTGGCGAAAGCGCTTGTTCGACTTTTATCCAATTTGACAGCGAAGGGGTGCTGAGCGTTAGAAAACCGCGTGTTTCTCGTAAAGAGGGCATTAGGGGGGATAAGAGATTTCAGCTCGACTGAACAGACACCGTGATAGTATCTGTAGTACAGGGAAAGGGCAGAAACGGTTCTTCGGTGAGCCAGGGAGTCGAGTGAGTTGGTTAGAGCCGGGTCTCCTATTAGTTTAATTGCTCGCTTCTGAATTGCATCCAGTGTTGCAAGAGAATGCTTGGATGCACCCCTCCACAGATGAGAGCCATATTCGAGACAGGGACGAATTTGAGCCTTATACAGCATAAGAAGTTGACTGGGAGTATAACAGCGTCTAGACCTAAATAGGAGACCAAGCTTGCGCGCTGCAGCTTTAGCAGTGGTTGAGATATGGTCATTCCATGAAAGGTCAGACCCTAGAGTTACGCCTAGCATTGAAATTTTATCCCTGAATTCTAGTGAGTTTGAGTCGAATGATATGTTTGGGAGGTTTCTGTCGACGCGCCTAGAAATAAGGCAACACTGAGTTTTCCTGCATTGAAGTTAACTAAGTTTTGGGATCCCCAGTTTTTAAGTTTGCACAAGTCTAAATTAATTGAAGAGGCAATGTCTGCACGGTTTTTATGCGATGCAGGGGCGTTATGTAGGGTGCTGTCATCTGCGTAACAATGTACCGGATTGGAGGGCAAGTTTAGAAGGTCGTTGATATAGATAAGAAAAAGCGTAGGGGAGATAACCGATCCCTGAGGAACTCCAGCGTTGGTGTGGAAGGGGAAGATGATATTCCATCGATGACAACCTTAATACTACGGTCTGAAAGAAAACTTTCGAGCAACTTACAGAGTTTCGGTGCAAGGCCGACGGAGGTCAATTTGGCAAGAAGATTTTTGTGCCAGACCATATCGAAGGCTTTTGAAATGTCTAAAGCTACCGCGAGGGTTTCATTCCCGGCCTCCAGGGTTTTGTTCCAGATATGAGTTACATATGCTAGGATGTCACCAGTCGACCGGAATTTCCTGAAGCCGTATTGCCTATCGTGGATAAATTTATTTGACTCTAAGTGTCGTAGAACTTGCTCGTTGATGGCCTTTTCCATGATTTTGGATAAGACAGAAGTGATTGCTATGGGTCGATAGTTTTTTATGTTGGAAGAATCGCCTTTTTTCTTAATTGGTTGGATTCTGGCTAGTTTCCAGGCTTCAGGAAATATTCCAGAGTTATAGGAGAGATTGTATAATTTGGATAGTATAGGAGCAAGTTCAGGGGCGCACTTTTTAATGAGAATGGCAGGGATATCGTCGGGGCCAGCAGAAGAGTTTTCTTTAGATTCCGGATGATCTTTAGAATTGCTGGAATCCTGAAAACAGTATCTGACATTATATTAGTACTGGGGGGTATGTGGGTGGTTCAACGCCCTTTGTCGTCCAGGTTTGAGTTGGATGCGAAATATGAGGCAAAAGCTTCGGCTTTGTCGCAGGCTTCAACACCTTCTTAATACAATTCATAAATAATTCACTATTTGTTCTTGTTATCGTTTAAGTTGTATTGTCTTATCAATCAATAATGTATTCGATTATTTTTTTCTGTTTTTTGTAAAAATAAATAAATAATCATTTATTAAAAAAAAAAAACGTAATTTTACACCTAATTATTCTCTTATGTTAATGATAAAATATGTTTAATAAAAAAAATAATTGAATTTATTACATTAGAACAAAAATACAACTTGAACCCTTAAACGGCAAGAAAAAAATGTACGTATATAATAAGGTGCTTATGGATTGATGAATAATTGAAAAATTTCCGACAAGAAATTATAATTTATTTATTTAAAAAAAAAGCTATAAGTATTATCTTATAACAATGATTAAATATTTTTTATGACCCTGAGAACAATGCTCATTTAACCAGATCCTAAGTGAAGTATTTTTTATATGTTTGTGTTCATGGGTATGGGTCTGTGAATATTGGTGTAGGTGTCAGATTATTATAGGCGGTCCACCTTCGCCTTCGGCTTCAACCCGGGCTTGTTGATTCCTGGCCAAGGATTCTAACCTCTTGCCCATGATGACCCCGTAAAATAAATTGAAACAATTTTGTATTCTAAAATTAATTACATAAATCGTTAAGCATCGAAAATTAGATTTGTTTAATAGCATGTTGATAAAACCAGATCGTAGCAAGCGAATCAGACATTCGGGATCGCTACTTTTACCATGCGATCAAACACATTCATTCAGATCTTTGTTTCTGGCTCATTGTTTTTCTTTTAATTGATCTTCAAGCTTGCACCACACTGATTATTTTGAAAATTTCAAAACACATTTTTGAAAAAAATCACACTTGTTATTGAACTGGATAATCAGTGAGAGGTTGTTTGTGCTTGCACGGTTCATTAATATTCTGATCACAAAATATTTAACCCCGTACTTTACTTTGAGATCCTCAGCTAAAGGATACTCTACGGCAAAGTAAAATTAATAGACAGAATGATTCAGATTTTACAAACATAAAAAGAAAAATAATTGAATCCTGTTGGATGCTCAATTCATTTTTCCTTTTCAAAAAATAATAAAATAATTATTTTATTAATTAATAAACATAGGAAATTATTGACTACATTATTTAACTTTCGCGGTTCAAGTTGCATTAAATTGAAACTATACTTTCGCTGCGATGAAATGGCATTCTGAATTTTTTTTTTGTCACGCTCAAGTAACTGAATTTTATGAATACCATTATTCGTAGAATATAAGTGAAAAAATAAAAATGAACAAAACCTTCAGAAGAATTGAATATATACTTATATATTGTTAGTTTTTATATTATTTAAATAAAGGATAAAAAAAATGAAAAAGTTTAATATACGTATATTGACAACTATTTGATAAACAGACCGTGAATATTCATTCATATGCATTCTTCCTAAATTATTTTACATCTAAATAGGATAAAGCTGTACACACAATGTAATTCAGCCAAAAAAATATTTGGCCATGACTTGCTCCCTTATCCCATCGTGGAAACGTTTTCGTCCTTACCCTATTGACATAAGTTATCTCCATAAGGGAGGAACAATGTAGTGGTAAGAAACGTTCTATGTGAGAATCAAGACATAGCAGATTTCGTTTTTTTCTTTATTTCTTCAGTAAAAGTAATGATAAATGTGGTCAAGTGCAGATAATCAAAGGTCACAGCGTGCGCAGGCCAAGTTCGAGGATTAGCATAGCCGTACACGCTGTACGCTATTTACACGAACCATTTCGAGCCAATTTCGAACCCCTGCAGCTCGGAACCCATTTGAGAACCAGAGCTGAAATTATACACATGCAATTATGTAATCCATCTTGAGGAGAGTACCAAATTTCAATAATATAGCTTAAATGGATTCTGAGATATGGACCTGAGAAAATAGCTAATTTTTGCACTCACTCACTCACTGACAGATCATCAAAACCTCTAGGGTACTTCCAATCATTCCAGCATCATGAAATTTCGCCTGCTAGTAGAGTTTGTGACACAAACAAAGGAAAAATTCCAAAAATCCAAACTTTCTATCTTTAAACCCCTTCAAAATGGGGGGAGCGAGGGTCAAAAATGAAAATTCTAGCTCGTTGGACCAAACTCAACCAAATTTTATATACATATTCATATTCAAGTTATATTCGCCAAGAATAATTAAGTTGAGAAAATAGTACTTTCAATTAAAATGAATTCTTTCCAATTTGAATGACAATCTAAATTTTTAATTTAGATTATTTTCAAGAAACTTGGCTGTTACGAATTATACTGTAAGGGTTAATGAACTAAATTCGTGAACAGCCAAGTTTCATGAAAATAATCTAAATTAAAAATTTAGAATCCATAAATTTAGATTGTCATTCAAAATGGAAAGAATGCATTTTAATTGAAAGTACTATTTTCTCAACTTAATTATTCTTGACGAATATAACTTTGCTACACAGTAGATTTCATTACTTTTTCGAACTTGGCCTGTTTTTTGACAGAATGTTTTGGTTGAGATATAATATTATATCGTATGTTAGGCCCACTAAGAGAAGTAAACGCGTTGTGGTTAACTCAAAAAAACTATAAAACGAATTCGCGTCTTGGATTTCATTATATTTGACCGGTACGCGTGGGTTAACTAGGATATAAATACTAATCCGGGAATTCTTAACACAATTAATTACTATTCTTATGTGAAACATTAAGGAAAAACCCAAAACATTTGTATGGAATTTTTTATTGATTAGAGTCAAGATTTCCTTATTTCAAAACAGGTTCAAAATTACATTCAAATAATTTTTTTAATGTAAATATTTGATGCTTAAATAAGTAGGGAAATTTGTTTTAAATAACAATGTATTCCAGTATAAATGACAGAATAAGTGAGAGTTGACTGCATTTAAAAACGACCCCAAATTAGAAGGAAAACTGAAAATTCTAGAAAATATCATAAGAGCTGAATAAGGTAGCTTATAGAATAAGGTAACCAGACGTCTTGGCGTGACAGTCCCGATTTTTAACAATTTGTCCTGCAGCGTTTTAAGAAAGTCCCGATTTTTTGAAAGAATGCTAGAAAATGATATTTTTAATGAGGTATCATTATTTAAAAAATATATTGATAAGGAAAAGGTTAAATCTTGGGCATCAGCAGCAATCACAACAGAGAACAAATGGTTAGAAACATTTCATCAATAAGAAAAAAAATGTTCCCTACTGCATTAAAATTATGGAATACGCGGGGTCCTTACCAGGAACGTGTTTTTTTCTACCGTAAATAAAGTGTGGACATCTGATAAATCACAATTAAGTGTTGAGATTTGAAATTGAAATTTAATTTAAAAAGTTCTTGCGATAAATTTCTTGACCTTTTAACTAAGATAGCAATCTACTAAAAAAAATTCACTCAAATGAGAAATATGCAAAAGAATACCTAAAGGGTTTTCAAATTTTATAATACTATACCTACACTTATTATATATATATATATATATTAGACTGGTCGTTAAAAATTGAATTTTTCCGACGCCCCCTAAAAGCTTCATTTTGATGAAAAAAGACGAGGTAATTTTTTTTTAACAACACGTGCCACAAGACGATCAAGTTCATTTTTTGGTAAAATTATGTTTTTTTGGAAATTTCTCATTAAATATGCAATAAAAATAATTATTTGATAATTGGATATTATTAACAATGTTACATTATTATTATCATTATTTTCATCAATAATTTCCCAAGTAAATTTTCTATCGGTAAGTTAGCTAGCAGGCTAATGTACAAACTTTATCTATATTTATTAAATTACCGACGCTTTCATACGTCTATAGTTTCTATATAAAATATGTCGGAAAATTTCTCTTAGTTGTACTGTTAATAATAATGTAACATTGTTAATAAAATTCAATTATTATTGTATATTTAATGAGAAATTTCTAAAAATACATGATTTTACAAAAAAATGAACTTAGTAGTGTCTTGCGGCACATGTTGTTTTTAATAAAAAAAATTTACCTCGCGTTTTTTCATCAAAGGAAAGCTTTTTAGGGGTCTTCGGAAAAAATATAATTTTTAACGACCAGTCCATATATACCTATGTATGTTGGGGATGCGACGCATTTCTAAAATTTCAAACATTTAGAGTATTTTCATAAATTCAGGAGGATCTTTAAATTTTCAAATTATTATCCGTTATTTCAAATATTTCTATAAATTTTTTTTTTTTTGAAAAGTATATTGGTTCTCGAAATGAAATAGAATTGTTGCATATTTTCAAGGGGCAATTAAAATGAAAGATTTTTTGAAAAGGGTGCGAATAAAAATTGTTCTCGCTGAAGAACTATTAAAATAGTAATAATACAAAAAAGGAATTAATAAAGATGATTTGAGAATATTTGGACTAATTTATTTCTAAGAACTCTCAATATATTAGATCGGAAAAGAATGCCATAGACAAGTCATAGCTTGCTTATAGCAATAGAATTAGGAGGAATTTAAGATTTTCTTATAGGACAAGCTGATTTCGTTGTGGAAGATGGTCGATTTCCATCTCAGGGACTATGGAACTTAAGTCAAAGATTTTGATTGATATAAACAAATATCGAAATATATTCGAGCTCTCTATATGATATACTATTAGAATAAATTAAAATTTCAAGAAAAGTAAAACTTTATTTTCTTAAAAAATCCGAGAATGAGAGGTATCACTTCACCTTTTTTGGAAGGGTTCATGAATTTAATTTTTAAGAGAGATTTAAAAATAAATATTATACTTGAGCTCTCTATAAAATATACTATTAGAATAAATTAAAATTTCT
The DNA here is from genome assembly GCA_024734495.1 of Forficula auricularia. Classification (NCBI taxonomy): domain Eukaryota; kingdom Metazoa; phylum Arthropoda; class Insecta; order Dermaptera; family Forficulidae; genus Forficula; species Forficula auricularia. The sequence goes on along the minus strand of JALMQS010000120.1, from coordinate 4,413,631 downwards.
TGAAAAGTAAAAGTTTATTATCTTAAAAAAAATCCGTAAATGAGAGGTAAGGGGAGGGACCTTTTGTATCACTTCAGCATTTTTGGAGAGGTTCATAAATTTAATTTTTAGGAGAGATATAAAAATAAATATTATATTCGAGCTCTTTATATAATATATATCTATTTATTATTAGAATAAATTTAATTTCTTGAAAAGTAACACTTTATTTTTTTTTAATCCCAAAATGAGAGTTCAGGGGGACCCTTTGTATCCCTTCAGGATTTTTGGTATGGTTCATAAATTTAATTTTTAGGAGATATATAAAAATAAAAATTATACTTGAGCTCTATATAAAAAATACTATTAGAATAAATTAAAATTTCTTGAAAAGTAAAACTTTATTTTCTTCAAAACAGAAAAACATGGCCAGGGGTCTACGGGACAAAAAAGTTTGGGAATCTCTGCTCTAGACTCTAGATCTAGACCATCTTTTTTAAACAAGATAGTTAATGGTGTCCCGCTTCACCAATGTTAAAATCTGGTCACCTTATTCTAGAACGACCATGAAATCAGGAAAGTCACTAAATCAGTGAAATTATTTTGATTAAAAAAATAGAGCAAAACAATCGCTACAAAAAAGCACTAATGAGTGAACATCGAAAAAATTATATTTTTCAAAATATTAACTGTTTTGTCAAAATGTCTGTTTTAGGACACACGTACGTACGTTACCAAATTTTTGTATACACTCTATCTCAAAAACTAGTGTGAATATCAAAACGAAATGCTACATGTAGTTTTGGTGCATTGAGATTAAGAGCTGATTTGACTTTTGTTTAATTCGAACCTAAAATGAAGACTAATATTGCAAAAATTAACCACCCAAAATGGGTGGGAGAGTCAAAAAATGAAAATCTTAGCCCTTGGACCAAAATCAATCAAATTTTGTATGCATAATAAGTGGTCCCCTAGAAGACTAAAAATGCAATAACTAATCTCCCAAAATGGGGGGGAGAGGGTCGTCAGGTGGTATTAAATATAAGAGTCGAGCCAGGTGTAAGGTAAAGTCATGTGCCAAATCAGCTTATTTTTTATTTTATATATATTTATATATATATAAGTATATATCTTTTCTTATCGTGTTTAGAAAAGTTTCAAACGTGAATAAAAATTCAAGCATGATTTTTTCCTGCATGTTTCTACAGATTCAGATTCCTTTGTTAACTCAAGACGGAAAGTCGTTCACCCAAAAAATGTTTAGATTAGAATTCTTGCCTTCTAGCTTCAAAATTGTTTGTCCCAAATGTATAAAATGAGAAAAAAATAGAATTGTTTTAGAGATATTTAACGGTTCTAGCTAATGAATAAAATTTGGCACATTTCCTGCACCTCTATGCCAAGTAGTTACAAATTTCTAGAACAAAACGTTCATTGCCAAATCCCTGAAATTTTCACTGACTTTTGAACATATTTTCACTTTCACTTTATCCTCCAACTTTACATTTGATTTTTTGGCAATTTTAATATTAACTAGTGGATTACTGGGGCGATCATTCCACCATTACGACCTTCTAAACTTGCCCTCCAACCCGGTACATTGTTACATAGATGACAGCACCCTACATAACACCCCTGCATCGCATAAAAACCGTGCAGACATTGCCTCCTCAATTAATTTAGACTTATGCAGACTTAAAAACTGGGGATCCCAAAACTTAGTTAACTTCAGTGCAGTGAAAACTCTGTGTTGCCTTATTTCTAGGCGCGTCGATAGAAGCCCCCCAAACATCATTCAATTCAAACTCACTGGAATTCAGTGACAAAATTTCAATGCTAGGCGTCACTCTAGGGTCTGACCTTTCTTGGAATGATCATATCTCAACCACTGCTAAATCTGCAGCGCGCAAGCTTGGTCTCCTATTTAGGTCTAGACGCTATTATACTCCAAGTCAACTTCTTACACTGTATAAGGCTCAAATATGTCTCTCATCTGTGGAGAGGGGCCTCCAAGCATTCTCTTGCCACACTGGATGCAATTCAGAAACGAGCAATTAACTTAATAGGAGACCCGGCCCTAACAAGCCCACTCGACTCCCTGGCTTACCGAAGAACCGTTTCTGCCCTTTCCCTGTACTACAGATACTATCATGGTATCTGTTCAGTAGAGCTGAAATCAATTATCCCCCCTAGAGCCCGCTTTGCTAGAAACACGTGGTTTTCGAAAGCCCAGCACCCCTTCGCTGTCAAATTGGATAAAAGCCGAATCAACGCTTTCGCCAACTCTTTTATCCCTATGACCTCCAAAGTCTGGAACTCACTTCCAGCCACTGTCTTCCCCGCAACTTATAACCTTCAGCTGTTTAAGACCCGCATCCACAGATATCTTCAACTCTTACACAGCCCATAAAATCCCCTTTTCTTCTTCTTCTTTTCACGATGGAGGGGCCAACCTAGGCTTTTAGGGGATGCACCTTTTTGGTGTATCTCATTCTCACATCAATATCATTAAAAAAGAAAAAAGGGCTTCTCTGGTACCCAGATGGTCCGCAGTATATTTATGTTTATCTTAAACGATAATATCACTTATTGCAATCAAGATAAATATTTTTCTTAATGTGAAATATTGTTTTAATTGTAGAATCACATCACATGGGCGAAATTATTAAATAATTACTCTTTTTGTTTTTATTTCAGATCTATGCTGAATAAAAATGATGAAATCGATAGTTGCCTTTTTAGTCTTTACATTAGCAACAAGTAAAGCTAATAATGGCGGCCAGCCACAAGCCAGAATTGTATACCCTTTAGAATATGATGATGCTGGTGGAGGAACAACTGAGAATAACAAAAGTGCCTTCACCAATACGCCTCATGTTTACGAGTCTGGAAGTAGCGATTCTTTCGATTCTTATGTTCAAGCAGCTCAAGAAGTTCAACAAAAACGAGTTGTAAACGAATCTCTTCATAATGTAAGTTAATTTTCAGTTAAATATCTTCGTTTAATCACATTGAACAAAAATAATACAATAAAATAGATTTTTTTTATCTTATGAAATATCTAAACCTTTTTTATCCAATGAGTTAATTAAATTAAAAATTAAAGCATCAATAAAAAGATGTATTGAAAAAGATTGAACTTTAAATTAATTATTTTTTAAATTTGTTAACAAATTAATGAATTCGCAGATCCCAGCCCAAGACCGAGCTGTTGGTGGGCCTTCGCCTTATAGACCAGGGACCTTAAATGCAGTTTCTGCGGCATCTCAAGTTTATTCATCTCATAATAATCCAGAAGGATTGGAATTCAAATATCATAACTATGACCAACTCACTAAATTCCTCCGAACGACCTCATCTAAGAATCCTAGTCTCACAGCACTTTATAGTATCGGAAAGTCCGTCCAAGGTAAGTTTTTCTAAAGATTTCTAATATTTTGTATTTTAAATTAAAAATATACTATCTTGAAAAATGGTTTATTTAGTCTGTTACTCTCTTGAATTGTATCGTTAAATAAGATTTAATAAGATTTTTCTATTTAGAGAATTTCTGAATTGTTATTATTATTTTTTTATCTATAGGTAGGTATGTATTTTAAAATGAAAAATGTTAGTTTGTATCCAGAATAGCCTTTTAGGCTATTCCCATCAACATAATTATATTAATGCATAGTCCATAGTATAAAACTAGAAAATAAATTAGATTCTTTTACGATGGCATGAAGAAATTAAAAAAAAATTTCTTCATAATTACTCGGTCATTTATTCATGCTATCTAATTTAATTTAATTTCTAAATCTAATAGCTTCTTTGAGTCGCATTCTAGATATTGTTGATGTTGTTTTTATGATAAAGATGTAAGAAGGTGGATAGCCTAAAGCCTCATTTAACATCTCTTCATGATTTAATTAAATGCACAGCGAATAAATACATTCGCAAACCCTACCCTTGTGACTCCAGAGACTGGAACTCAATCAAATTTGAAACAATTTACCAGTTCATTTATTCTTACGATTTATAGGGTCTGGGACTCCTTTCCAGCATTCCTCTTTCTGTGTAGGTTAAATTAAATATTTTTAATACGATCGAAGCAAGTTTGAAGCGCACATTTTATGAATAGCTGAGGTGAAATGTCGTCAAGGGTCAAGGCTTGAGGCTAAATTAACTTTTACTAATGACTTTTATTAATCTTTAAAATTATTAGGATCCTGAAGACAGATTAGATCTAAAAGAATATGACGGTTGGTGTTGACTAAGTTGGAATAGAAGCGAAGGAGACGAGCATTTGCTTTGTCAGGGTCGTTCACTGCTCAGCAATTGGGAAAATTGAGTGGGGAAAATTTGGTAAAATTACAACTTAAGCATTCGTGAGAGGCCAAAATTGGGGAATATTGTTAGAGTATACTTCCAGTCGATCGACTTTTTTATGGTATATGAACTACTAGCTATTTTTACTTTACCATACATCAAGTATTGTAATCGTGCATGAAAAAAGTGTTTTTTTTCCTTCGTTTTTTCGAAATATCTCAAAAACGGCTGAAAATATTTTGATTAAAAAAATTGAGCGAAACCATGCCAAATCGGTCTACAAAAAAGCTCTAATAAGTGAACATCAAAAAAATTATATTTTTCGAGATAATAATAATAATTGTTTTGTCAAAATGTCTGTTAGTTAGTCTATCTGTCTGGTTGGGTGTCCGTTAGCCTGTGCGTTACCAAATTTTTGTGGACGATCTAGCTCAAAAACTAGTTTGAATATCGAAACCAAATTTCACTCGTAGTTTTGGTCCATTGAGATTAAGAGCTGATTAGATTTTGGTGAATATCGGGGGTGGAGGAGGGGTTAAAAATTAAAAATCTAGGCCATTTGAGCAAACTCAACCAAATTTTGTACACATAATCAGTGGACCACCAGAAGTCTAAAAATGCAAAAACTAACAGCCCGAAATGGGGGGGAGGGGTGTATGGTCAAAAAATGAAAATCTAGGCTCTTGTACCAAATTGTGTATACATAATCAGTGGGCCCCCAGGAGTCTAAAAATGCAAAACTAACCCACCCCTACATAAATATAAATAATTATATTAAATATTAAATATAAGTGAGGGGCCAGGTTGTATGGTAAAGTCAAGTGGATGGCCACATCAGAACACGTCAGCTTATTTTACAATGATTATATGTAAAGACAATGCGTTTACTTCCCAAATGAAAGGAAAATCATTCGTGGAATAATGTATTTTTTCCAACGGCTTTTGCGCATAGATTGTTTAACTAAAACTTGGGCAATTTTTTTCTCCTTGCGTGTTTGTAGAGATAAAAAATAATTCCATTTTCAATTGGTTGATTGCATTCTGTGTTGGGTTATAGGCTCGTTACCCCCCCCCCCCCTAGTTCAGTGCCTTAAGATTCCTTTGACAATAAATCATGTTTTCCAGAAAAATTTGATTATTCAATGAGTTCCAAAAAAAATCCAACGAATTTTACTACAATAATATATAATTGTTTTATATAAAAATGCCTATTTTTCGAATTGATTTTGAAAGTTTTTTTTTTGAATCTTCTAATTCGAAAAACTTTTTCGAAAACCCCATAATCTTATTTCTTTAGAATTTAATAAATTAATTTTAATCTTTTTGTAAAAAAAATAGTAAATCAATTGATTCATTTGGAATTAATATTTTTACAGCTAAGGTTAAATAATTCTCGTAACATTTCATAACGCTTTCTATCACCTGAATTCCTAACTGGTTTCATCCAAGAATGATTCACATTTTCCGGGACACTGGTGAATCGGAAATTAGAAAGCAGGACACAGTTTGATGTCACTAATTGATTTATAAGTAAAGTAATGACTCATATGAGTTTGAATACAACTATACAACAATCTATTAATATTTTAATAATATTTATCTTTCCTAATTAATTATAAATAAAGATAAAGTATTTTCCTAATAATATTAGGAAATATTAAGATTTAAATTTTTTTATTTGCAGGTCGCGAATTATGGGTAATGGTTGTTTCATCTTCTCCCTATGAGCATATGATTGGCAAACCAGATGTGAAATATGTTGCAAATATGCATGGTAACGAAGCTGTAGGCCGAGAATTAATGCTGCATCTTATTAATGTAATTTTTGTGATTTCTTTAAATAAAGTATTTAACACATTAAATTAGCTTTTTAATTTTAAAATTAAAGCTAATATATGTAAAATAAAATAAATATATTTTTCTTTCTATAATATTCTTGATTTTCTTATGTTCTTTATTAAATTTTTCTAGTATTTGGTTACCAACTATAATCGTGATTCTTATATCAAGTGGCTTTTGGACAATACCCGAATACATATTCTACCCTCAATGAACCCTGATGGGTTTGAGGTAGCTAAAGAAGGACAATGTGATGGAGGACAGGGAAGGTAAATTCTTTTAACGCACTCAAGGGAAACATTGGGGGTTCGGACAGTAAAAACAGAATTTTTCAGGGAAGGCTCAAACCATTTGAAAAAAAATCATAATTTTTTTTAATAATGTAACTATGTACAAAATATATTAGAAAAACAATTTATTTATACATATTAGATTTATTTATCTTTATACATATTTAGTGAAACCCCTACCCAGCCCATAAAATCCCCTATTCTTCTTCTTCTTTTCACTATGGAGGGGCCAACCCAAGCCTTTAGGGGATGCACCTTTTTGGTGTAACTCCTTCTTTCATCAATTTCATTTAAATAAAGCTACATTATTTTGGGTGGGATTTTGGGACTCACAAAACTGTTCATCTCAATACATTCATGGTTGGTTATAGACCTCATACCCTAGTAGATAGAAATCCAAACTGTTAGAGGAGAGGAAGAGGACTTGTGTTCGAATTCATTGACATCACAAAGAAGGAGCCTCACCAAAACATGAGAAGACAAAGGGTTTTGACCAAGTTTGGCACAAAAATCTTCTCGCCAAACTGCCAGCCTTTGGCTTCACGCCAACATTCCGCAAATGGTCAGAAAGCTTTCTGACAAATCTTAGTATCAGGGTTGTGGCAGATGGAACGTCATCCTAATCTTTCTTCACAAATACTGGTGTTCCACAAGGCTCAGTAATCTCCCCCACGCTCTTCCTAATATATATATATATATATAAATGACCTTATTATCCAAACTTCAAACCCCACTCATTGTTTTGTCGGCGATAGCACTCTGTACAGCGTTCAACGGGTTCAAGCCCGACTCTCTGCAAATAAGTGTGCTATAATCTGATCCCTTCGGGGGAAGGCAATGATAAACCGCCCCTGTGAAAAATTTCCCCAGGAAAATTATAATGGAGAGGATACTCTCCATAATAATCGCCGACGCTCGGAATCGAGTATGCCACATGAAGAGAGAAACACCTAAAAAAATTTTAAATGGAAAGAGAAAGGGAAGATTTTTACTTTTCTTCATTAGCCGGATACTGACTGAGGATTTTGCTCGCGAGGCCAGCCCCTTGAAGCAAATGCCTGGTCGGTCAGTACGTGCCTCGCCCAAGGAAAAAGTGCCCTTTGTCTCGTCTGAGGCTGCCTCGGCCCAATCCATCGGTTGTCGGTTTTTGTGAATGCTCAAAGGCGCCTCGGGTCGTTTCCTGCGTTCACTCAGGACGGTTCTGCGGCAAACGCCCGCGGCAGCCTCGCGAGGCTGCTCGCTCAGTCAGTATCCGTCAATTAAAGTTACTTTTCTTCTTCTTCAAGCATACTCGATTCCGAGCGTCGGCGATTACTATGCAGAGTATCTTATCCATTGTAATTTTCCTAAGGTAACTAAAGTTACTTTAAGGTCTATTTTTTAATTTTTTTTAACTTTTTAAATTTAATAATGAAAAAATTACTTTTTTAATTATTATTATTTTTCTGAATGTACATATTTATATAAAACTTTTCGATTAAATTGTTTCAAAGCGCGAAAAAACGAATATTTTACTGGTCCGTGGGTTTCAAAATTCAGTGAACCAATTATTGCATTAAATGATGAGTGATAATTGCTAATTATTTAATAAATATTAGGTCAAAGAAACAATGGGCCCTATCCAAATTACTACCAAATCATTAACCTAACCACCAAAATAAAAATTAACAAAAATATTTATTTTTTATTTTTTAGATATAATGCTCGAGGATTCGATTTAAATCGAAATTTCCCTGATTATTTCAAACAAAATAATAAAAGAGGTCAGCCAGAAACAGACGCGGTTAAAGAATGGATAAGCAAAATTCAATTTGTCCTTTCTGGTGGACTACATGGAGGGGCTCTTGTAGCCAGTTACCCTTTTGATAATACTCCTAATTCTAGTAAGTATTTTTGTTGTTATAATGATTAAATAATAAATGTATAACAAAATATATGGGAATTAATTTAAATTTGAAACAACTTAAGATCATGAAATTTCGTTTTGATATTTTTCACAAAATTTGACTTCTCACAAACAAACATCCAAACTTACGAACACTCAGACATTTGGAAAAAATCATTAATATCTTAAAAAATCATATTCACGTTAATGGCTCTAATAAGTGTTTTTCTTTATTTTTTTCAAAATATAGTAATTATTTTTTAGATATTTTGAAAAAAATAAGCAGAAACACGAGCTTTTTCTGCGCGATTACAATACTCTTCTATACTACGAATGGGAAGTAAAAAGTAAAATGTATCCCTTCTGGTGAATTTACTTAATTTCTTAGTTTCTTTAGAAATTTTTAAATTTCATCTTAAGGCGCCCAAAGAAGCATGGCACTGATGGTAATGCAATAATTTTGTCGATAGAAACATTGCCTTTTTGAGAGGTCTTATTTATGCTAATATGCTATGACAACTGAAATGACCTTCTGGATGTAACATGTGATTATCAGGAGTGTCAGTGCTGCATGAGCAACATATTATCTGATGTCACATGCATCTTTTTTTTTATTTTTATACGTTGTCTTATTTAATAGAAAATTATCAAAATTTTCAAATTTTAGTAACTAGTGACTAGTATCTTATAGCCTAGAATTCGAATGAATATTTCTATGTTAGCTTTAATTTTTTCATAATTAAATTTAATTTGTTAACAAAATTTAAATTTATATGCTCTGGAGAGAGACGGACTGGTAGAACTAATTTTAATTGAAAGTAATGGAAGGCAGCCCGGGGATAGTGAGGAAAGAAAAAATGAACACATATCCAAATAAGGTGTAATTTATTGGATTCCTTCCTCATTTCCTTTCAAGCCGACGTTTCGGAGAATTCTTCTCTCCTTCTTCAGGGCATTTGTTTCCTTCATTGACCCATTGGAAACCAGAAGAAGGAGGGAAGAATCCTCGAAAACGTCGGTTTGAGGGAAAGGAGGAAGGAATCCAATAAATTTCACCTTATTTGGATATGTGTTAATTTTTTCTTTCCTCAATACTCCTGGGCTGCCTTCCATTACTTTCAATTTAAATTTATAAATTAGAACATGATGAAAGATTAAATTTAATAGGGAACCCTTATTTAATAGTTTCTGGGAATAATCCACATTGAAACCCAAGATAGGGGGAGGGTGTTCAAAAAATGAAAAATTTATATATTTAATAAATAAATAAATAAATAAATCTTTATTCCTCGACCTGCTTAGAGGCACAAGTCCTCGGTGGCTATTTCAAGACTAGAAAATTATGAAAGATGAAAGTTAGTAGAGAAATTAAAACCTTGATTAATAGATTCTAGGAATAATCCATTGGAACCCAAAATAAGTGGGGAGGATTAAAAAATTAAAAATTTTAAATTTCAAGCTCAGAAAAAGATGAAAGATTAAATTTAATAGAGACTTATTTATTATAATTTAGGAATACTTCAGGAATACAGTAAAAGGGGGAGGGATTCATAAAATTAAAATTATTGAATCTTCAAACATAGAAATCGAAGAAAGTTGAAATTAAGCAGGGGTATAGTTCCTTATTTCAAAGAAAAGTGAATTTTTCACGAGGACTCAAAATTAGGCAGGAGGCAATTAAAAAAATGATCTAAGAAAATCACTAGCTGGTGTCATCTACTAGATCCGAGATGGAATGAATTATTTTTTAAATATATGTCAGAAGTGTTGTTTTAACTTTCTCGGGAATTGAACCAGAATGTCAAAATCTTGGCCAATGTCTACCCTATGAGGTGAACCCCTCAGACAAATGTAAACTTTCTTTCTTTCTTAGAAATGAGTTTATTTTAAAGGAAATTGCTACATTTTGGGCTTTAAATGTTTTTAAAAATTTCACTTTTTAAAATCTCTTTCTATTCACTCTATTTATTCTAGTTGCTATTTATCAAATGCTTGTCATGCCAGTACCAGATCACTGCCATGCTGCTTTGGTGGGCATCCAGACTTAGATTACAAATTAAAATCAGATATGTTTTCTGAAAAATATTAATGTCTGCAAGTGATTGTTTTTGAATAAATTCAGAGATTAGAAAAAAACTTTCTTTTGTTAAATGCTTTCTTGGAGGAATATGTCGGTCTTCTCCTCTTTGTTCTGGTGAGTCTAAAATAAAAAATAAATAAAAAAAAATTCATTTTATTTTTCAAGTGCTTTGGATTTTTGCATCATATACAGGTAGCCCTTGTAAAACACGACATTCCATTTGTTCCAATACTGTATGAGAATTACAGGAAATCCCCGTAAAAGACGGCATTTTCATTCCTACACACATTACAAAATTGGGGGAAACGTCTTACCATACGGCACGTGATATGGGATTTTAAGCAAATTCAATCTCATTCGATTTTTCATTTGAGAATTAGTGTTTTGTCAGATTTTAAAAAGATTAGAAACGCAAAATTTAAGAAAAAACATTATAAATATTTATAGTTTCATACAGGCAAATTTATAAAGGTCTCTCAGGTAAACGCAGGGAAACGAAAATAACCCATTATTTGGTAAAAGTAGAGAATAGAAATCAAGATGTTCAGTAGAAATTTCAGAAATAAAACGATCTCGTTTTATGGGATTTAGCAGTGATAAAGTATGAAAGAATAATATTCAAATTTAACACTTTTTAACACTCAGTGATTGTTCTATTAAACATTCCACTTGACTATAAAAACATAAAATACTATGCAAGGAAATGAGTGTCTATTTGAAAAAGAAAGTTCGAATTTATTCTCAAAATCATCCCACGATATTTAACGAAAATGAATTTATGTCAATTTAAAGATTTTAATGTATTATCATTCTGTAAAAAGTTAATCAAAATCGGTGTGTTTTAATTGAGTAATTTTCGTAGACCACGGGGCCGGGTTCTGGTGAACCCTCCTTGCCCCGGCCCTGTTTACAATCATATAAAATCACAATCATAGTGGGAAAAGAGAGGACGATATAATGCTAACTTTATTAGCAAATAAACTGTAAACACGCGTAATAATTAAAAGAAGTCATCGATGGATATTTTTGTTTTTTAATAATATAAATAAATAAATAAAGTCAATTTGGTCAAGAAGTCAATCATTAGATACTATCATTACTCAATTGCTCTAGAATTGCCCGTTTTGCCTATTTCCAATTACAAATATATAATAGATTTTAAATGATGAAAACTCGAGACTATTTCAAACGAGTCGAGACACGCATGGACAAGTTGAGACTTGATGGCGGATTAGATTGCAAAAAATGTTTTCTCTAATATTTCGAATTTATTCATTTTCTCTGATGGAAAAATATAAATTAAATAAAAAAAAATTCATTAATACCGATATAAGATACAAATTATTTTTATTTGGTATAAATGGATTTAGTTATACCTGACGATCTGAAATTGGTACGCAAATATGTATTTTCCCATTACAATGCACCAAATATTTATCTTATACCTGAGAACGTTTCCTGAAAATACAAATGCCAATCTTGAATGGTTTTAGTTAATGAGCTGAAAATTGGTACGCAACTATGTTACAATGCACTAAATTTTAGCTTTTTACATGAAAACGTTTCCTGAGAGTACAAAATGCCAATCTTGAATCATTTTAGTTAATGAGCTGAAAATTGGTAAGCAACTCTGTTACAATCCACCAAATTTTAGCTATATAGTATCTGAAAATCTTTCTCGAGAATATGAATTGTCAATATAGAATGGTTTTGTTTAATAAGCTGAAACTTGGTACGCAACTATGTATTTTTGCATTTTAATGAGCCAATTTTTAGCTTTATATCTGAAAACGTTTCCTGTGAGTATAAATTGCCAATCTTAAATAATTTTATCTAATGAAACTCGATACGAATCTATGTATTTTCACATTACACTGTACTAAATTTTAGCTTTATACCTGAAAACGTTTCAAGAAAATATATACATTTTTTTGAACGATGTTATAAATAATTCCGGGAATTTAAATTTTTTCTCGGGAAATCGGGAATAGATATTTTTCATTGAGGCACTCAACCAAGATTTGCTTGATTTGCTACGCTGGCCGGGAGAGTCGCCAGTATTTGTAAGAAAAATTTTATATTAGGGTTTTTTTTTTTTTATTAATGCAATGGATATAACATCAGCCTTTCGACCTCAATTAGGGTTGTGGGCATGCCCACCGTGCCCACAACAGTAGATCCGCGCCTGGTCAAATTGTACCTATATATTTTCTTTGCAAAGAACTAATTGGTTTTGGCGCTTTTTAACTTTAGACCGTTCATAGAAATAATGCTGAAAATAAGAAATAGATCAAACTTATATGTGAGTCTCTGAAATTCGATACAAAATTTATATTGATTATTTATTTATAAAAGCTGCATCTTTCTGCAAAGTTGCAGCTTTCTAGCTCAAATCCTCTGCAGAATCCTGAAACAACAATTAATTTTGCTTTATTTTAATTAATTTAATTTATATGTACGATATAACTATATCGATTCTAGTTGCCTTTCAAAATATATCAACTGACTTTAGCTTTTAATTATTGCAATTAATCCAAAAAGCAAATCTTTTCATTTTTGAATTATCTAGGTATACTAGTATATATAGTTTCGAAATTCAACATAATTTCTTATCCTCGGATTTTAAATAAAAATTGAATGAATTGATACTATACTAATTCCTATTTTAGTATTCCAGAGTTATGCTTCCACTCCTTCAATTACACCAGATGATGATGTGTTCAAACATTTAGCATTAACTTACAGTAATAATCATGCGAAAATGCACAGAGGAACAGCTTGTCGTTCAGGAACACCTAATTTTCCTAGAGGAATTACTAATGGAGCTGCATGGTATCCATTAACGGGTGAGTTTTATAATCAACTTGTAATTTAAATTTCATAATATTTAATCATGTTAATTAATATTTTTAATAGGCGGAATGCAAGATTTTAATTATGTTTGGTATGGATGTATGGAGGTTACTCTTGAATTATCTTGCTGCAAATATCCACCAGCATCGGAATTGCCGAAATTTTGGGACGAAAACAGATTAGTAGGTAGAAAATTTAAATTAATTAATCCACGTTCTACTCATAATTAAACCATTTCCCTTTAGTCCCTTATCAAATTCTTGGCTGAAGCACATCGAGGAATACATGGGTTTATTATGGATGAGCACGGTAATCCAATAGAAAAAGCATCCCTTAAGGTTAAGGGTCGAGATGTCGGATTTCAAACTACGAAATATGGTGAATTTTGGAGAATACTTCTTCCAGGAGTTTATAAACTTGAGGTAAAACCATACATATTTTTGTTTAGAATATTATTTTCTTTTTATTTACTTTGATGTATTTATTGAGTTTTAATGAACTATTGTATATATTATAATTTGATTTTTTTTTTTATTTCAGACTTATGCAGATGGATATGTTCCCCGTGAACTAGAAGTTATGGTTGTAGAAGAACATCCAACTTTACTAAACATCACTATGCACCCAACCAAGGTAGGAATAGAATTTATTTCCACACAAGCTTTAGATGGTTCTGGAAATGGTGGAGGTGAAGCATGGCATTCCTTGGATTTTTCTAACATGAATACTCAAGTGGCTGCTGCGACTGCTACTGTCAATTTTGGCGATTTAAGTAGAACGGATGCATTGCTTCCTGCCACATCCGGTTTTGGAGGCGATCGTGGCGAGATAGGTAGTGGTCCCCCCGAGCCTACGTTAGAAGAAAATTCTTTAGTAGAAAATATTCCTCCACGCTGGCATCAATTACCACCATATACATTTTATAACCCGTCCGATTCTCCAGATCATAGTTTAAATGTTGAATACCCAGCAGGTAATAGTGGAAGTGAATCTCATATTAGAGTCACCCATGGAATCGAAGATATAACTTCTGCATCCACCTCGGCCGCATCAGTTTATACTATCATATTATTAACACTCGGTCTTTGTACTATTTAAATTTTTTAACATTCCCTTTCTATTTTTATAAAAAAAATGTAATATTAATAAAACGGCAACCCAAATATAATATTTTACTCATTTAAACAATTTTTATTTTTGTTAAAAGGGATTCGTTGAATTAACCTATGGGATGGGACCAATTTATTTATGAGAATTTCCAAGGGTTAAGAAATAAAAAAAAAAAAAACTTAATCATTGATTATATAACGAAAATATACGAATTTTTGCTTTTAATAAAAATATATTTCTCTAAATGTGGCTACCAAGAATTCTATAAGAGAATAAACAAATATGAGATGAATCATGTATGTGATATAAAGTGCAACGATTTAATGTTATTTTTCCCAAAATGATATACATATTTTAATTTTGGAACAACTACAGATATTATTTTAAAATGTAAGCATCACATAAAATAAACTAATCATAAAAAAGTATTTAAATATCAAAATCTCTCAAAACTTTTGGAAAACTATCTCTCTACTCAGTGGCAAGGCATGAATTATTTGTGTACATATCGCTTGTTCCACTCAATTTTGAGGAGAGCCCATATTGGAGGGGCTGGGACATAGACTATTGGAGTGAAATACATCCAAATAAGTCAATTCGTCCCAACTAGTGACTAGCAATTTTTTTATTTATTTTTTTTAAGTGAAAACTTCTTTAGCCGGGGTAACGCAAAAATTTTATGAAACGACTAAGAAAAATGGACAATTTTTGGCTACGGTATTCGGTGTGAGATAAATAGTGGGGAAGACACCGTTATATTACCAACAAAAAAAATTTCTAAGAATTAAGCATATCGCACACCAGCCGACGACCAGACGCCTCGTCACTATCCCCAGTTTATATTCCTTTTTGTTTTAATATTTTCATTTGTTATATTTATCAGAGGTTTCCAATCCAAATTGATACGTGGCTAAATTTTATATGTACCTACATCTGTTGTAGTAAAATAAATAACTGTTGTTTAATTTTATTAAAATAATTATTTGAAATCTTAACTACATCAGTACATTGAAACGAAACAATATGAGACTTGCTTGATGTAAAGATAAAAAAAAATGAAAAGTAAATTATTAATTATTTAATAAATAAAGAAGTTCCATGAATAAACAACCAAAACCTTTTGCTTTTTTTAGTAGCAGCTTCATTAACACTCAAAATAAGTTTTTGCTAATTTTCAGTATTTAATAATATTTAAAAGTTTCTAAGTAATACTTTGTCACAAGCGTTCCCACATGGGCGCCCACCAATAGTCGTCTATAAACAGTCCCACTTATGAATTAACGGAATATTTATTAAATTTATCTAAGTAAAAAATTAATTAGTGTATTTTAGTTGGAATGTAAGCTATTAGTATTTTCATGCCTTCTTATAAAAAAAGGTGGGTGCCGCATAACCTCGGCAGAGGAACCCCACTTACCCACTGCCCACTTGTGGGAAACTCACATGGGCGCCCATTCATCATACTACCACCTCTTGAAGCTTACTAAAGTTATTATTATTATCAGGCAAATATAACAAGTGGACTCTACTAATCATCGATATTTTTTTAATGTCTAATGTCAGTTACAAGGACGTAAACAGAATGAATGTGAAACAAAAGTTGGATTTTCCAATCATTGAGACTGGAATAAGTAGATATTTATACCATAAAAAATTATCGATTATTTTGTGTATCTGCCACGAATTATATTTAAGAAGTGAATATAAACAATATCTACATATAAATAGACAAAATGATGAATACTAAACTCAAAGCGGACTCTTCTTTTTTAAACCCTGTTTATACACTTATATATTTTTATATACCTATGTTATGTATATACATCTTTACCTATTTACATTAAACAAATCCTACAAATTAAACTCTGTTATTCTCGGTTAAAAATAATGTTAAATACATTTTTAATTGTAAAAATGCTAATGTTTGAAGTAAGAATCTTAATTAATATTTTACTGATTTAGTTTTTTAACAAAAAATTATTTATAAATCTATGAACTACCAATTGCTTTTTTAATATAATGCTTGTTTAATAATTTAAAAAGTTTTATTATAAATTTTCGACAAAAAGTGTTTTTAAGTAAGGTATATTATTTTGGTTCATAAATCTATTTGTGAATATTTAAAAAAATCCCTAACATTTATTTCATTTTAATATTTTCTGGACCAATATTTAATTCGTAAACATTTTGAGAGATTATTTAAAAAATTCTAAATATTATATTAATCACACTCATTATACGAAGGGGGGAATAATATATTTATTTAATTTTAGGTATCTCTTTCAAATTTGAAACACTTATATTGTGAAGATTAATATTAACATTTATATAGAGAATTTATTCGATTCTAAGCAAGATATTTTTTTGTTATTTTTTTTTTTTGCAACGAAATTTTCTCTGGAGAGAGACGGACTGGTTTTTTTGTTATTTTTGTTTCCAAAAAATCATACAGCTGAAGCAACATCGAAGCTGGCTAAACTTGACTTAAATCCCTATATGTATCACTATAAGTTACAACCAGCTTAAAAGATGGAGGGTGTGGCTTAAAATCAAATAAATGCGGTAATTAATTAGTAACTAATATACAGCATCGAACCTTAGTGGTGCAGGACTATCGCGAAAGTGGAAAAAATCATAAATTCTCTAGTCGACAATATTTAATATTCAGAAACTTTTTATAAACAATTTTTTACTTATATATATGTCAACAGAAAATTTTTGCTGGGAGAGGGGTGAAACATTTTTAAAATGCATTTATAGCTATACCATTTATATAACCCAGGTAACCACAATATTCTAAGAATATTCTAAGGATATTCTAAGGACATTTAAATCTTCTTAGAATATTCTGGGGATATTGTGTGTTACCTGGGAAGAAAATGATAATAATAATAATAATAATTAAGAAAATCAAAAAAGATTTGCGTTTTCAAAATGAATAATTTTCAAATTGCGATTTAAAAATTTGAAATTATAAATATATTTATTATAGGACCATGTGTATTCAGCGACTCGGAGAAGGGGGGCGGGCACAGTCCCATTTGGGAGGCGTCTATGGTAGAAATAGATCAAATATTACATATATGTTATGTTATCTATCCATTGAACTTGTACTTTTATTAAATATTGTACATAATTATGCATTTATGACTCAATAAACTATTTTTCTTTTTCTTTGCAATCGATTCAATGCAGCTTCACGGCAACTCCCTTCAGATAGCTTACATATCAATCCTAAAATCATAGCGATTGCATACCCTACAGGCGTAAACACTATTATTTTCGCGCTCGAGTTTTCGAAAGTTTAATATATACATACTATATTAGGAGTTGGAGTATTGTTTTCACTCATTTTTTTATTGGGCGTTTAAAGGCGCATCGACTGCTAAGGTCATTAGCTCCATCACTCAAATTTTTATTTACTTGTGGTAACCTTAAAATGTATTAATCATGGAGTAAAATTATTTCCATGATTTTATCAACTCGCTTTCTTGTCTGTCTGTCTGTCTGTTCAGTACTAATTTCTCAATCGATTTTAAACTAACTTCCCGATGAGCTAGAGACTTGAAACTTTGAAAATTATAAAATAATTTCTCCTAGCTCCATACAGATTTATAACCCCATACAGATTGTCCTGAAAATTTGTGATTGTGAATTTTTAATAGCTATGAAAATACTTGTAAGATTTATAGTAAAACGAAAAACGTGGGGCATATGCAATAGATAATAGTAAGGTGGGTAGGGAGTAGCTGTCGAGAAAATTCACACACAAGTCCATATCTTTTGCAGTGCAATATAACTGTTAGTGACCTATGAGAACTATTCATTCATCAATTATGTATATCTATTGCATGCGCCCCACGTTTTTTGTTTTAAATCTTACAAGTATTTAAATACCTATTAAAGATTCACAATTACAAATTTTCAGGACAATATGTATGACGTTGGAAATTATATGCGGCTAGGAAAAATTATTTATATTTTTTAGTCTGTTTTAAAAACGTGGTAGATTAAAAAAAATTATTTAAATAATTTTACTATTTTTAAATATTTTTTTCTTTTTAAATATTAAAATCCAAATTATTAATTTTCTATTTCTTAATTATTCTTGTACATAAATAACATGCCTATTGGCTAGTAAATATCATTTTATTAAAACCAATAAATTGATTTATAAAAGACAATCTTAAAAGCAAAAATTTAATTAAAAAATTCTAATATATATATCTGTTAACATTAAATGAAAGCGAAAGTTAAAAACTTTTATCCGGTCACTGCCCTATTTTGGTGCACTTGGGACCAGACTCATTTTGATAGTGAACCAAGAGTTGAAAAAAAGATACAGAACCCAGCCGGGTATGATCCGACATCTTCCGCGTTAAGCCCGCAGATGCGTTCTCCATTTAGGCCTTGAATCCTCTGACTAGATCCTATAATCAAATTTTATATATAAAAGTTTTTAACTTTCGCTTTCATTTAATGGTAACATATAAACATTCTAAATAAAATTTATTATTGAATATCTGAACAAAATTCATCTGTTTCGATTCCCCAAAGAATGAATGGGAATTGTAGTAAATTTATATATATATATATATATTGTGAAATCTAATTTAAATTGTTTACTTAAGGATTCGGTCGCAGTGTTTATAAGTTAAACGTTTAGGCTGAAACCACCTAGCTAGGGTAATTTTAATGACAGAGAAACAAAGAGGTTGTCCTCTGCTTGATGCAAGTAAACATACACACATATATATCGAGATGATATATCTGTATATATATATATTATTTATTTGTTTGAGACTATAGTTTCGAGGACTTGGTCTTCATCATCAGTCTTTTTTAATTATAAATGTTGTTTTTCATGGAGTCAATATCGTATGGATATTGAAAATTTGATGTTCCTTCTTCACTGGTGGTCAGCTTACTGACTGATGATGAAGACCAGGTCTTCGAAACTATAGTCTCAAACAAATAAATTATATATATATATATATATACAGATATATCATCTCGATATATATGTGTGTATGTTTGTTTGCATCAGGCAGAGGACAACCTCTTTGTTTCTCTTTGTGAATCAACAACTCTGCTACTCTCGGCAAAACAAAAACTTTTCAATTAATTTTAATGAGTTATTTTTCAAGGGAGCTTGAAAATTGCAACGTTCGTATTCCATTTTCCTGAAACCGCTTGACCATGCTGATAAGAATTTCTCTTCAAAAATACCAAACCTAGATATTTAGTTATAGCTGTAACTTGAAATTCTAGTAATTTATTCATTTCCTTTCTTCCAACATATTTACCAGTTGGGTGCCGATTCTGAAAATTAATTTTATAGACAAAATTCAAAAAGAGAATTGATATTACAACAAAAAGTGATCTTCAACTGCCATAGACCACTTTAGGGTCTCCAACCAATATATAGATATAGTCCACTGAATAATATATTAATCATATTTTATATTTTTTGAAGAAAATTCTGTTGTCTAAATTTTTCTGATAAATGGCTCTTTTAATAAGGTAAAAAGATTGGATATGTAACGGCTAGAGTACAGAGTTTACCCTGCCCCCTTAAATTTTGTAAAATTTTAGTTGTAATTTTATTAACTATGTTTCACCTAGAACCTACACCATTCGCCCTGTACAAAATCAGATTTTGTTACTTATTTTACTTTTTTTCGTGTATTTGACGCCACTAAAAACGATATGATAGTTGCACTTGAACAAATTATATTAAATCGTTTCTAAGGAATATTTTGGTGAAAAAATGGTGTGTTTAGTAGCCCTTTATTTAGCTCCACGACAAATTACAAATTGTTGTTTTACATATTAATTGTTCATAAATTTTTTGAAAGAGATTAATCTCGTTGAATCTCAAAGGGGGGGCATTATTATAACTTTATTTAGTAATCAATTTCGATTCAATTCAGATAGTCGTGTTTAGAAAATTTTTTAAAATAAAACTTACAAAAGATTTCGATTCTGCTCGATTGTGTTTTATTCGGTTCGGTTCTCTGGGCTTCAGCTTGCTTTTGTATATTATTAGCGTCCAAATAGCTATAATTTTACCGCAGTTGCTTAAAATTCCATTTGTCTAATTTTCTACAAAAAATATTATTATATTCGTTTTCAGCGTACTCGAGTGTATAGTGTAAAATTTTTCGAGGGGTGGGGGGTTGGATTTAGTATAGAATATTAGGATTAAATTTATTTCTTAATTAATAACCATTCCCGAAATAGGTTGTGCCAAATTGATCGGAAAACATTGTAAATGAAAATATTTTATTTAAATTTTATGTTAATCACTAGAATATTTTAATGTATACAGTATTATAAATGTTAATAAGAAGTAACTGTTTGAAAAATAAATTGTTATTTCTGATTTTATCGATATTATATAATAAATGAATTGCAATAATTGCAAAAGAGCAATTTCTGCTCTGAAATCATATTCATTAGAGCTTGACTCTAGAATAGAAAATTGTGGACCACAGATTGTAAAACTCTAGTTTCGAAAAAGCCTTAGCAATAAAAAACACCAATATCTATTATATTAAATATAAAATTTCCATATTATATTTTCCATAAAAATAATTATCTTCCAAATAAATATTAAATTCCCTATGTAATTAAAAATAAATGTTTTTATAATGAATTTATTTATTAACTAATAATTCATTAATAAAACTTTTTATTGAATTAGTTCTTGCTATTAAATCATTCTAATATGCAAAATATGGCCTTAACAAAAATTGCATGCTGCAAGGAAATATATTCCCAGGTGGGTGGAACTTCTTTACAACTGATTACTTTTTAGCTTTGCATGTAAATACCATAATTCTCAAATAAACCTACATATTTATTGAGTATTTATCAAAAGTTTCCAGACTCTGAGTT
Source organism: Forficula auricularia (assembly GCA_024734495.1). NCBI lineage: Eukaryota > Metazoa > Arthropoda > Insecta > Dermaptera > Forficulidae > Forficula > Forficula auricularia. The sequence continues at coordinate 4,392,387 of JALMQS010000120.1, read as the reverse complement.
TAATCATTGTGGTGGATTGAAATTTATCCAAAAGAAAAGCAAAAAATAAAACTATCCATCATAGTATACCATACAATAAGGCCTTTCCTAGCAGATAATTTATGTATTATCTGAATTCTTGATAGCCTAAGTTTACTCGTCATAGCATAATATCTTAATGGTTAAAGGACTAGTTAATAAAGCCTTTAATAAAATTTAAATCGAAAAATACGTAAAAGTGCAATATTTCGCATCATGGAAGGAAGAGTGAGATCATTTAGACAAGTTTTAGTCGAATAGAAATTGTTCTCGCTGAGGAACTATTAAAATAGTAATAATAAAAAAAAAGGAATAAATAAAGATAATTCGGGAATCTTTGGACTAATCCATTTCTAAGAACTCTCAATATATTATAAGATCGAAAATATCTAAGTGCTATAGACAAGTCATAGCTTGAGGATTTAAGATTTTCTTTTAGGACAGGCTGATTCATTGTGGAAGATGGTCGATTTCCATCTCAGGGACTGTGGAGTTTAAGTCATAAGATTTAATTTCTGACTCCTACACTCACTCACACAAAGCTGTATCCGTTTAGGGGGAAGGTCCCAAAATATATTTAAAAAAATCTAATGTTAAATTTGAAAAATAACTATAATGATGCCGTATTCGATGCAATTTGCAAAAAAAAAAAAAAGAGGCGAAGATTAAAATATAATGTCAAAAAATGAAGGATACTTTTTTGGAGAGCATGGTTGAAAAGTCACCAACTGCTATATATACTCCAATATGTTATACTATTATAGGATCCAGAATGTTATTTTAAAATTTCTATATGTACTTAGAATTTATTTAATTTTCATTTATACTGTTATTAAAGTATATTTTGTTGATAACTTTATTTGGTATACCGAGAAACAAATTCTCCTTGCCTACTGTGCTATGAGGGAAAAAAATGACAAAAAGTGACCTAGACTAATAACTAATAACTATGATATGTCCCGAAACATAAATTATGTCAATAGATAAACTAATGCATTTAAGAAAACAGTGAAAGCTCAGATTCCGGAAACTTTTGATACATTCACTATTAATTATTAAGTTACTCGACCAGGGGTGTCAAGGTGGGTCTCAGATGACTTTTTGTGCCGGGCTCTGAAAATTATTGTTGGCTCTACAAAAATAAATATTTTAAAATTAAAAATTTTACAATTTTATATTTTAATCTAAATTCATGAATTAATTTGTAAATAAAAGCATCTACAATTTGATTATTATTTTCTTTAGACTTATTATATTTATTTCTATAATTTAATTTTTAGTCTCAATATAATGAATCCTTCACTATTGTGATTGATAATAAGAGCTTTGAATAATCGAGAAATAAATCACTTCTAATATATATATATATTGACATCCTTGGTTTTGAATTCTCACGAGGTAATTGCATGAGGTGGGTGGTTGTTTTGATTTCAGTATCCGTCTGAGCCACTAAATTATGAAAGCCCTAGCTCTGGCAGGTCACAAAATCCAGAAGCTTCGATAAATTCAACTTCAGCAGACGTTCATGTTCATGAAACACAAGAACATAGTTCTACTTATGATGGATCCATTGTCTTCCCTAAAGCCTAGAATATCTCAACTTCCTTTAATTCATCTCTCTTTAATTTGTTGTGAGTAATCACATTATTTATACTTTCTCTTTTATGGTGAATGGAATTTTCATTAAATCTATCTCTATGTATATGTTAAATTTTATTCTTTTTGTATTTTTAACTTTTTATATTATATTTTTTTTAAGTATGCAAATTACTATTTTTGTATTATATATTAAATATGTGTGAATTAATGTCTAAATTTGGTGGTTCTAATCTGAATATTATTTTGTATATAACATAGTGAAGAAATTTTTGTTTTTCAGAGGATGAGAAACAAAATAAGTGTTTGTTTACGACTTATCAATTGCAACGTTTCGTCACTTTTATTGCAGCTTCTTCAGACTCTACAAAGGAGTAAATACATATATCAAAAAAACACATTCAAAAACAAAAATTCACTGAACTCAAAATCAATTTCATTTATAGCTTGATAAATAAAGCTCCAAACACTTTGTCATTTTTTTAAGCTCTGCCATTAATATACATACAGACACTCGAATGCATCTCTATTTTTAACCGACTTCAAAAAAAGGAGGAGGTTCTCTATTCGACTGATTTTTTTTTTTTTTTGTGCCTATGTTACCTCATATCTCCGCCAATTGTGAACCGATTTTGAAATTTTTTTTGCATTGGGTCCAGTCTACCTTCAGATTGGTCCCATTTTTTTTCATAGGTATTAGACCTTTTTTGTTAGGTTTGTTCAGGACTAACTTCTTTGTTTATGAACCGATTTCGATGATTCTTTTTTATTGGAAAGGGGTATCTTAGGGATGGTGCAATATTAATTTGGTCAAGTTCTGATGATAGGATCACTATTAATAACATCACTAAAAAGAGAAAAATAAAAATAATTTTTAAAAAATAAAACCGACTTCAAAAAAATTAAATGCAACCAATAAAATACACTAAAAGGTATAAAATAATTATTATCTTATTTAGTTACAACTAAACTACGAAATATTAACATGAAATTACTTTTTGAAGTCGGTGCCAAACATATACCTTTTATGAATCGCACTCGATCTTAGTACGTTTGGTGGGTACGCTCGCTTATAGGTATAGTTTGTTTGGCACCGACTTCAAAAAGTAATTTCATGTTAATATTTCGTAGTTTAGTTGTAACTAAATAAGATAATAATTGTTTTATACCTTTTAGTGTATTTTATTTGTCGGTTTTATTTTTTTCTTAAAAATTATTTTTATATCATCAATCAAAAACACCAATATCAAAAAATATACAATCATAACTTTTACAATTTCACTGGTAAAATTGAAAACATTTCAAAATTAGTCAAAATATTATAAAACTATATACAAAAATCAGTCAAAATATCTTAAAAAATATATATACAAGCGAAGGGAATTTTTTCCTTTATAAATTAATTTATCTTTATTACTCTACGTTGGTCAAATTCAAATGATCTCAAAAGATTCAACATAAGACTATATAAAAAAAATTGATAATAATGCGAATACAATTTATTTTAAATTTCCCTATATAAAAGGATTGTCAGAATCTATTTCGAGATGCTTTACAAGAACACATGTAAAACCTGCGTTCTATAATATAAAAACGGTAGGCCAATTATATACAAGATTAAAAGACAAAACACAAATAATGAAACGTTCAGAATTGGTATATCAAATAGAATGTGATAATTGTGAAAAGGTTTACATTGGCCAGACAAAACAAAAACTGGAAAAAAGAATTTACCAACACAAAAAGGATTGTGAGATTTCGAACAAAGGTAAAGTGGGCCAAACAGCATTAGCTACGCACAGATTTGAAGAGAATCATAATTTTGATTTCGATGGAGTGACAATACTCGATTATGAGCAAAACCTGTTTAAGAGAGAGCTAAGTGAAATGATCTATATATATATTTAAATGACTCTATGAACTTCAGGACAGACACGAACCATTCAAGTTGTATACCTATATAATAATTTATTGAACAATTATAGGGTTCGTAATAATAAAAAACGATGAAAAAAGAAAGGATTAATTACTTAAATTTTGGTGTTGGACTTGTGGTGTATGAGTGAAAAAATGTAAACAGTAATATATTAATTTTAAAAGAGACTAATGACATAATGATTGAAATTTAATGTATTGATTCTTCGGAAACTATTATAAAGATTATTATTATTTTTATATAGTAGTATAGTAGTATGTTGAAAATTTTGAGATCATTTGAATTTGACCAACGTAGAGTATTAAAGATAAATTAATTTATAAAGGAAGGAATTCCCGTCGCTTGTATATATATTTTTTAAGATATTTTGACTGATTTTTGTATATAGTTGTACATTGTGAATAGTTTTATAATATTTTGACTAATTTTGATATGTTTTTAATTTTACCAGTGAAATTCTAAAAGTTATGATTGTATATTTTTTGATATTGGTGTTTTTGAGTTGTGATGATAAAATAGAGATGTATTAGAGTGTCTGTATGTATATTAATTGCAGAGCTTAAAAAAATGACAAAGTGTTTGGAGCTTTATTTATCAAGGTATATATGAAATTGATTTTGAGATGAGTGAATTTTTGTTTTTGAATGTGTTTTTTTGATATATGTATTTGCTCCTTTGTAGAGCCTGAAGAAGCTGCAATAAAAGTGGCGAAACGTTGCAATTGATAAGTCGTAAACAAACACTTATTTTGTTCCTCATCCTCTGAAAAACAAAAATTACATTAATAAATTATGGAACTGAATCCCAATGATGATAGTGAAGAAAATATTAAATCTTTAATTTTTATGTTTATTTAGCGACAAGATGGATTCTACAGGCCTCAAAGTTTTTATCATCGACCTCCACCTAACCAACATTCCCAAAAACCATCAGAAGAAGGAGGAATATTTTCTAGCATTAGTAGTGGCTTTAATAATTTCGTTAGTAATATTTTCGGATGAAGAGTCTTCTTCATAGGAATGAAAATTAAAATTAACTAATTTATTTTTCGCATATTGTTTCAACGTGAATATATATAATATATATATATATAATATATACAGTGTCCCATAAGTCTGGAAACAGAGAAAATGATTTTTTTTTTGCTTCTGTTCAGTGATGAAGTGAACTTTTGTCTCTGGAGCGATTAATCGGCAAAAGGCACGTTACTGGTCAGAAAGCAATCCTCATTAGATGGTTCCAGCAAAAGAACAGGGAATTGAACGGATCATAGTTTGGTGCGAAATTTGGAAAGATCGGATCATTGGCCCTTTCTTCTTCGATACGATTGTGACAGGTTTTGCATACGTGAACTTGGTTCGTGAAGAAGAATTACCCAGTTCATTTCCTGAATAGTTTCAACAGGACGGTGCTCCTGTCCATTACAGCTTGTCAGTTAGGATCTTGATAAGCAATTTCCTGACAATTGGATGGGACGTCAGGGACCGGAGGAGTGGCCAGCACGAAGCCCAGACGTGATACCTTTGGGGCCACTTGAAGTCATTGGTGTTTTAGGAGAAGATTTTTCTCGTACTATCTGCAAGACCACATCACTGAAGCGTGTTCACAAGTAACACTAGACATCATTCAACGTGTTTTCCACGATTGGGTGGTCCGGCTGCGACAATGCATGGCACCCAATGGCAAACATATCGAGCATCTTCTGTAATGCAACATCTGTCACAGAAGTATCGAAGAGGGGGCCCCAGTGATCCGATCTTTCCAAATTCTGAAGCATGCGTTCAGTGTCCTGTTATTTTGCTGGAAGCATTTAATGCTCATTAGCGTTGCTTTCGTCCAGTAACGTGTATTTTGCCAATTAATCTCTCCAGTAATATAACTTCACTCCATCACTGAACAGAAACAAAAAAATAACAATATCATAATTTCCCTGTTTCCAGACTTATGAAACGTCCTGTATATGTTAACATATCTAAAATTAAACTATTAAAATGTACTTTTGTTTTAAATTATTAAACAAATTCCCTGAGATTTGTTAATGCAAATTCTTAAATCTTTAGGTTTTTTTTTGGTTATTTTTATTTATCAAATGTTTTTTTATCTAATAATGTATCATTAGTTATTCTATCAAATTTCATTCTTTTCAATTTTAAAATTATTCATTTATCAAGATACTCCTTAATCAGATCGTATTATTATATAAGAAAATATATTAATATAATTTTTAAAATTTCAATAATATTCATGATTTAATAAGTAGACAAAAGTACTATTTTTGGTATGATTCTCCTATAACTTAGATCTATATATTCCAATAAAAACTTATTATAAATTCGAAAGTTATTCTAGAATGGCGTTTCTTCATTCTCGCTTTTTGTTTTTCTCAACAACTTAATCCGTTTAGAAAAAAAAAAACTTTAGAATTTATACCTATATATTATACGATATATAATTATATATGAAATAAATCAAATTATTTATTTATGAAAAATTAGATAAATATTATAAAAAAATAAAAATGCTTCTTTTAGCACTATAATTAAATATAAATTATTATTAAATAAATAGAAAATGTTATACATTTAAGAATGGTAGTATTAAAAAATATGTATTTATTTTTTATAAAAGACTTTTTAATTAAAATTTATAAGTTATGTTATGTAAGACTGTAAAACCCGTTGAGGTAATAAAATAAATCAAGTAAAATTGTTTCTGTATTATTGTCTAGAAAAAACCTCTTTTTCTAAAAATAATTTCTTCCATTTAAAGATGTTGACTTTTTCTTCTGAATAATTAAAAGACAGTTTATACAAATTAATATTTTTATTAGATTTAAAAGTTGATTGATTAGATGAACATATAATTGATTATAATATTTTTGTATTCATTAGATAAAATTAAGAAAATAAATCAATCAAAAGTACTTACTTTCCATTCATTCAAAGGCTTTTTGAGCTCTGAAAAAAAGAAAAACGTTTAAAAAATAGAAAATCTCATAGAAAAATATAACAAAAAAAGTTTAATATTAATTTTTCAATTTAAATAGATTTCATTTTATTAAATTATTTTTAGGAATATTATATATGGGGTGAATCACAACCAGTATAAATAAATTTGGGGTATTGTTGGGAGGGACAAAAAAATGTATTATGAACAAAAGTCGTATTTCAAACCCTTGCAGAAATAGAAATAAAAAAAATAAGAAATTAATATTGTTTTATTCAGGGAACAGGGTGCGCATGGGGGCCGAAAAGAGAAATTTCTGCTATATAAACATTTCATCGGAATATCAAAAAAAATTAAATGTTCTACTTCTGCAAGACTTGCATTTCTTAAACATGTATACGTATTTATTTTGATTTACAATTATCTATACCGGCTTTAATAATAATTTATATAATTTATTCCCTAATAAATCGATTTTCTTGCAATCTTTTTAAAACTGTGAATACACATATTTATAAGTGTACTTTATACTTAGAAATTTTTTTCGATAGTCCTTGCGGCACTAAATTTGTAAATATTGACCTTTGAAATTTGCATATTTAACACGCAAACCCTATCTCGATTGATGTTAAAGCGACTGTTTCATTAAATAACAATCGTAATTTTCTTAAAATTATTTTGAAAAACTGAGAATCATTAACTGAAGATATAACAAATATGTTTCTGTTAAAATAATTGTATCAAGCGGTATTCGTTTTGTATGAAAAATGTTAAAAGTTAGATACTTTTGATGGTTTCATTTTTTTCTCTCATGGCATGGCAAGTAAGAGATGGCGACTTGGCAACGTCGCACTAAAATCACTCATATTTCCATATCTAAAAAAACTTCTGCAGCTGGTGCGTTTGAGATTTTTATCTAATTCTCTCAACCTAACTATTCTCATCTGGAATTTCACATTGAGCTGTTTCATGAAGTGTTATTTTTTTTATTCTTTGTCTTTTAGCGTTGGTAAGAATGTAATATTGCCAGATCTGAGAAACGACGCATTGAAAATATTTTTGCCTTTCTGCGAATGTGAGAGTAGGGGAAGGAGCGAACTGCACCTGAGCTATATTAGGGAACGTCCTTAAACAAAAGACCTTTTCTAAGTATCTTACCTTCTATAAATAGCGCCTAGAATTCGTTCACTCATAATATATCGTTCTTGATTTTGATTGTCAGTTCTATGCCAAGATTCCCTAACAGCATTCCAGTGCATACTGTGACTTTCGAGAAGTGATTCTCTAGATAGCATATTATGCCCGTCCTATAAATAGAAAAAAAATTCAAAAATTACAATTTTCTATTTTCTATTTTTTTACCATTCTAATACTCACAGTAACCTTCTTAAATTCTTCAAAAGAAAGTTTTGGACGGATTATTGGATTGGGTACACGATGAGCTGAACCTTTGTAAGCCAAATTTGGAGGAAGCGGATTTGGAGGTGGTAACTTGTAGGTGTCCTTAACAAGTTCAGCATCAGAATCTGAATCAGAATCTTCTTTCTCCTTTTTTATTTTTCCTTCTTTTTCTTTTCCATCCCCATTTTTGTTTTCTTCATCTGATGGTGGGGGTTCTGGAGTTGGAGTTCTTTGTTTTATATTAAGATTTTTTTAATTTTTCAATTTTAACATAGAGACATAATATATAGATATTAAAATATACCGTATTAAGTGAAAAAAGATCAAATTTATTAACTTCCAAACAATATTAAATAAACGACGATTTTCACTTGTCTCTTTCCTTTTAATAATAAAAGGCTGTACATTTGATGATTCATTGAAACTACTATAAATATAAATGATAAAGGAATCTCAAATCTTCAAAAAAATCTTTTAACTTGACTAATTAATTCCCCATACAGAATTTCAATTGATATGAAATATATTCGTTAAAGAGTAATTAATTATTGATAAACAAAGTGAATTATTAAAAATTTTGAGCTTTTTTTGAGAAAATGGGAATAACTGTACATATATGAAAACTGGTCCTTTGTTTGGGCCAATTCGAGTCAAAACACCTTGATGTACTCCTTCTAGGTGATACCTGGCTTAAATTACGATGTTGTATGGCAAACGAACAATTATAATAATCTAGGACTTTACAGATTTTAAAATATTAATGCAACCCAACATTCTATTATGTTTAATAAATTTTATTTATTGAAAAAAAAATTCAAAATTTTTAGTTCATATTTTAGTTAATTTTTCTCTAAAAACATTTAAATAGTTAATTTTATTTCAATTATTCATTGCAAACCATAAGAAATTTAAAGGAAATTCTGTAATTAAAATATTACTATAAAAATGAAGTAGTTTAATAACAATGACTTCTGTAACTGGATTTTTAATAAAATTCAATAAAATCCACTTTATGGGCAACCTACCCAAACTATTCATTCATACCTTTCTTATAGATATGAAAATGCCGTTATTTTTATATTTATAATCGATCAACAACATCAATTTTAAATATTAAACTGATCAAGTGGAAAATTAAATCTTACTTTATATTAAGAGTAGAATTTCGTGGTTGGTTTGCCATCCAAGCACGACAAATCGGATACAGAGGAGTTTCATCAGTAAACTGTGCGAGATCTACAGTCCTATCAAACAATTTCATTACATAAGTATGATGGAAGGCAGCATCGTCGGATTCATCCCTACGGCGTCTTTTACGAGATCCTCTTCCAGTTAATGGCGGTGTTAACTCACGTATTGTTGATCTGCGTCTGAAAGAATTGATTAATATATAAATATAATGAAGTGTTTCTATTTGCAGTACTAAAGTTGGCTGAAATCTAACAAATTAATTAAAGTAGTAGTGAAGGAAGGCTCAGCGTCTTCACTGCAGGTTTCGAGTTATTTGCAGAAAGACAAAACAACACCATGTTAAAAGCATTATCTACAAGTGTTATCTATTCAGATAAAACTAGATAGAATATATGGCCAAAATTGTTTATTAAGAGGTGGTTTTGTGAAAATTGTTCTAAGAACAGTTCAAGTATTAAGAGAAGACTTTTAGGGATTGAGGGGTTCTGATTAAGTTTATTTTTGCTGACAAAGTGAGCTGAGGCTATTCAAAAAAAATGTTTATATAAAATTTTAATTAAAAATTGTAACAAACAGAGAATGGTTTTGTATATTTTTTATTATATATATATATTGAATATATGTATATATTTAGTAAGTACCTGGAACACCGAGCGATGCTCGGTAATTTTTTGATTCAGTTAAAAGACATATATTAATGTTATTTTTAATTTTAAATTCAGTTAAAAAGGTCGCCAAAATAAAATAAAATTGAAATAGAACTTAATTTATATTTTTACTAACGTTTTGACCCCCTATTGCTATCATTAAGACATATCACTGGCCGTAAAGTTTTGAATGTAATTGTAATTAAAAATAATAAGCGATGCTCGATAACTTTTTGCTTCTAAATAGATTAAATTTCAAATTTCAAGGCTCTGCGACTTACCGAAGACGATATATGAACGATTAAAATATTTATTTTGCGACATGACTAATTTACACCCCCTTTATTTCAATCTGATTAAAATCTATACACGACTAATAACTCATGACACTTGATAAGTACACCAATTTATATATATATATATATATGTATGTATGTATATATATATAAATTGGTGTACTTTTCAAGTGTCATGAGTTATTAGTCGTGTATAGATTTTAATCAGATTGAAATAAAGGAGTGTAAATTAGTCATGTCGCAAAATAAATATTTTAATCGTTCATATATCTATATAAGATTAATATAAGAAGCATACTCTTACGATTTTCTAGCTGAGGATTTATGTTGATATTCTTCATCTTCATCTTCGTCGTCTAATAGATGTTCATCACCATCAAATTCAGATTTAACACGTAATTCCTTTAACAAAAAGTAGATTTGAGTATAATGTTAGAAGAGAATTAGAAAATATTAGGATTACCTTAAGAACATCCTTCAAATGATCGGTTTCATCTTCCTCATCCATAGTGATATCTGCAAAAAAAACTCAATAATCATAATCTTTATCAAATAAGATATTTTTTGATAAAAATTTAACAAATGAAACACTGTTCTAGTTTTTATAAGGGTGTTATATTATTTAGTATAAAAAATTATATTTTAACTTTCACATTGCTATTCATAGAATGTGGAAGTATTGCGATGGGCTGTCTGGGTCCTAACTCTTTGAGAGCTTGTATCTCAGAGATGAAAAAAGTTAATTTCATTTTGTAAATTCTAGATGGAAACAATCGATGACCTTAATAGTTGCAAACCGGATTTAGGACATCAAACCAGAAATTGGGGTTCCCAGGGGCCAAAAATCCATTGGTCAGTGAGTATGTACGTACCCCCCCCCCCCCCTGCGTTTCGCAATCATAAGTCTCAGATCTACGAAAATCGAAACTTAAGCTCAATTTAGGCTAGAAGGAGTACAGCAAGCTTTTGGTTGAAATCGGAAAACCGGAAGTGGACATTTACATGAAAGATTTTTCGTTTTTTTTTATTTTCTCAAAAACGGCTCTAACGATTTTTTAAAAATTAGTGTATTTATCAAGTGTCATGAGTTAATAGTCGTGTCAAATTTTTAATCCGATTGTAAAAGAGGAATTAGGAGTGTCGTAAAATAAATATTTTAATCGTTCATATCTCGTCTTCTTCGAAAAGTCGTAGAGCCTTGAAATTTGAAACTTAGGCTATCTAGAGACTAGAAGAAGTATAACAAGATTTTGGCTAAAATAGAAAAACCGGAAGTTGATGTTTACGTATGTAAGAATGTACCCCCCCCCCCTGCGTTTCTAAATCATGAGTCTCAGAGATACGAAATTCGAAACTTAAGCTTGATATAGGCTAGAAGGAATAGATCAAGCTTTTGGTCGAAATCGGAAGTGGACATTTACATGAAAGATTTTTCGTTTTTTTTGATTTTCTCAAAAACGGCTGCAACGATTTTTTCAAAAATTAGTGTATTTATCAAGTGTCATGAGTTGTGTTAAATTTTTAAAAAAATCGTTGGAGCCGTTTTTGATAAAATCAAAAAAAAAAACGAAATAAAGAAATGGGGTGTAAATTGGTAGTGACGGGCGAACTTCAAATAAATGAAAATGTGAAAGATGAGTGGTGAACACACCAGTTGATTTTAATATAATATGAAAATTATTTGATGAAGTAACATCTATTGAACCAATCATATACATATTTTTTATTTGTTATACTTTACAATAAAATAAAAAACATTCATTAGAAAACAAATAATTTTTAAAATTCTAAATATTTAATTGATTGGAAATTGGACTTTCATGTAAGGAGAGGGGCGAGGGTGTGTGAAAGAACAGAGTGCGGCAGCCACTTCGGAAACTTGATTAGTCAAAGCTTGAGCCTTTAGAAAGAAGGTTGGACATCGAAAACACAAGTTTAATGGAATATTTCCATTCTGATATCAAATAAAGAAGAAAGGGATAACATATTATAGAAAGATGAGAGAAATTTGGTGAGTCATCTATAATCTTTTAATAAGGTATTTATAAAGTTTTAAAAATTAATCATAAATTCTCTATCAAATTCTGAAGCTATTTATTAAAAGAAAACGGAACTTTATTTAGATAACTTTATTATTTATTTTAGAGTATTTTTATGTATCAGCAAATTAAATAATTATTATCTAATCAAATTGAAGCAATCAAAAATCATAGGCATTATATTGTGTCATCAATTTGTATTGAATTAATATTAAGAAATATAGAAATAGTTGACGCAATCACTAACAAAAGAATTTAACTTTAAATATTTTAATAGCCATAATACATTTCATATTGTCTCGCAAAAAATTTTCCAGTAAAATAATTGTTTTATAATGAATTATGAAAATTTTTAAAGTGGTTTTTTAACATTTGATAACAAATTATAAATTTTCTTTCTTTAAGTGATGAAAAGATACAAATTGAATTTTGGATTCTAGAAGGGAAGAGGGAGAGATAGAACGTAGGAAATATTTAAAGTTATAGGAAGGTCAGTGATAAAGAATAAAAAGATAAAAGACAAAAAGGGAATTGAAGTCTCTAGAAGTTATAGGAACAAATAATTATCGAATGCATTAGTTTCCATAAAGGAATATAGACTTTATGGGAAAATTCCTTATTACTTCTAAACAAGGATTTAAAGGGATTATTAACTTGATCTCATTAAAAATTATAATATAATATTTAAGATTTTAAAGAGATTTGTTGAGGTAAGATGTTAATCCATTAAATTTTTTTATAAATGTAAATATTATTCAAAAATGTATGAAACGCATTCGTTAATTCGTTTGTTTATGCTTTCTAGAGATTGCAACTCTTTTCCCACGATCTACGTTAAGTAGTAATTCAAGATCCGCATCCGACCCAACAAATGAAATTTATTTTTCCTATTTTTCTCGAGTTCAATCCCGACATATAGGGGTTATCTTGTTGGTGTTAACACATTCTTGCATCAATATAATAAAAAAATCAAATATTAATCTTGGGGGGGGGGGTCGGATAGGGGTTAGCATGTCAGCCTGCTAACCAAGTGGACCCGGGTCCGAATCCGGCTAAAACCTGACCCCGGGGAGAGGTAGAGACAAATTTAAAAAAATAAATAGTTAGTATCGTAAATTGGCTTATGCCTACCTAGAAAGGCCGAAAAGCCAAAAAAAAAAATATTAATCTTTGGCTATTTGATCCTTTTTCATAATAATTTATTGTTGAAAAAACTCCCTATCATTAAAAAGATATATATTAATTAAATTTAATGTTGTGGCGATTAAGTAGCCGGTGTGATTTTTTTCAATTTTGAAAGCTATGTCATCGTGTGACTTTTAAAGAATTCCGAACACTCACTTATTTAAAAGATAAATAATTTTGGGTAAAACCATCAAAATTTGGAAATCGTAATGTTAATAATAATAATGCCAACTGCTTTAAGATATTCAAAGTATCGATTTCAGAAGAAATGCTAAAGTTCAGTAACGTTTTGCGTGGTTAGTTTTAGATAGTTTAGTTTCCTAATTACAGGTATGCTGTGTGCATTAGAATTAAATGTAAAGGGGATTTTAAATTTTAAGAGTAGCTACCCTTATCTCTAGTAAAAACTCAACGGCTATAGCTATACCCTTTAAAGGGATAGACTATTGCCAGTATTCAAATTGGAATAAGTTGACTGATTAAAATAATAAAAAAACTTTTAACACCAATAACTTGTAAAGCATGGATGGGAAAAACTTAAAAGTAAAATTAAATTAAATTTTCTTAAGGTAGTTGTTTCGCGACAATACTAGCAAAAAGTTAATGCTAGAGCATATAAAGCAGACAATAAGGATTCATAATTCATAAGCCCAAAACTTTTTGCTGTTTATGTACCAATTCTAGCCAATCCCGTGCTCGTTTGACAAATTTGGCACCATTGTAAGAGATTGAATATTTTTATATTAAAATGACAGATAAAATACATTTTAAATTTCTATAAAAATCGTTTTGTTATTTTTTAACAAATGTAATCAACGCCTACGTTACACCTTATGAGAATAATAATTTTGAAAAAATCTACCGCATGCGCGCTTTATACATCTTTCGCTGGTTAAATAAATGCGCTGTTGCAAAATTGTTTTTAGTGTAAATTTTTTTTATACATTTTTCATTATTTATTCATTATTTATCTCAGAATCTGTGTTGTAACTATGAATCAAAATCGTCTTAAAATATGTATTGGTTATTGTTTAATGTTGGGTTAGTTTTTTATAAAAATGGTAATGTTTCTTAATTATAATTAAATATGTATGTAAATTTTCCGATATCCCGTATAGTGCAAAGAATAAGAATCTGAAAAACTCTATTTTTGAAATTTAATATCTACGGAACTATATTGTTCATAAATTTCGTTTTGCCACCAATCGATGCAGAAGTATTTAAATAATAATCTAGATAAGAGTAAATAAATATTATATTTAATATTGATTTACTATGAGTTAAGGATACTAGGTCACTTATTTCACATTAAAAATTAAAAAATTAAAAGATATAAATTTTTTTTTCTTTTTCAATATATATATTTCGGGCTATCAACCCATCTTCAGGAAGTACAGAAAGTTACTTTGGTGCATATGGCACTATACCAGGAGATGTTTGTTTTTTTTCACCGTATCTTCGGTGTGGACTCCATTAATAGTAGCCAAATGGCTAGAAAATGAGATTGGCAAAGTTTCATTTTATGAAGGAAAAACTGCGATTTTTTGCAAAAAATTGCAGGTTTTTCAAAATTTTAACCTCATTGCAGCACGAGTAGTAATATTGTAGGACCAATAAAGGTATTCCAAGCAATAAAACCTTTAACTGGAGATAATTACTGTTAAAATCCTAATTTGTCTGGGCTATAAAAAAATTTTGTATTTCAATTTCAGTCTTCTGTTTGTGAACAATGACCTCCACTCGCACTAAACCTTTCCCCCTCATCCCCCTCCAATTTCAAAATTTACCGAAATTTGAAGCTAGCTATTAGGTTTAGGGAAAGCGGTGTTGGTTTATAGTGAAACATATTAAACAAAAGGAATTATTATTTAACGGGTTATAGTGGTGTTTCACAAAGAGAAATAAAATTAAAAAAATTAAAAAATCTTTTAAATTATTTTGGAGATTTTTTATTTATCTCTATACATATTTCGGGCTATGAACCCTTCAGGGTTCATAGCCCGAAATATGTATAGAGATAAATAAAAAATCTCCAAAATAATTTAAAAGATTTTTTAATTTTTTTAATTTTATTTCCTCTTTGTGAAACACCACTATAACCCGTTAAATAATAATTCCTTAGCTATTAGGTCTACAGAGTTCATTCTGATCTCAAATTATAGAAAATTTAATCTAGTTTAAAAATGCCTAAAGTGAACTTTGTCGAAAAAGTGCTCCTTTATGGTCAAAATAAGGGGGGGGGGGGGGGGGGGGGGGGCGAAAAAAGTGTAAAATTTTTGCAGTTTTTGGGATATTCGAAAGTGATCCTGGGGGGCTGCCGAGGTCGAAAACTTGGATTTTGCATCTCAATCCTATTACTACCATTTGATGCAACTTAAGATGTACACGGTTACTGGACTAAATTAAGTTCGAATGACAAAAGATGCTCAACGCTCCCCTACTGCCTAAAACAAGTTCACAGCCCTTCAGCATCCTCACACCGCCCCCCGTGGGGCGATATCGCCCCCGTTGAAAACCACTGCTCTAGATTATGTTCATCTCTAAAAATACAGCTTGTCACTTTTTGAGTTAGACAAATTTAGAAAGGAAAAAAAGATTGAGAACCCATGATCTAAGATAAAACCCGTTTTAAGATATAAAATAGGCACTAGAGAAATTCTAAATATTTTTTTAATAATGAAATGAAAATGTTTTAAATGAATATTTTAAGAATAAGCATTTATGTTTATATAATTAAATAAATGAGAAAGTTTAAATAATTATTTATTTAAAATTTGGCAAAAATATCTTATAGTCTTAAAATGACCATTTTCACGTAGAGAAATTATTTTAAAATTTAATAAAATTAAAATGTTAATATGTAAAATATATTCAATTATTTTTGATTTATAATACCATTATCGTCATCCTCTTCTTTCAAATTTGTTTTTAATGATGTTTGATGGGCAATACGTCTTTTTTTAACCATGTTGATCTGAAAATTGTAATTAGTCAATTATGTTTTGTAAAAAGTAAAAAAGTAATGAATAATAATGTCAGGTTAAAAATTTAACACTTACGAAATAATCAGAAAAAATTTAAGTTATATTATATTGTATTTATTTGTTAGAACTTAGAAATCATCATAAGAAAATTATGAATGTCAAATTTAAAATGTTTTGTTTACACAAAATGTTAAAAATGAATCGGAATAGATGGCGCTTCTAACTTCGCATTTAAATCGTTGAGCGCCATTTTTGAAATTATACAAGTGAAATTAGGAAGTTAAAATAGTTGTCAAGGTATCTTCTGCTTCATCATTTGGAATAAAAACTTGTAAAAATTCTGGAGAATCAACACAAAAGCCTGATATTTCAAATGATTTTTTAGTGTAGTATAATTTTTGATGTTCAAGCTGGGAAGAATTATATAAAACATTATATATCAAAAATTTTAAATCACAGTGACTAGAAATATATTATAATAAATTAATATAATATAGTTTTAATTATATTAAATTTTTTGCAAAAAAAAACTAGCTGTTTTAGATCTTTAATATTTGTTCCAACCAGGGATGTTGCGGATGCCGATTTTTTCACATCCACGGATGCGGATGTTTAAAATCTTATATAAATATAGTAAATGAATGGAGAATTAAAACAATGATAAAGTAATTATTAACATTTTTATTAATGAAAATTAGTATTAAGTATAATGCACCTATTTTTTTTAACTTTAAAAATAGGAGCATTATACTTAATAAAGAGTAATATTGCCGCCTTTTCTGATTAAAGGCGGTTACGCAGAGGTTCTTAAATTAAACCCGCGCTACTAAATAATTGTTCGCGAAAAATAAAGAATATTGGGTAAAAGCAAAGCTGATAATTTCCTATTTTAACCGCCAATTTCGTTGTCAAAAGGCTTCCCCCACTCTGCTCACCTCTCCCACCCCTATCTTAGTTATTGGACCGCTCCCAGGGTGCAGCACTCAACGAATATTGACCCGGGGATTTTAAAATATAATTTGATTCCGTCAAATCGGTTTTTAATTAAAAGTGCAGTAGATGAAAAATAATGTAATTATTAATATTATAATAATATAATAAATATTATTAATATTATTTACAATATTTTTATTAAATCAAATCACGTAATAGAACCGAATATGTGCAAACGACTCTGGTTCGGTTAATATATATTCAGTTCGGCTCGGTTGGGTTCGTATAGCTCCTTTTCGGGCTGGTTTTTAGACGGTTCGGTTGGCGTCAGCCGAACTGAATATATATTAACCGAACCTCCGAAAGTTAAGTCCGGACGGGGTGTGTTTTGGACTCCCATTTTTTCCTAATCAAACACACATTGAAAACCGAACAGCCAATCGTCGGATATAAATAATAGTGAAAAAAGCACCTTGGACTCTTGTATTTCAGTGAAGAAAAAAAAATGAGGGCATCTGATTTTCAGTTCAGCCAAAAGTATTGCTGTATAAAAACAGTGTCAATTGAAAAAGTATGTTTAATGAGACTCCTTTTATATGAACTATATATTTTCAAATGAGCGATTTTAATTCCCGCTCTCTTTTATTATAATATACATAAAAATAATGATTTATCGCCAAGTTGACATTCATTAGTTCAGCGCGACAAGGGATAATGGTGCGCCACTGGTGGGGGAACACTGATGACAGCGAACCTGGCGGTGATAAAACATAACATCACATTGACAAACAGCTTTGTCTGAGCCGAATATTGTTATAAAACTATAAACTTAACCTACAATAAAACGTATTACCGGTGTAACATAATGGCATTTACATGGAGATTTTAATTTAATAAACTGAGCTAAGACTAATATAAAGATTTCCCAATAAACAATTATTTACACACAATGATCACTGTATCACAATAACACTCAAAATATCTATCTATACGATAAGTAATCCACACCGCAAACAAACACGTAATGATTTATTTACAAGAAATAAATGATGCACCACAACAAACGCGTCGGATCTTGTCACCAGTTTTTTCGCTCCCATTGGACATTGTCACGTGCGAACGGCACGCGCCATTCGCCAGCTCTGCCCAATTTCTTTCTTGTCGCAACTTGTATTAACATCCGCATTGATTATTGCGGATGCGGGTGTCCAAATCTATGCGGAAGCTCCGCATTTGCGGATGCGAATATTCGCAACATCCCTGGATCCAACTAATAAATTTATTGTTATTTTATTCAAAATAGCAAAGTGTATCCCCCTTGAATATTTATGACAAAAAATATCTGCCCTGATCATCTGATTGACATCAAGATTCTACTTTCAACTAAGTAAATTCCAACATTTTTTTATCATGATAAAAAAATGCAATATTCCATAAAGGAATTTAGCCATTTCAATTATATTGGAAATAATAATTACAAGACCCATAGATGTTTATGCCCTAAACAAATTCCAAAAATTAGTAATTATTAATTTTTTACAATCTTTTTTTTATAATGATATTGATAGAAGAAGTTGCTCCAAAAAGGTACAACTCTTTAAATTCTATATTAACAAAGAAAATAAATAAGAAACATTTACTTACATTGATTCTATCAAATGAAGGATTTATTATACCAGGGCTCTTCAGCATTTATTTTACTTAAATATCCAAAGATTTTTCTATTGCCATTTTGGATCTTTCATTTTCTTGACGTGCAAATTTGACTGTAATTTGTTTAACTTCTTCTTCCTCATCAGAATTAAGTATAAAAAGGATAAAAGTATAATACTTTCATTTTCTTTTGTTTTTGTGTGTCGATAACAATGCCCTTTTCCATTTGGTTATCCCATAAGTGAAAATATTATATTTATTCACAATGTATACAAGGATAGGATCTTGAGTCCCAACTAGTGTTAAGTCAAGTATACACTTGCGAGCTGAGCGGCTCATAAGCCGCTCATGGAAAAAATGAGTGCCCGAGCCTCCATGAGTACTTTGAGAGCAAATATGGATCGCGAGCGATCAGTTTGTATGAAACAGAATATGACCGATATACGAGTAGTCTGCATCAAATTTGGCTGGAAGCTTATTCCAAATCCTTGCAGCCAGTCAGTTGAGATTTCCACAGAGGCACATGAGCCGCACGCCTGTGGCCTCGCAAATGAAGAGATTTATTATCTATATTAATGACCTTTTAAACTTACCCTCCAATCCAATACATTGTTACGCTGACGATAGCACCCTCCATAATGCTCAATCCTTACTAAACAATCGAGCAAAGATAGCTTCCTCGATAAATTTAGATTTAAACAGGCTTAAAAATTGGAGATCTCACAACTTGGTAAACTTTTCAACTGAAAAATAAGTTGTGTTTATATAAAGTAGGTACTGAGTAATTGCTTTCTTGATAAGCAACTCAACCTGCCTGGCAAGCTGCCTGAGATTGGTGGAATACGCGTCTCTTGGGAATCGCTCCGTTTGTGTCTCCCCACTACTTAACATTCTAAGATACTCCCAGGTTACTCGAGTTTCAGTTGCGTCGGCTGGGAATTGCTTAATGTGAAGAGGGCCTTAGTCTATGAAAAATATAAAAATAATACAATATTATTATTATTTCAAGATCACTATTCCTATATGGGAACATTCTAAATGAACTTATTCAAAGCCATTGATCCCATATGGGAGCAAGGCTTTCATGGGGTCGTTGAGGACCAGTGTCCCCATATGGGAACACTATGGTTTAAATCAGGCGTGGGCCAACCTTTTCAGCAGGCTGACCAAATTTCAGGAATAGTATTTCCTGTAGGGACAAGCACCTATTTTTTTTTTTTTTTTTTTTTTTATTAAAGCTAGCAAGCAAGCGTGATACAGTTGAAAGCACATCTCGTGGCTTCCCAGCAGGTGAGATCGTGGTCAAACACTTGCATGGTTAATGTAAACTGAGAAAACAAAATAGTTGTTTTAATAAGATTGAAGTAATTTTTGAAGACGGGCTGATAAGTGAATTGAGTGAAGATTGATGAGGCAGTCCAAAAAAAGAAGAAGATAATTTATACTATCTTTTTATTCATAAACCGACGTTTTGGAGGCTATTCCCTCCTTCTTCAGGGTTTTCCTTCACTGACTTTTCAAAACCCTGAAGAAGAAGGGAATAGCCTCCGAAACGTCGGTCCATCAATAAAAAGATTGTATATATCCACTCAAAAATAGTTGAATTTATTTTTGGAAGAAAATAAAACATACTGAGAATCAAACATTTATTAGACAATTTAAAAATATTTGAAAGTGAGACGTCTGACAGAGGTAAGTGCATCAAAATTGATCTCGGCTCATGATGTTGCTACGTATTCTAAATAAACATCAGTAATTCGTGTTCTCACTTGTGATTTGATGTGCTTCATACAAAACTGGTGGAAAAACATATATTAGACCAGTGGTTCCTAATCTAGGGATATTTACCCCCATGAGGATGAAATAGATACTTGAAGGGGGTAATCAGACTAATTAACATACTATGTTGAAGGTAACGGATTTAATTTTTCAGTTACGGGGCGTGGCGAGGCGAGGATGGCTCACGGCCGGCCAGTGCGGCCGCTCTCTAATTTGAGGTTTGTCTACATATAGATTTCATATAATATTTTTTTCTCATACCATAACAATTCCGAGAGTTTGTTCGAAATAAAAAAATTAGCAACTTCTCTAAGATTTTAGAAAGAGAGAATTATATTCAGCAAAGTATTTATGATTCAAAAAGTTAGTCTTTTTTTTATGAAGTGGTAAACAAAGAAAAACAATTAAGTAGTAATGATTTTTAATTCCTCTTAACTTAACTGAGCTAATCTATTAATATATAACACTAGCATGAACTCAGGTTAAAAATTACTCTCCTCCCAGGCGGCCCTAGTATTAAATCACTCATAAAGATAAATATTTGCCCATTGTCTGAAACGAAAAATATTTTTCAACTATGATTTTATTCTCTTTTTGTGTCTGAATTCCGATACCCACGATAGCCCAAGAAAGGAATGTTTGTTTGTATCATACATAGTAATGATTAGATTTTGAAATATCTGGTATATCAGGCAGAAAATATTTTTTGAATTATTCTATTGAGATTTTAAGAGGATGTTATAGTATAGCCATAAATAAACAATTTATATTTAAGTTTATTAATAATGACTAGAGCAGCTCTAATGTACCGAGTTTTGAAAAAGTTTTCACTTTTTTATTATTTAATGTGCGAGTGAGCGATTTTTTCATTAGAATCTGATCGATACAAATAACTACAAAAAGAGCGCGGATAAAATGATCTCTCTTTCTTTAGAACTAAGGTGTATTGGAAGGATCCCTAATACAAATTCAAACCTGTACCAAATACAAGGTCAAACCTGTTTCAGGCTATTAGAGATTAATTTCTTAAATTCTATTATTCTAGGAATGGCCTTTTGCACTAGGACCAAAACGATACTCATTATAGAGACAAAGAATATTCAATTGGACTTATTCAGACAAAAATGTACAAAATAATTACATGTTGGGTCTCAGATCTGTCAGATCGGACTTTGTAAACTTTGAAAAAAGCTTATATGAACGTAACTTTATTTGAAATCACAATGAATTAATTTAAATTGATTTTCATTTAATATTCACCTTTTAACCTTTATACTATAAAACTAATTTGTATAAGAAAAGGAAAAACTTTCTAGGTCTCAAAGTATATTTGTTTTTATTGTCATAGGATTAGGTAATTTTTAAATTTAAATAGTATCATCAAATTTCTACAAATCCAACCTGAAAGAACAGAGGATTTTTAGTAGAAAAACAAATGGTAAAGAATCAATAATCCTAAAAAATTTTAAGTTTTTTTTCTCATAATATATGTTTTTAACAAGGGGTAAAGACACAAGGCTTGCTTGCTCAAAATGAAACAGAAAAGGTTAGGAACCACAACTCTGTACTAATCAGAAATTCAGATCCTTGAGAACGCAACCCGCGATGCAGGGCGTTCTATTTGAAGGCATACCCTCATTTTGCAGACGAGGTTCTGAATTACTTCAGTCAAAGGCTTGCTTAATTATGCCAAAAACATACGTACATGTCTTTCTGTATCTTTTAGCCAGTCGGGAAACTAAACTGGGGGTGGTGGGTGGGGTGAGGTGCGTGGTCCAGGGGGCGTGTACTATATACGTATATAGCTTTTAACTTGAAGCAAAAGTTACCGAGCCTCGCTCGGTGGCCAGGTTCTTTTTTTTTTTTTTTTTTTTTTTTTTTTTTTTGGCTTTTCGGCCATGGTAGCCATAAGCCATTTACGATACTATTTATTTTTATTTTTAAATTTGTCTCTACCTCGGGGTCAGATTTTAGCCGGATGCCTCGAGACGGATTCGAACTCGGGTCCTCTTGGTTAGCTGGCTGACATGCTACCGACTAGCCTACCCGACCCCCCCGGCCAGGTTCTTTAAAATAGTTAATTGAGAAGATATAATTAACTATTTTGATTGTTTTATTTGAATATATTCACAGATAAGAATTTTCAAAGGCGCCAATGATAGATAAAATACAACTGTCTCTGAAATCTCAATTATAGTACTTTATTTCTCTGATAAAAAATTACTGATTTTTAGGTAGGGCCACTAAATATCTCGCTATATAACGAATCAAATTTAAAAGTATTGTTCTTCTTACTCACGTGCTACTAGACGAGACTCTTCTTTCGATAAATCTTTTGCCTGCCTTGGATCACAATCAAAGCCGCCCAGAGAGGGGGGGGCAGATATTTTATTTTTTTATTTTATTTTATTCGATTTACCGGAGTTATTCCAGTTACAATATACAATATGAGGCAAATACCCAGGAGGGCAGAGTTTTAGAGGCACGGGGCGTGAGGTTGATTTATTTTTACTACAGTAAACTATTGGTTATCTGAGAGAACCATAAGAAAAATAAGAAATAAACTGCAACGGATCGTTGCTAAACTTTATCCAAATTCATTTGAAATATTAATATGTTAATTCCTTTATTATTAATTAAATATCACTTGCAATTTGCAGTTCATGTTGACTTTAATTAAAAAATAATGATCGATTCTCATTTAACAGTCGAGGAATTACCATATTCTACATTCGATTTTTATTGGTAACCATTGGTGAAGACATGGAGGATTCGACTTAAAATCAAAAATAGCGATCGATTCTCATCTAATACTTGAGGAATAACAATTCTACATTAGATTTTTGACGTTTCGGTTTTTATTGGTAACCATTGCTGAAGACATAGAGGAATCAACTTAAAATCAAAAATAATGATCAATTCTTATCTAATACTAGAGGAATAACCTTAGTGCATTCCATTTTTGATGTTTTGACTATTAATGGCAACTTCTACTGAAAACGTGGATGGATGGAACGATGTTGAACCCTTGAAAATTTTCTCTTGAAATAAAACAATCAAAATAGTTACATATATCATATAAATCAATGCTTTTAAATCCATTTTAAATAAGCTTGTCCTTTTAATTATTTACTAAAATAATTATTTAACAGGTTTGCTCTGACCTCTGACGCTCCTCGTAGACGCCGGGCTCATTACTGTTGATGGTATAATCGTATATTTAAATTATTTCATTTATTTATTTATTATATTATATTACATTTAACTGTACTAAATTACAATATGTTATAAAGATATTTCGATACTGTAAAATGAATGGACTTGTTGAATCCATAACAAATAAAATGCGTCCGTCATGCCGGGAGACTTGCGACCTAGCGTCTCGTTAAAACAAACCAAAATAATTATAAATCAGACAGAAAGTGATATTATTTTATCAATTTCATCTATCTGGAGAATCATAGTACTATTCTAATATAAGATTAAGAATTTTGTAGTTTAAAAGAAATTTTATGAAAAGATCACTTTCTTCTTTGCCGAGAGCGAATCAACTAGAAATGCCAAAAGGTTTTATTTTTTTCCACCATCAAAAAAACGACGTTTTAAAATTCATTACCATGTCACAAGTCAGCGTTTCATTTCATATTGAATTTACGATTAATTTAAAGATATCCAGCATTTTGCATGACACTTTTAAGGATTCGGATCATATCCTGTCCGGATAATGCTGAATATCTATAAATCTAAAAGTTTTATTAAAAAAGTTGTCCAAGTAAACGTTCAAGTCAATAAAATTTCTTAGAGAATGAGATAGGAATCAAGTTTCTACGATGAGTGGTTTTTATTTTATGAAGGAAAAACTGAAATTCTTTGCAAAAAATTGCAGTTTTTCAACACTTCAACCTCATTGCGGCACGGCTTACCATTATCTAATTATGATGAAACTTTGTTTAAATTTTAGCAAATTTAATCTAGTTTAAAAATGTAAAGAGTGGTATAGATTTATTTACAAAATATGGACCGTTTTCGAATTATAAGCGAAAAACTGGAAAATCCGAAAACTTCGAAACCAAAAAGTTGTCCCCCACACTTTCGAGGTCAGTAACTTAGATTTCGCATGTCCATACTTTACCAAACGATCTTAGAAAACAAATATTTTCCCGCAATTAAGCTGAAACCCCCGCTGCGCTATTGCGGGGTTTTCTAACAAAATGTATAAATCGACCTGAAATTTTTTAAATTGCTATATTCAAATCGTCTGTAGTTATCTCCAGACGATTTGAAAATAAAATCGTAAATGTATATATCATTTTAAAAGAAACTGAATGCTCTACAATCTCTTTTTAGAGGACTTTTACTCTAAAACGAAAGGCTGAGGTGCTAGAGACAAAAGTTTGACAAAAAACATAGGAATTTTTTTTCATATATTAACGATATTTGAGGGCAAATATCTCAAAAACCATATGGAATAGATAAAAATTAAATAGAAGCAATCTTATATCAAATTTTATAAGCTTTCATTTTAATCGGAGTAATTTTTTCCCTACGACTCACCGTTTTTGAGGTAAAAGCGAAAAAACAAAAGATCGGGATATTTTCACACAGTTAAAGGAGCAATTCCATCAAGTTAGTTTGGAAGAGTTCTATAAAACGTATTTGGACAAGGATAAATATCCTGGGTTTCGCTATTTAGAAACACTTAAAGGCATAAGCCCAGAATTGACACAGGACCGTCAAAGATGATGGGAGAGTTTATTATATATAAATTTATTATTAAGGCGAGAGTCGCCTCTGGTGGGCATTCGTAGTCTTGAAAAAGTTTCAACTTTTTTTTAACATAACCTACACTCCCACCCCCGCCTTTGCACCCGTACCCAGCTTTTTCATTTTAGCCTTTTAGTGGCACACAGATTAGGTGTATATAGGCATATAAATAAATACCGTATAATTATTTTTTTTAATTAAATAACAATTTGTTCAGTTTTATAATTAATGTAATTAAATTGTCAAATTCTAATATTTAATATTTGTGAGATTTAAAACTCGATTTTTAATCAATTAAACCAATTAGACCAATTATTTTACATTAATTAACGTAAACATTGTATTTGAGCTTCGACCCCGGAGATTATTTCTCCACCATCGAGTGTCTTTGGTCATCTTTTTAGTCCTTATTTTTAATAAGAGGAAAAAACTATTTAAATAAAAAAACCTCTTTTCCGATAATTATTCAAATTCCATATTGCGGAAATTAATCTTTCAATCCTCCCATCCCAATCCTTAATCAATTAAAATGTTATTGAACCAATTATTATACATGAATTAATGTATACATTGTATTTGAGCTTCGACTTCGGAGATTACTTCTCCACCATCGAGTGTCCTTTATCATCTTTTAAGTCCTTGTTTTTAATAAGAGGAAAAAACTAATTAAATAAAAAAGCCTCTTTTCCGATAATTATTCCAATTCCATATTGCTTGGTAAATTAATCCCTTTTCAATCCTCCCATCCCAATCCTTAATCAATTAAAATGTTTTTATAAATTTTATTAAACCAATTATTTTACATTAATTAATGTATACATTGTATTTTGCTTCGATTCCGGAGATTACTTCTCCACCATCGAGTGTTCTTATTCATCTTTAGTCCTTGTTTTTAATAAGAGGAAAAATCTAATTAGATAAAAAAACCTCTTTTCCGATAATTATTTCAATTCCATTATTCCCCAATCAAGTCGATTTGGTCTCCCAATTCCCTTTTTCAAATCCATCCTCAATTAAAATGTTTAACTTTTAATATATAATAATATGGTATACCAAAAAAAAAAATATATATATAATAATAATAATTATAATGATCTTTTTGTGGGATTTAAAATTAAATAAACTGCAACGGGCCAACTTTATCCAAATTCATTTGAAATATTATGTTTGTTCCTTTATTATAATCAGATCATTGCAATTTGTGTTCATATTGAATTAATTCAAAAATAATTCTCATTATCGAGGAATAACCATTCTACATTGGATTTTTGACGTTTCTTTATTGTAACCACAGTAGCAATAGAGGAATCGACTTAAAATCAAAATACATCGATTCATCTAATACTTAATGTCAATCCGTTTTATTGTGACAGAAATTACGGAGGAATGATTTTAAAATCAAAATAACGATCGATTCTTATCTAGTACTAGAGGAATAACCTTATTGCATTCCATTTTTGATGTTTTGACTATTAATGGAAACCTCTACTGAAAACGTAGAAGAATCGACTTAAAAATCAAAAAGACTAAATTCTTTTGGTAAACAACTCAAGCTTGAGTTGTTTGCCATAAAAGAATTTAGTCTTTTTGATTTTAAGTCGATTCTTCTACATTTTCAGTAGAGGTTTCCATTAATAGTCAAAACATCAAAAATGGAATGCAATAAGGTTATTCCTCTAGTATTAGATAAGAATCGATCGTTATTTTTGATTTTAAGTCGTTTCTCCATGTCTTCAGCAATGGTTACCAATAATAATCGAAACGTCAAAAACCTAATGTAGAATTGTTATTCCTCAAGTATTAGATGAGAATCGATGGCTATTTTTGATATTAAAGTCGATTCCTCTATGTCTTCAGCAATGGTTACCAATAAAAACCAAAACGTCAAAAATCCAATATAGAATGATGATTTCTCAAGTACTAGATGAGAATCAATCGCTATTTTTGGTTTAAACTCGTTTTCTCTATGTCTTCAGGAATGGTTACTAATAAAAACCGAAACGTCAAAAATCCAATATAGAATGGATATTTCTCAAGTATTAGATGAGAATCAATCGCTATTTTTGATTTTAAGTCGATTCCTCCATGTCTTCAGCAATGGTTACTAATAAAAACCGAAACGTCAAAAATCCAATATAGAATGATTATTCCTCAAGTACTAGATGAGAATCAATCGCTATTTTTGGTTTAAAATCGATTTCTCTATGTCTTCAGCAATGGTTACTAATAAAAACCGAAACGTCAAAAATCCAATATAGAATGATTATTCCTCAAGTACTAGATGAGAATCAATCGCTATTTTTGGTTTAAAATCGATTTCTCTGTCTTCAGCAATGGTTACCAATAAAAAACCGAAACGTCAAAAATCCAATATAGAATGGTTATTCCTCAAGTATTTGATGAGAATCAATCGCTATTTTTGGTTTAAAATCGATTTCTCCATGTCTTCAGCAAAGGTAACGGATAAGAAAACAACGCAGTTGCTTATGGTTACTCATAAAAATTCCTCCCAAATTTGTAGCATTTCACAGAGAGAAGCCTATCCATTCTTACTTAAGCAAGGCTAAATGAGCTATATTAAAACTTTCAAATGAATAAATTTTAAAAATTTAAAAAATTAAAAAGGTACCATCTTACTCTAGAGTAAAGTACTTTAAAATATAATTTTACTAAAAACTTTATTTAACCTTTTTGTGGTCCCCAAGGTACTTAATTAGGATATTAAATTTCATCAAAATTCGTTAAGTCATTTTCATGATATTTAGAAAAAACTAAAAAAGTACTGAAATAAAGTACTAATGTTTGTGGGCCGATATGTACCAAAAACTAATCAGCGCTTCATTTTGTTAAACTAATGGTAGGTTTTCAATTTCATTTCAATCGGTGCAACGGTGTGGAAAAAATCGTGGGCCAAAAAAGCGATAACATACATCCATCCATACATACATACATCCGCACGCACTAAATGAAAAAATCGCACTTTTTGGCCTCTCGACGAGACCCCATGCTAATTTTTGGCAAAACCGTCACGTGCTAAAAATTCAACCTAATTGAATACTACAATTTGTGACTTTAATTGAGTGCATGGGTTCCGTAGTCTTTACCTGAGGACCCTTTGAAGTCGCGCTTGGCCCGAGAGCGATTACAATACTTTACCCATGCTTCGCATTGGATAAAGTAAAAACCAATTATTTACTAGAAGGAAATTGAATAAAAATGTAATTATACATTTTTATCAAGACAACCACCTGTGAATAATTATTTCAATTAACAAAAAACCAATCAAAAACAACTTAGCCGAAGATGACACCGGACAGATCGAATTGCCAACACAAACGCCCCCTAACCCGTGAATTTCATCCAAATCGTTATAGCCGTTTTCGAGAACCCGATTGGATATAAATATATAGTATCTGGAGCCACCAAGCAATGCACCGTAACAAAATTAAAAAAATACAAATATATATAATACACGCCCCCTGGACCCCCCCCCCCCGAAACCACGCACCTCTAATAGGGTTTAATATAATATACTTTGTATTTATTAATAAAATTATCTAATCAATATGTTTACATATTAGTATTAATAATAATAATAATAATATAATAATTGCTTCGTTGTCCCCTTAGAGCCTTTGACACAGAGCGAGGCCATATAGCATAGCCAGACAGGAACAGTACTGTATGTATATAATAAAATTCTACATTTAAATTATTTTACTTATATATTTATCATACTGTATGATCGTGTTTTTAAATATATTATAAATGAATATATGAAAAGATCTTCCAAACTTAGTGAATAATTTGTGAGAATCTGTCCAATCGTCTCTCTCCTATGGCTGACTCAAGCTGTGACAACCAAAGGTCAAATATTTTTTATTAGACATTTCATCCTTTCTCAGAGGTTCTTTCTCCAGGTGTCTAGATTTCTTTCACTCCTCGGCAATTACTACAGCCCTGTCACTACCCGGAATCTTGGAGAGCATGAAGCAGGAGGTTGATTTTTTTTACTAGAGTCGTGTCAGAAGTAATTTTTTCAAAAAATTAACTTGGAAGAGTAAATTCACTCATAAACTTTTTTAGATCACAAGATCTGAAAAAATTGGATGCATTCGAACTTTTCTGGCGTCAGAGATGCGTCAAATCTAGGAGTATCTGTTATTTGAATTTGATATCAATTTAAATGCAAATACAAAAATTTTGAATGATAATTAGTTATTGGACATACTCAAAGGCGGATCTATATGGTGGGGCATTATTTAGGGACCAGATATTTTTCACTAAACAAACAATATAAACATCTAAAAACAAAAATTAAAGTAAAAATTAACAAAATGCATGTATATGTATTTAGGAATTTTCATATAAGACGTACTCTATACCCTTCTCTAGATAGTCTTACTTTACCCTAACAAGGTTAAAGCAGGACATATGCACGCATAACTTTATGATGTTCCACGAGTTTGCACACTACATCCGGCGACATAACAATTTTAGTGTTAATATCTACTTATATGAGGCAAGTGATTAACCCTCCCCTCCAAACACACACACAAATGTAGCTATATATAGTATATTGACAATGTGGCAGTGTCGTATTGATAAAAACCACAATATATGTGATATCTCTATATTATATATAGAATTAATTATTATTATATGTAATTATTTTGATTATTTACGTCCATCGATAAATTAATAAGTTGTTGTAGGGAAATAAGGACAATAGCTTATGGAAGTATTTTTTATTTTATGCCAACGTTTCGTCAACTTTGTTGACTTCCTCAGGGCTCAAACAAATTAATTTCTTTGCATATTTGTAATTTTATAAATATTCATTCTTATCAAGCACATAGAAGCACAGATTGAAAATATTTCCTATTCAAGATTTGCAGATTTGAATAAGAAATATTTTCCAATCTATACCATATATCTGTTTGCTAAGAATGAATATTTATAAAATGACAAATATGCAAAGTAATTAATTTGTTTGAGCTCCTGAGGAAGTCAACAAAGTTGACGAAACGTTGGCATAAAATAAAAAATACTTGCATAAGTTATTGTCCTTATTTCCTTGCAACAGCTTATTAATTATATGTAATGGAATAGAAAATTCATCTCCTCACCGTAGGTTATCGGGGAAACAAGGTCTATTGTAAGTATGATACATTTACTTTCCCGCCTCAGATTTTCGCCAATGCGTATCCGGGGAACAGGACCTCTCTCCACTTTACTCCTTAGCTTAAATCTAACATTTTGATAATAGGAGCCATCCATAAATTACGTCACACGAATTTCATGATTTTTTGACCCCCCAACCTCCCGCCCTTGTCACAGGTGGTCACATTTCTGTGACCCCCACCCACCTGGTGTGGCGTCACATATTTAGGCCATTTTAAATTTAGAAATATTTAAATTAAAACAGCACTTCCAAAATTATTTATATATTTCTATTTAAAACAGTGACGTGCCATGATCCATGGATGGTGTCGATGCGGCGGATGCGGCGCATCCCTAAAAATTTAAAACATTTAGAGTATTTTCATAAATAATATAAAAATATAACATAATATTATGTTGTAATTTAATATAATATTTTCATATATAAGGTCAATTTCAAAATTTCAGAAGGATCTTTAAATTTTCAAATTATTATCAGTTATTTCAAATATTTCTATAAAAGAACATTTTTTGTTTTGAAAAGTACATTGGTTCTCGAAATGAAATAAAATTGTTGCATAGTTTCAAGGGGCAATTAAAATGAATGATTTTTCCAAAAAGTGTGCCCATAGAAGGTTTGAAGTCCCTGCCTGGTATATCTTCCAGTTCAAGCATGTCAAAAACAAGTCCAGACGAGTTGTAGTCGAATAAAAATTGTTCTCGCTGAGGAACTATTATTACAAAAACTATTATTATAAAAAAGAGAATCTTCGGACTAATCCACTCCCAATATTTAATTAAGATCGGAAATAACTAAGAATGCAATAGACAATAAGTCATAGCTTGGTAGAATTAATTTCTGACTCCTATCCTCACTCACACAAAGCAGTACAATTTGGGGAGAAGGTCCCAAAATAATTGTATATTTTTAAAAAATCTAATGTTAAACATAACGAAAATGATGCCGTGTTCGATGAAATTTGTAAAAAAAAGCAAAAAAAGTTTTTCGTTAGAGTTGAGTTTGAATTCTTTAGATTTATACACACTTGTGACGTCACGAAGCTTATGACTCGTCACTACCCCCTTGTCACACGATGTCACATTTTGTTGACCCCCTCCCTCCCCTTAACGTGTGGATGTCCCCCTACGTAAAGAAGTCTAGGAAAGCTGTCCGCCTGTATCTATGCAACCGATATACGCCTCCGAAACGTACTAGCCTAGCCTACAGGCTTCCTTGTTAAGTTAATTTTTTCCATAATTTTAATTTGACGGCCATCTCCCACGAGCTAGCTCATTTAATCTTTTTCTTATTAAATATGCACAATGTGCTAAATAACCTTTTTATTAATAATGTCATTTTAAAAACTTTAAAAACAAGCCTTTTTGGCTTCTTATTGTTTTGAAAATTGTATAATGTGAATAATTGTGATCGCCTGCCGAAGTTCTGACTTTACTTTTACATATAATATATTTATATACCATGTAATAATATAGGATATTAAGTGAAGTATTGCGATCGCCCGCCGGGGTCCTGACACTTTGAGAACTTCTATCTCCAAGGTGAAAAAAAGTTAATTTCACTTTGTGACTTCTAGGTGGAAGGAATTAATGCCCTTAATAGTTTAAAATCGGATTTAGAACATAAAACCAGATATTGTGGTCTCCAAAAGCCAAAAAGGGGCCAGTAATCCATTGATCCGTGTGTATGTATATACTATGTACGTACCCCCCTGTTATGTTTCGCAACCATAAGTCTCAGAGCTACGAAATTTGAAACTTAAGCTAGACATCGCAAGCTTTTGGTAACACCGGAAGTTGACATTAACATGAAAGATTTTTCGTTTTTGTGATTTTCTCAAAAACGGCTCTAACGATTTTTTTTTAATTTGTGTACTTATCAAGTGTCATAAGCACATTCCGAGTTCAGCCTTCATAGAGTAAAGACCTAACTTAATCGCTCTGATGAGATAAGCTTATCTCTTTACTTGTGTTGTGACTTTGTATTTATTTTCCATTTATTATTTTCCTAGAATTAGAACTTTTCTCATTATTTATATACATTGTTTATCAAATATTTTTATTTATCTATTTAATTAGAGTTAATATTATTCAAATAGAATATTATTGAAATAGTGCTATTTTTTTATAAGTTCAAGTGATCTCAATTATGAATAACACAGTGCTTCAGCCTCCCCGTAAACCTCCAGACAAAAATATATCCTCCAATGCCAAGATGAAATATGCCATTGAAGACTCAGGCCCTTATTTTGTGTATTGTGAAAAAAAAGAAGCAACTGAAGTATTTCTCAACAAGGATAATGAAGAAATTCCCTTCACTGATTCGACTCCACTTGGGGAACTTCAAAATCGTCAAACTAAAATCGTGAGCAAACCTCTTCATCCTATGATCCTAGGAAAGTTCTTATTTCAAAAAATGCCTCATTTCAATCACTCCATTTTAGGAGTTTCTCGAATCAATAAAACTAAAATTAGAGTTCAATTTCAAACGGCTTCAGATGCTAACAAATTTATTGATGATCCTATACTGACACAAAATGGCTTTGATGCGTTCATTCCATATTTCCTGGTTAATAAAATTGGCCTTATTCGTAATTATCCATTTGATTTGGATGTAAATGATCTCGTTGATACACTATATTGCTCATCCCCCTATAAAATTATTAAGGCTGAGAGGATGAATAGACTAGTGAGAAATCGAACTAGTAATGATCCTCCTGAGCTAGCTCCTACGGGTACTATAAAAGTAACTTTTCAATCTCAAACTCTTCCAACATATATTATCATCCACTCGGTCAGATCAGAAGTTACTCCTTTTATTCCTAAGCCGATCTTTTGCCAAAATTGTCTCCGCTATGGGCACCGATCTTCGGGTTGCCGGTCTAAACAAAGATGCCCATCTTGTGCCAACCAGCATGGATATTTAGATTGTGGAAAAAAGGAAACTCCAGAATGTCTATACTGTAAAACTGCACACTCTACGAATGATTTTACTAAATGTCAAGAGTACAAAACTCAACATAAAATTAAAGAGATGATGACACTAAATAATTACTCATATAAAGAAGCTCTTAGTATCGTCAAATATAATCCATACAAGACCTCTCTGGTTACTCCTTCGCCTGTAACTTTTTGCCAAAACAATACTGCTTTTAATACTACAAATTCACAATTTCCTCCTCTAAAGAGGTCCAAAACAGATAATGGAGAGAAACAAAATACTAATATAAGGAAACACCACAGAATTACACATCGAGTGGAAAGAAAACCTTCACCCTCTCCTCTAATACCCAATTTTCATCTGCCTAACATGCAAATAAATTTAGGCTCATCGCCTCTCCCATTCAACCCTCATCGACCTACCCAATCAAATAATCCTCAATCAGTAGAAAATTCTGAAAACATGATCTGTGAAGAATCAAACTCTTTAATATTATCATCATCTGCTCACAACAATGAAAATGATCTAAGTCTTGAAGATTCATCTAATCCTAATTTTAGAGAAAGTTCACTTTCTTCTTAACTTCAACCAAATAAAATGGCTAATAATAACAACGAATCAAATAATCCTTTTATCGTCCAGCAGCAAAAATAGAATCATTAAATCAGACTCTGAGTTCCTCGGATGTCATCATTGCTGCGATCTCAGAAACGTGGTTTCATTCAGATAGGTTCTACAACATCTCTAATTACAATGTCAAGACAAGATAGACACGATTCTAGAGGAGGCTCTGCTCTCCTGATAAAAAAGCCATACATTTTTAAGAAGATATGCATTCAACAGATTAGACTATATTTAATTATATCTAATTATTATTATTTTAATTTTTTTCTTTCTTCATTATCAAAATTGTAAATATAATGTCCAATCTATATAAATGATGGCCAAAATGAAACATCTGATTTCGAAGGCCAAAAGTTGTAATAAATAAATAAATAAGTGTCATAAGTTATTAGTCTTGTATAAATTTTAATCCGATTGAAATAAAGAAAGAGGGTGTAAATTAGGACTGACGAAAAATAAAAATTTTAATCATTCATATCTCGTATTCGCTAAGTCTCAGAGCTTTGGGATTTGAAACTTGATTCTAGAGGCTAGAGGCTGCAGCCCTGGCCAACCCGCGGCCGGAAAGCCACATGTGGCCCTCGATGGACTTACTTGTTGTCCGTGGTCATATTTGACAAATTGTTTTTTATCGGGTATTTTAAAATATGTTTTAAATCCGCATTAAAGTAATTAAAAGAATTAAGGTTCTCTATAATTACTTGAAGAATAACATATTAAATAATAATAGTAAATTTCAACTAATGATATAGTAATATATAGTAGGTACTTTCAGTGTATCGCTACATTCAAATTAATATTAATCTCAACCAAAACATTCTGTGAAAAACAGGCCAAGTTCGAAAATGTAGTGAAATCTAGTGTGCAGTAGTCAAACAAGTTAAATTCGCCAAGAATAATTAAGTTGAGAGATCTACTATTTTCTCAACTTAATTATTCTTGGCGAATTTAACTTGGCTGCACACTAGATTTCACTACTTTTTCGAACTTGGCCTTTTTTTCACAGAATGTTTTGGTTGAGATTTCTCTTCTTTTTGTAAGCTATGAGGAAGCCCGTTGGTCCAAAGGGCTAGAATTTTTATTTTTGACCCCCCCCCCATTTTGGGTGGTTAGTTTTTGCATTTCTAGCCTTCAGAGGAGCCCACAGAATATGCATATACAAATTTGGTTGAGTTTGGTCCAACGGGCTAGAATTTTCATTTTGCTCCTCCCCCCCCAATTTTGAGTGGTTAGTTTTTGCATTTCTTAGCCTTCAGGGGGCTCACAGAATATGTATACAAAATTTGGTTGAGTTTGATCCAACGGGCTAGAATTTTCATTTTTGACTCCCCCCAATTTTGAGTGGTTAGTTTTTGCATTTCTAGCCTTCAGGGGCCCACAGAATATGTACAAAATTTGGTTGAGTTTGGTCCAACGGGCTAGAATTTTCATTTTTGACCTCTCCCCATTTTGAAGGGGTTGAAAGATAGAAAGTTTGGATTTTTGGAATTTTTCCTTTGTTTGTGTCCCAAACTCTACTAGCAGGCGAAATTTCATGATGCTGGAATGATTGGAAGTACCCTAGAGGTTTTGATGACCTGTCAGTGAGTGAGTGAGTGCCAAAATTAGCTATTTTCTCAGGTCCATATCTCAGAATCTATTTAAGCTATATAATTGAAATTTGGTACTCTCCTCAAGATGGATTACATATAATATATGTGTATAATTTAATAATAACTTTCAATAAAAATTGATAAATACCAAATTCGTTGTAAAGGCAGATTTCGAAAAAAAAATATTGAAAAAAATTCTAATCATTCTTATTTATTATTATATGTGCGGTCTGGGGTCCTCAGAAATTTTTAAGTAGTCAATCGGCACGCGGTGCAATTCAGGTTGGCCAGTCTTGCATTAGATAGTATTAGTATTCAATTGCTCTAGAAATGCCCGTTTTGCTTATTTCCAATTACAAATATTTAATAGATATTTTAATGATAAAAACTCGAGACTAATTCAAACGAGTCGGGACACTCATGGACAAGTTGAGACGTGTTGGCGGAAAATAATGTCTTCTTGAATATTTCGAATTATTTATTTTCTCTGATGAAAAAATATCAATTACGTAAAAAATAAATATCGATTTATAAGATACATATTATTTTCATTTGCTTTTACCTGAAAACGTTTCCTGAGAGTACAAAGTGCCAATCTTGAAAGGTTTTAGTTAATGAGCTGAAAATTGGTACGCAAATATCTTAGAATGCACCAAATTTTAGCTTTTTACCTGAAAACGTTTTATGAAAGTACAAAATGCCAATCTTGAAAGGTTTTAGTTAACGAGCTGAAAATTGGTACGCAAAAATTATGCGCACAATACAATGTACCAAATTTTAGCTTTTTACCTGTAAACGGTTTCTGAGTGTACAAAATGCCAATCTTGAAAGGTTTTAGTTAATGAGCTGAAAATGGTACGCAACTATGTATTTTGCATTATAATGCACCAAATTTTAGCTTTTTATCTGAAAACGTTTCCTGATTATATATACATTTTTTGCATGACTATAATATTTTTCATGATTATTTTTTTTATATTTGATTGAAGACTAAAAATATATAATTATAAAATGGACCGATGAAATAATAAAATTCTAGTCTAGTCTTAGTTGAAAATTTTCCATTGAGAAAGGGAGAAATTCTCCCGAAATTTTTGGGTTTGATTAAACGTTTAAAGATTGTTTTATAAAAGATTTGTATTTATTTTAACAATCAATAATTTTTTTTTTTTTTTAATATTATCTACTATAATAAGATTGGAGTAATTTTTGGAGACGGACTGATAAGTGAACTAAGTGGATATTGATGAGGCAGTAAAAAGATAGTATAAATTATCTTCTTTTTTGGACTGCCTCATTAATATCCACTTAATTATCTACTATCTTTTTTGATCAACAAAATCGGTAGAATTAGTATATTTTATCTGGGGCCCGGGCCAAAAGTTTCGTCACCCCTGGGCTAGAAGAAGCACCTCGAGATTTTGGCTAAAATCGAAAAACCTGAAGTTGATGTTTGCCTGAAGATTTTGTAAATAATAGGTACACTTATCAAATATCTTAAGTTTTTCAAAGAGTGGATATAAATTCCGATTGGAATCAAGTGAGGAGAATGAATTAGTCATGTCGCAAAATGAATATTTTAATCGTTCATATCTCGTATAGTCGCAGAGCTATGGGATTTGAATCTTAAGCTACCTAGAAGCTAGAAGAAGTACCTCAAGATTTTGGCTAAAATCGAAGAACCGAAAGTTAATGTTTACTTGAAGATTTTTGATATTTTGTAATTTCGTCTTTTTTCCGGCTTTCTCAAAACAGCCTAGAGAAAACCCCAAATTGAAGTAATTTGTATAAAGAAAATTGGTATGATGATTTCAAATAAGGGAGAAACTTATGGGAAAGTCGTGTGGTGCCCACACCAGTTGATTTCATGCTGAGCGACCTGTGGTGATTTCTCTTTTTGTATTTTTTTGAATTATTATTATTATTTTTTTTTTTTTGTTTAGAAATATTTGTAACGTGGAGAAAAATAATTTCCAAACATAATTTTTTTCCAACTGTGTATCTGGATTCTGATACCCACGATAAAATTAGAGAACAGAAGCTCGTAAAAAGAAGTTCATTCTGGTACCGGAATGCTTGTAATTCCACTGCGAAGAATTGATTGGATTTTGGGATCACTATTTTCAGAGCTCCATGATGAAAGCTGCAGAAAAAATTTCAAATCGTTAAATGCGAAGAACTTCAACTTTTCTAGTTTATGAGATGAAATATTAAACAAAAGTTTGTATTAAAATGGGTTACATTTTTAGCCAAGTTTCAGTTTATTCTTTTGCTGATTTGCCACTCAAACATTGATTTTATCTTCCTATAGGTATGCTAGGGGCTTCTTTTTTGATTGTTTAAGGGGATTTTATACTTCGTGTTTTAATAGATTTAATTTTTTTTATTTCGATTCAAAAACAATTTGTTACTCAACTTTAATATGAGCTATTTTTCAGAAAAAGTATCAATTCAATAAGATAAACTACATTCCTTAATAAAAATTGCACTATTGCCCAAAATTTTGTAAACAGCGTACTGATACTTTTAAAAAAGTTTACTTTCCTTCCAATTTTAAGTTGTAATCATGTTCTTAATGAATTCTTTTGTTTTAAAAACTTCCATTTTGAATTAAAATTATTTTTTAGCATGTCATCACGCTCTATTTTTGAAAAGAATATATTAAGGAAAACAGAGGCAACTAAACAGGAATTTAAAATTCCTAAATGGAAATCTTTGGACTGCGTTTCTACAAGTATTTCCACAGAACGGCCACAATTATTTCCGCAGGTAATAATTATTATAAAGGGAGGAGAAAGACTATATTAATATTTTATTTTTTTATTTTTTAAGCTCTCTTATTGGCCGTCTAGCTACGATTATCTTTGGGCTAATACAAACTTTAAACCAAATTAATTTCAGAGCAATTTAGTTTCGGAAATATTCAGTTAAAAAAAACAATAGAGATGAGTGAGATCTTATAAAGGTTCCGTTTACTAATCTTTGAGTAAGGAACATTAAAAGTAAATTTTAATAAATAAACATAAAAAAGTGAGTTATAAGGGCTTTAATTTTGGTTTTATAGATTAATTTACTCTCTGGAAAGAACATTTTTAATACCATCTCACATTGGAGTAAAAAAAATATATTTTTTACTTCTAAAAGTTATATTTAGTATTTTATAATTACAAATTTTCTTGTTTAAAGAGCTTCCAAATTTAAAAGGCCTTGGGAAATTTTTATTATAAATATGACTTATAATTTCCGTGTACCTATTATTATCTTGAGGGAGAATAAAAGAAGAGAAGCTGATATAAATATTTTGTAAAAGTAAATATTCATAAGAAGGTAATCCTAGGAGGTACCTAATAGTATTTTTTATTCTTGAGCTTGGTATATTTTGAAATTAATGAATTGTTGATCATTTTTAGGAACTGGTATAAACATAAATCTCTCTTTTAACATCAATAAATTAATAAAATTAATTCAGATAAAATAGTTATTCTTATGAAAATACTAAAATTTAATAATTAATTGGATATTTTATTTATATTCAGTTTGCGGCATGTTTGA
Organism: Forficula auricularia; assembly: GCA_024734495.1. Taxonomy (NCBI): domain Eukaryota; kingdom Metazoa; phylum Arthropoda; class Insecta; order Dermaptera; family Forficulidae; genus Forficula; species Forficula auricularia. The sequence goes on along the minus strand of JALMQS010000120.1, from coordinate 4,353,129 downwards.
TGGCGGGATGGGTAATTTTGGCGAGTGGGGCCAGCCTTGGCTATGGTACTCTAGCTCTACCCTCGATGGAAAACAACAATTCATTAGAAGTAACTGAATCAGATACTTCTTGGATGGCCAGTTCTATGATGCTTGGAGCTTTAAGCGGAGCTATTCTTAGTGGACCTTGTATTGCTTTGGGGCGACGATCGACAATATGGTTTTTAGCATTTCCTTTAACTGCTGCATGGACACTTATAGGATTTTCTAGACAATTATGGATCCTGGTAACAGCTCATGCCATACTTGGAGTGTGTTTGGGTCTTAGTGGAGATGCAACACAAATATATGTTTGTGAGGTAACAATTTTTTTTTTAATAAGATCTATAAATATATCATCTTCATGATTAAGATTTGATGATCTAGTTGAGTTGATAATCGTTAAGATTTGTTTTTTGGGTTGAGGCTTTGGTGGTCAGCTTGATGATATGGAAGATCTTTTCGGGTAAGATCATAGATGTTTAAATTTGAAAATTAATAAAATTCTAAATAATTAAGCTTCTCCTAGCTATTATATAAAGTAACGATTTTCTCTTAGGCTGAAAAAAAGTGGAGCATAGAGGAAAGTTGCAAAAAGAAGCGGTCTTTCCATCAGAATTGAACTGGAAAACTTCGATATGTACTTAATCATAGTTTATTCATAGCTGGTGGAAAAGTTACAGCGCTACCCACTAAGCGAGAATGGACCTAGAAAGTCAAATTTTGAAATAGTTAACTCATTCCCTTTAACACTATTGAAGGGATAAATAACTCCCAAAATAGTTGAGATAGCGAAACCCTTATTTATAATTCATAAGTAGACTATCAAAAAAATTATAGAATTTTTTACAATTAAAAGTCAAATACTTTAGAAAATTGGTCAGATATAAAAATCGGCTGAAACTGGCTACTTTCAGGCACTTCCACACTTTCATTTTAGAAGAAATTCAATTTTAAAAAATATAGATCCATTCTCCTTAATGATATTTTTACAGGGATATCTCAGTCTTTATATATATAATAAAAAATATATTTTATTTTTGGTCCCCATATGAAATTCCCCAATATATTCACTCGAAAATAATTTTCTATTTGTGAGAAAATCCATAAACATTATTAATTTCAAGTTTACCTATATCTAGTTAACGAGCCACAATATTTTGACAGGCGGACAGACAAAGAGACATTGTATAGACACTAATAGGATCATCCTGTTTTAGTAGTACGAATCCTAAAAAGGACCAGTATAAAGGTGGAAAAAGAGTATAAATTGATGATTTCTTTATTACTATTTAGTTCTAAAATAAAGAATCGAGATGCAGATGTCTTCTACATACTATGAAAGTTCCAATAAAATTGATAAAACCAAGTTAAAGACGATCAAACCAGACCGAGATGCAAAAATTTTTTAAAAGAGCCACTTATACTTAGGTTTTCCATTAATAATATAAACGCTTAAATAGAGAAATTATTTTGAAATAATAGAAAAGCATTCCAATTTTAAGGTCTCTTTCTTTTGATCGAATTACTAAAAATTATGAATTAAGTATAGTTTTCTTTTCTTTAAGGTGGCACATGCTTCTTGGAGAGGAGCTTTGGGATGTATTCCAATTCTCATGTGTAATATTGGAATGCTGCTTTCATACATAGCCGGGCTATGGTTAAAATGGGATGAACTTGCGCTTTTTGGAGCAGCTTTAACGTTACCTGCCCTAATATTACCTATTGCTTTACCTGAATCGCCAATCTATCTGATTTCTAAAGACCGATATGAAGAAGCTATTAAAGCTCTCCAAAAGTTGAGAGGGCCAATGTACGACATAACATTAGAGTATCAAGAATGCCTTAGATGTGAATCTAATACAGGATATAGTTTATCAAAATTAAGAGAAATGTGTAATCGAGATATGATTGTACCATTATTATTGACAAGTATTGTTCGCGTTTTAAGTCGTTTTTGTGGCTTAAGAGCGGTACAATTATATACTGTAAGTATTTTATCAGACTCAAAAATTGATATTGATGTTGGAATTGCGACTTTAGCGACTGGTGCAATTCAATTAGTGGCGACTTGTTTGGCTTGTTTTATAGTGGATCGTATTCCACGAAAAACCCTTTTAATAATTTCGCAGGTGAGTCAACATAATATATTGATTAATTATAAACATTCTTTCGCAATATCAATCAATCATAAATTATCATTAATTTAAGAAAATTGAAAAAAAAATTGAAAAAAGCTTTCTAAATCAGAGCTAACATATAATTATAGTAGTATAACAATAAGAAGAATACAATTCTGTTTTATTAATAGATTTAATGTTTTCAGGGAACCATGGCCCTGAGTTTAGGAGTTTTGGGAGGATATCTGTATTTTCATCAAGATGTTCGTTCAGATTCTTTCAGTTGGATCCCTTTCATCTCAATTCTTTTATATATATTATTCAATGGTCTTGGTCTTAGCCCAATCTCAGGATTAATAGTTGCTGAACTTTCTCCACAGAGACATCGAAGTATTTTGAGTAGCATCACTGGTTGTATTAGTTGGCTTTCAGCATTTGTGGTAACAAAAACTTTTGTTTATTTAATAAAAACGTCACTGAAACTTTATGGTACTTTATGGATGTATGGAGGAATATGTCTTTGTGGTGTAATATTTGTAATTATTTTTTTACCAGAAACTCGAGGACTTAAACAATGTGATATTGAAAATTTATTTTAATATAAAATTTCAAAGAATAGACAATATTTGTTTTTTACTTCATATAAATAAAATTCAATTTTTTACAATTTAAACAACTTTCTGTGATAAGAAAAATAAATATAAATTTATAAAGAAACAGCTCTAAGTAAGAATATACTTATTTAATAGATTTTGAAAGAAATTAATATAATAAATAAGAATTAATTGAAGCACAAATAAAATATTATTTTTTATATTTCTAAGTTAGTTTTAGTAAATAAATAATAAAATTACCAATAGATTAAGTCAATTAAGTGCCACTAAAAAGGAATAAAATAGAAATATAATTAAAATCATTAAATATATTTCAGTTTTTAAATTAATAACAATATTATTTGATATTTAAAGGAACAATTAGGAGTTTGTGGGTTATTTTGCAAAATTAATAACCCTAAAATTTGTCCAAATGCACCTTTATAATATATTTGCAAAGTGCATAAGAGAGTATAAAAGATATATTAGAAATAAGTAATTTATATTAATTATAGAACAGATATTGTAAAGGTATCCAAAAGATTGTATGTATTATTTAATCATTATTCAATTTACATCCATTTAAAATAAAAAGGAAATACAATTTAGAAGGTAATTTATTTAGAAAGGAAGAAACGGAAAGGAAATTTGATAGACTAGAGTCAGGAGTTAGGGTCATTGTTCTGTTAAAGATAATTTCAAAGCTTTTTCAAGCATTTCTTCTTCCTGACGCCGTTGTTGTTCTTCTCGTTCTCTTTCTCTCTCAGAAATAACAAGAGCCATCTCAAGATCAGAATCACGAAGATCTGAATGTGGAGAGGAATTGTTTTTTGATGTTTCTGATTGTCCAACTTCATCAAAATCTTCATGATCTGATAAGCGTGAACTACTGAGGCAACTCAAATCATGTTCTTGATACAGAGCCAAGCTTGCTTGTATAGCCCTAAATAGGTAAGATAAATACGTTTTTAGAGTAAGATGACTATTTCTAGCGAAATTATAATAATGAATCATTTTATTTTCGCTGATGGAAAACAATACAGGATTTATTTTTAAGGAATTTTACCAGGATGTTTTATTGTATTGAATGGGTTTTTAAATAGAGAATAAAATCTGTTTTTTGGACATTAAAATAAGAGAAAATGACAAATTGTTGAGGGACATATACAAAAAAGAAACATAATGACACAAATCTAAATGTTCGAAACGTCCATAGTTTGTTAATAAAAATTTTAAATAAAAAATAAAGACCAATTCAAGAGAATAATACATCATCGTAAAATACCTTAAAAATAAATTTAAAATATTCTCAAAATCTAGTCTTATAAATACACTAAAGTATAATTATCAAATTTAAAATTATATCTAGTATATAGTCTACAGATGAAATTATTAAAGAAAATATATTAAAAGCTTATATTACGTTAATGATACAATGATGAAGCATTTAAAGTATAGAATAATTAATCATATTATATATTTAATTAAAATATAAAATAAACAAGAGTAGTGCTGTAGTACTAAAGTATATGGTATGTAGGTGTTTAAAGGGAAAAAAGGTGAAAAATGTTTGGAAGATTAGCTAGGTACACTTCAAATAATAATTTACTCATAGCTCAAGAAATCAGGAGTGATTTTTATCTACTAAATCCAACCTGTTATGGTTAATTTTTATTACATGTCACCTCACAGAGTACGAATTTCTTTTTTGGTTCTTGGGTTTGATTCCCGTGTGAGTGAATACAACCCTTCTAATATGAAATAAAAATTATAGATAACAACTCGGATTTAGTAGATGACAATCTCGTGATTTCTTTAGATACAAATTTGAAGTTTGCTACTATCGGCAATTTAACTTTTATAATAATTTAGCTCATTTTTTTTTCTTCTCATGTATTAAAGTATTATTTTGACTTTATACGAGTTTAGGGTGATTCTAAAAATGTAAACATACAAAATCACTTTCATTTCTTTATACTTTATCATAAGGCCAAAATTATTTAGATAAAAATATCGTAATATGGTGATGTTTTGCTCTACAACAAAACCTTATAAATATAATGAAAATCGGAAAAATTATATATTAAGAGATTAATCATTTTGTCCTATAAATTTAAATTATAAATTTTGCTATCTAAAAAAACCAAGTTCACTGAAATTTACTTTGAAAAAGTTATATAATAAAAAAGAGAGTCATTATTTATTTAGGGGACCAAAATGAGGGACGGGATACAAAAAATAAAATTATCAATATAATTAAGTCCTAGTACCTTTTGATTGATTTGTACGAAATTTCACTTATGAAAATGACTAACTTTGTTAAATTGATAGAGACCAAAAGAGGGGGGGGGGGGGGTTCAAAAATAATTTAAAATAATAAAATTTCCAACCAAAAATCGAAGAAAGCTGATATTTTTTTCAAAAGAAGAGTCAAATATTTAAAGGAGATAGTATTAATTGCTAATGGGCCCAAAAAGGGGGGACTCTCTTAAAAAATTATATTATACAATTTTCAATCTAAAAAAAAATATGAAAAAAGAATTGTTATTTTTTTAGGGAACCGAAAAGGGGAAGTTAAAAAATAAAGGGGGCATGAGAATGGTATATTTATGTGGTTGGTCACGTTGAAATCGAACCCAAAATTAAGAGAGGGGGGGGGGTTCTTAAAAAATAAAAATTATAAAATTTTCAAACCAATAAAGCTCAAATTTACTATGCAAGGGTTTTTAATTGAAAAAATATGAATATTTCTTTCGAGACCCGAAAGATATAAGCAATATATAACTATGGTCCAAGATCAAAACACTTGCCAGATTTCCAATAAGAAAGAGAATAATCTGATAGAATACTAAGTATGTAATGCAGTGGAAAAAGCTAAATATATAAATATAGAGGAAATTGATAGATATGGTATATATATAGAGAGAGAGAGAGAGGAAAATGAGATATAAAAAAATAGCATAAACTAGTATAATAAGGAATTATTTAAGCATTTGTTTAAGGATTGAAGATCATTCTTGTTTAAATTAATATTTATATCGTTTCCTGTTAGTCCTGTTATATTACGAATTTTAATTAAAATATTTATTATTAGTATATATATTAATTTAAATATATAATAGAACCTTTGTAACTCTCGTTCCTCGTCAGCCTGTATATTAGGAGTACTGGGTCTAGATGGCTTTTGTGCTCTTAACGCTTCCCAAATATCAACCTAAATTAAATCAAACCATTATTATTGGAGCTGGCACTCTTTTAGATTTGTCAAAAATAACTCTCTTTAAAGAATTAAGTGTTACCTCATCTCTTTCACTTCCAGCTTCAATGAGGCTCTGTTGAATCGCAAATTGTAATAATTCATCTTCTTCTTCAACACTAAATTGTCTCCTTATTCCTGCGCCTAATAATTATAATTTCAAATTAATATTTATTAATTATAGATATAAATTATAAAAAATTTAATAACCAAGTTTTGTATAATTAGGCGGCGGAAGGAAGCAGCTATCATCAACAGCACATAAAGTTTTATCATTATCATGATATTTTTGTACACCAATTATTGCTTCGTCCATTCCAAATATATTACCAAATGTTATTTTAGCATTTAAAACATGGAATAAAGGAATTTCTGTAAAAAGTATATATATATTTAGAATAAATACTTAGAAAACTGTAAATTTTCTATTTAAATCAAATAGTTACCAATTTTAACTGGGAATCCTGCCGGCAATTGCATTTGGATAAAATCCTTAAGTTTAGCGAAATGTGAACTAGAAATTGCCATTAAATCAACGATCGGCATTATTTGTTCTTGGAGACTAAGAGGATAGTTTTCACACAACCATAAATTAGCCTGAAAATTAAATTGTAATTTAAATTACAAATAAAGATAAAGCTCTTTTAGGATGTGAGCTTCGGAGGCATAAAATAGACCGACTTTATTTAAAAATTCGAAAAGAAATTGAGTTCCCCACCTATGCAGGGGTCCTCTTAGCTTCCTCCTAGCTCTCTGACGGGGGGATACTGGCAGAAACAGTCATCAAACACATAATTTCCATTGGGTTCGAATTATAATTTAAAATATTTTTGCTAGATATCATCCTTTCTTGACTCTTATATTTTTATTAATTTATTTATTCGAATTTTTATATAGATATATAGCTTATAAAAAATTTATTGTTTTAGTATTCCAACGCAGAGTAAATTTTGTTTTATATTAATTTTCCTAGAGGTGTTAGACTAGGTAATTTGTTAATACAAGTCTTCTGTTTTATCCCTCATTGAAGTGACTTATGAACAAGTACGTTCTTTTATTGCTCTATATTCGTTGGCCATTCGCGATGCCCTTTGGCTGGTTGCGGAGGGATCGGTTTGGGATGCTCTGCTTGCCCTACTGTGCCCCCGCCTTAGGCATTTGTGGGGTGGCGAATTTGGAGAAATATGAACGAATACGATCGGCTAGCTAAATAGGCATCTATGTTCACGAGGCCAATAAAAGAGAATAACTCGTTTAAAAAATTAATATAATAGAATTGTTATTATTTTATTATTTATTTGTTAATTTATTGTTTTATTTATTATTTTCATTGTCTGTGATACTATTTGATAGTTTATAAACTCATGGTAGACTGGCTACAATGGAATTCATTCCGAGGACATTAGGAGGAGAGAAAATAACAAAAAAAAAAAAAAAATTGTTATTATAGTAATACATATATTGGTTTATCTATGTACCCCCAATCACTTTACTAAAAAAATAAGAGCTAAGTGCAAGCCAAAACCATCAGTATAAGAAAAATAAATATATAATTTATATCAAAAATGGAAAATAAAGTTTCTATATCAAGTAATGAAAATTAGCAGATCTTTAGGTTTCAAGATTCCCTAAGACCAAAAAAATTGTTTTTTTTAGAAAATATCTGTGTGTCTCCGAGATATTAATTAATGAGTTACTAATTTGTTCATCAAAAAACCGTGCTATCCAACAATTAACAAACTACATTATGGATTTTGTAAGATATAGTAAATTGCATTAAAATGATATAGTTTACAAAGGGAATTCTTTAGTGGAAATCCGCACCTTTTTGAAACACTTTTTTATTTATTAATATTGAAGCACTTGAGAATTTGACATCATTTTATATGCTTAGTTAGTATTTGTCTTCGAGTGGACATATATATTCAAGTACCTATATATATACATATTTATTACTTACTTTAAATTTTTGAATTTTTGTATTGGTTTCTTTTGGGCGACCAATATCTTTCCCCTTTAAATCATTTTCTGGATCAAAATATTCTTCTGGTGTGATATTACAAGGGTTTCCAACGTGAACAATTTCTTCCTATTGTATTATACAAAAAATATTTATATTTATAATTATATGTAGGTAGTCTTAAAGGGTTTAAAAAATTTTACATTATCAAGTTGGACTGATGCTTGTTTTTCTTCAACTTCGGCAAAAACGAGGAAATTTTGAAAAGGAGTTTTTGGTGATCGTGCTTTCATTTTATCGGATTCTGTTAGATGTTCTGTTCTCGTTTTAGTAACAAATTCAACATTTGTAGCACTAAATACTTTACATTCATGACCATTTACAAGTTCATTTTTATCAGATCGCCATCCCCAAATTCCTGACTTATTTCTAAAAATAAGTAAATATATTAGATGTAAGTAAAACTTTTAAGGGATAGAATAAATAGTAAAAAAAATAGTATTAGTTAAGTATATGATCAGTGATTCATCAAACATGTATTTATCCTAAATAAAATATGTCATGTATATGAATACATAAATATATATATATGTATACTTATTTATATATTAAATGAATATTAGGTAGTCATGAATCTTGTCAGATATAGGCAAATATAGATATAACTACTTCAATTAACTGTACTTAAAATAAATGAATTTGAAAAAAATATAAATTAAATGATGATCATTTATTTTAAAGAATATTTATATTATATTTTATAATACAATACTTAATCGACGTAATTTTCTTATTGTGGCTCTAGTGATCGGATTGATGATCTGAAAGATTTTATTGGGTTGGGCATAGTGAAATGATAAATAATCATAGTGGATGAGTTGAGTTGTCTCTACTCTACATCAAACATACTTGAAATCGCCGAATCGTCTTGAAAAACAATAGAATATTTCAACAAATTTTCTGATTTCACCTGGAGCAGGTAGTTCAAGATAAAAATCATCCAGACCACTTAATTTTTAAGTTAATTTTATATAATATTTGAAGAAAATGATCTACCTTTCGAAACTTATTTTATCGGTATCAAAATAAGTGGTAACAATGGGATTTGTAAGTCTAGATGAAATAGCATCATCGCTTGGCTGAAGGAATTGCATATCTTGAACTGAGAGCATTTTCATTTGTTCCATATAAACTTGCTGTGTCTCGTGATCGACTTCCATCATGAGAGCTGAATCACCTTAAGTAAAACAAAGACACATTGCAAAAGAATTATCTTGGGAATTCCATCAATATTTTAAAAATGTGACTGTTGACGTGGACGGATCCCTCGCAACCTAGGGGGTTAGAAAGGGACGAGAGTTCGGTTCCAAACAAGCGCTCGCAGCTTAGTTTAATTTAAAGAATAATATAAAAATGACTTGTACAATTAATTTGATTATTTAATATAGGATTACATTAAGGATTTGAAATCGAAATTAATATATAGTAAATGTTAGAGTTAAAACATTAACTTGGTCAATATATATTCACCAGCATACATTGACTATATTATTCAATATATGTACAAATGAATCCATGAATACTTTCACTAGATAATGTTTACACTCTCTATTGAGACATAGTTAAAGTATTCAAAAGAGTAGTTTACTACATATAAGATTATTATTTTTTACTTTTAAATTTAAGATTTATATCTTGTGTTCATAAATCAAATTTTCATATCTGCACATCCTTTCAAGCGCGATAGAGATATACATAAAAATAAATATAAAATTAAAACAACAAAAATATTAATTTCAATAAATTCAATTTTATCTAATGGAACTGAACTTGACAAGTAACCTAACTCACCTACTGCCTAGTGGCGTTTGGACGTGGTAATGTGTCTATAAAATGGGAAGAATAAATATAAAAACCGTGCGCAAGGGCGCAAATGACAAGTACTTACTAGCAACCACAGCGTGCAACTTATTTATAGAGACTTAGGACTATATTTTCACATTCAAATATAATTAATATCGGTGAGTTCGGTTGCTTGTCAAGTTTAGTTCATTTAAATAAAATGGAATTTTTAAGCCTTTCGTACGCAACAGATGTAGACCCAAATTAATTACAATTATTTGTTTACTTATTTGAACAAGATAGGCTGGAGTGGCATTTAGAGTTTCAATAAATAATCTTTTCGTAAACCTTCATTCCCTGCAAAATTACGTAGATGTAGGTATACATTTACTGGTGAATGTATACTTTGGCTGGAGTTTATACTTTAATTTTAAATATATATAAGAATGCGCATAATTTGTGAATTATCTAATTAAATGACTTATTAGTTATCTGTTTGTTTTAACTATTTCGGGATTATCAATCATACACAATTTTCTTTATATTTCCAATCTTACCAGTAAACATTTAGTTTATTGGCACGCTGACGACAGTACTTAATATACAGAATTCAATCCTTGACAAGTCCAAAGATTCTGATTTTTGGACTCTCAAAAATTGGAATCTCATAATTTAGTTAACTTTAATGAAAGAAGAATAATTTCTAATATTTAAGCGTGTTGATAGGGATGTTGAAATGTTGAACATATTCTTTTAAAAGGTATACCTTGGAGATTTCTTGAGAAATTGTCAATGTTAGTTGTCACTCCAGTCTGACCTCTATTAGAATCTATCAGGCTTTTTTTTGCCTTTTCAATTTTTCACACCAGGTAAAACAATTCGTCTCTTAAATATTCCTCGTTCGCTTGGGGAAGTGTCTCCAAAAATTCTCCTGTCATCCTGAATGCAATTTAGAAACGAGTCAAAATTTATTGGGAATACTGTTTTGTTAGGACCCTTGCTATCTTTGCCAGACCTATGACCGTTTATTCTCTAATTTATAGATACACCAAATGTAATATGTTCTATCGAGTAAAGTCTTTAATGACGAGTAATATGGAATTTTCAAACATACCAAACACAACTTGACTAAGAAATAGAAAACAAATCAAAGGTATTGACCAATTCATTTTCCATATGGATACTCAAGACTGAATTTTCTATCTGTCTTTATAATTTCCGAGTCCTAAAATCTTAAAATGTTAATTTTAGTGATTGAATATTTTAAACGTTTTTTTTGTATTAATAGTATAATACATTTTCTGAATGTTTTTCTTTTGTAAAATTGCAATAAGACCTTATCTAGGTAACTCGGATTTTTTTTATTAGATATCTAGCTATTAAAGCTTCTATTTCTGTTATTAAACTTATTGAGGGATGAAATTTTGTTTGAATCACACATAATTAATTGCAATTATTTATTGAACACGAACAAATAATGGTAGTTATATTGTATTAATTGATCGTGTTCAATAAATAATTATAATTAATTATGTGTGATTCAAACAAAATTTCATGCCTTAAAATATTTTAATATGACAGTTTTTAAGGAAGTGAAAGAATACCTATCTATCCATATCTTTAACATCGGCACTAAATTATTTTCCATAGCAGTGGTAATCAGGATAACGAGTAGCCAATAAATCTGGCAGGTAAGCCGCTACTCTTAATTGAACATTAGGGGATTTTATTTTTTAACCGACCTCAACACAATAGGCAAACCAAGAGTATTAGTTTTGACTTTTTCTGGTTGGCACCTTTTAAAGAGAAAAAAAGAATTGAGACCGAAAATTGCCTGTATTAGGGAGATTTCGGAATAATCAGTTTAAAATATTTTTTAAAAACAAATTAAATTATTTTTATTTAATTATTTTTTATGCCCGTTGCCATTCAAAGATAAATGGTTGCAACTCCCACAATCCTACTTTTTACCTACCTAATCACTTTTATTGGAATGTACGCAACACAACTAAGATTGAAAAGGCAAATATGCGAACAGCATAGCCGACAGTGTCGGGATAGGATCACATGTTGCTTATTTTTAGGTCAACTTTTGGGAATCAGTGCTTTGAATATGCCAAGGTAGACAAATTATTTTAATAAGGGAAATAAAGCCTTAAAATTAACCGAGAGCTGATTATTTAGATAAGAAGATCTCCACTATATAGTACAAAGTGTTAAAAAAGGGTCACATATTTTCGGAAGTGGTAATATTCATCAAAACATGACAACAAAATCAAGAAACCATGAGTCTTAAAACAAATATCTTTTGAGATATGGGTTATTTTTTATCTTAATATACATATAGGAGGTGTTCAATCTAATTTCCATTCATTATAATATTATATCCTTCACCTGTCTTAGAGCAAGCGAATGAACTCAACCGACTGGCGAGTACCGTCAACATATTAATAAAGTATGTGCACCATAAAAGAGAATCGACCTATTTAATATTAGTGTGTGTGTGAATTAAGTTTGAATTGATAAAAGTACCTCGTGCTCGCCTGTCTTAGAGAATCACGAATTCTATTAAACTTGTTGATCCAGTTTCCGGAGGACGCTGGAAAAACATGGTGAAAAACTTGACAGATGCGGATGGAAGTTTTTAACAGAGGGCTCGGGCTTTCTGGTAGCTTCCATTGGCTAAGAACTAACAGATAATATTTCTCATTTCCTGAGTGGAATAATGGGATTGCATTACTACGTTTGCTTCAAGTTTTTTGTTACTCTTTTGTTTGAAATTAAACCTTATAAGATTTACTGTATTTACATTTTCAATTTCACAGAATTTTTATCTTCAAAGAAACTAATTTAGCACATGTGTTTATAGGGCGTTTTTTCTTGTATGGATGAATAAATAGTATCTTCTCTCAATATATATGACCCTTTTTTTAACACCCTGTATTATTAATTTGTGGGGCTAATAACTTCGAATAAGACCATGAATGGAATCCGCAAAAAGATTACATTTTATTTATAGAAAGTCTTTAATTGTGGTATAAAAAGAAAAAAAAAGTTCATGAAAATTTAAAATTTACTTAAACTATATTTTAAATTTATTTCTTAAAAAAATCGAAGAATTAAAAGAAAACAAATAGGTATTATAAACAAAACGTACTTTGGCCTTTAAAAATATAGCTTCTATTTCCTCTTTGCCAAATTGATTGGTCAAAGCCTAATAATGTTGTATCTATTCTGACATTGGAGCCTTGTTTATAGACTTTATAGGTATCACTTGGACACATTCTAGAGACCAATGGAACTAAAAAATAAATAAATATTATTTCAAAATTTAAGAATTATTATACAAAAATTACTCACCCCAACTAGTAAATTCCCATTTCATTTCAACATAAAAATCGGGTGCCTTATATCAAAAGGTAAATTAAAATGTGTTATTTATTATACTAATGTAAAAAAAAAAGAAAAATATTTCACCTCTTTAAGTTTTTGTAATAGTTCTGGGATTCCTCCAACTCTACTAGAATATCTCTGAAAATCTCTTCTTTCTAGAACTAACTGTAAGAGTTCAGGGTCTCCAGTTGAAACAGCTTCTTGGACAACATTCCAACCATCCTTATTTTCAGTATTAACATTAGTGGAATGGTGAAGAAGAACCCGAGAACATTCTATATGTCCAAGAGTAACAGATAACATGAGAGGTGTTCTCCCTCTACAATCCATTTTTTCTTTATCATGCTAAAATAAAAATTTATTCCATTAATAAAATTTTGTATAAATATATATATATATAATTAAAGAAAGATATTTTAATTAAATATTTGAGATTAAGAGATAAAACAAAAGATAAGTACTGAGGTGCTTAAAACTGCAATTCATCATTTCAGGCTGATTAATACTAATATTATACTTCCTATGTGCAGACCTAGGCGGTCACCCTACCCTATATTTACACATTAATAAAATGAAAAATTAGTATATATATTAACTTACTGATATCAATACATAATTTATAAACAATTAATTAGTTATTGATTTATAAAAATTACAATTGTTTGGATAAATATTAACAGAGGATATAATTTTAAAAAAAATTCTTATTTTTATTATATATATATACAGGGTTTACAAAGAGAAACAAAGAGGTTGTCCTCTGCTTGATGCAAATAAACATACACACATATATATCGAAATTATATATCTGTATATATATTATTTATTGGTATGATCAAAAAGAGGTTGTCCTCTGCTTGATGCAAATAAACATACACACATATATATCTGTATATATATTATTTATTTGTTTGATATACAGATATATAATTTCGATATATATGTGTGTATGTTTATTTGCATCAAGCGAGGAAAACCTCTTTGTTTCTCTTTGTGAATCAACAACTCTGCTACTCTCGGCAAAACAAAAACTTTTCAATTATATACAGGGTTATTGGTAATTCGATAGATTCCTTAAAATGAGTTATAGTATATAGTTAATTTCCAATAAATTTGACCCTATGAACCCGGGGTCATAAATCATTATTTTTGGAGTTAATCACAGATAATTTTTTTTTTTGCAACTTTCTACTAATAACCTGCTAATTGTAAAAAAAAGTACTGCCCTCTGAGTGCTAGACATTTTTCTAATAGTTGGTGATTGGTGAATAAGAAATTACCCCCTTTCAAGGTATCTATCGAATTACCAATAACCCTGTTTATATATTTTGTTTTAGAGGATTGTATGTATAAAAAAATAAGTAAATACAATTTTTCTTTAAAATAATTTATAAATAAAATATTTAATCATATGTATATGTTCAATGAACATATAACCAAAGTGGTTAGTAAGGCAAATCGAATTTGGGGATTCATCATTCGAAACACTAAATTCTTCACAAACACGAGTAGTATTAAACACTTGTATATAAGCTTGGTTAAATCTGTATTGATGTATGCATCAACCATTTGGAGACCTAATTTGAAAATGAATAAAGCAAGGCTTGAGAGAGTTCAGCAAAAGGCGTTGAGGCATCTTGCGTATCTATCTGGCAACCCTAAGTCTAGATTCGACCACGATTATACAGCAATTAGTGAAACCTTTAGTCTAACAACAATTCTATCATCCATGGTTGCTTCTGACAATGTATTAACTTACAAAATTATATCGAACATAATTCATTGTCCAGAACTAAAGTATCTTTTCCCTTTAAATAATCCTACATATGTACTTAGACACAACCAGCCTTTCTACCCTAAAGTACCAATCACGCGTCACACTGAGAATAATCCAATCTATAGACTCTGTATTTGCTATAACGCTCTTTCCTTAAGAATTAGTGTAATAAATTTGGCTTCTCATCCTAATAGAGTGACTAAAGCAATTAAAGAAAATACGTTATCTTATGATTAAGCTTTAAAATTCAAAATTCATTTGTTTGTTATTTACAGAATTTATCTTCACTTAACATATTACCTATTATATCTCTCTGTCTTTCTACTTTATGTGTATAATATTATGTTTAGATGTAACCAATTTGTAAAGGGCTCTTGCCGTCGAAATAAATAAATAAATATATTAGTTTTAAGAAATTTTTCTCCATTTTACGAAAAAGATTTTTAAAAGTTTTACTAAATAAACAATTTAACTTTAATAATTGAGTTAAATAATAAATTTTTAAAAGAAAAAGAAAACATTTCCTGAAACGATTGATTAAATACTTTAATTTGAAAAAAAAATCATTTACTTATTTTCATTTTTAAATAATAAATAGGTTTATGAAGAAGAAATAATAATCATACATTTTTATATATAAGGAATATGTGTTGGAAAAAATGTATAATTATGAACTAATTCAATTAAACGTTATAAATATGAATACTTACACAATTATTTGACAATTCCTTACTAAGCTCTTGGTAATTATTATTCCAAATTAGCCAATGTAATGGATATTCAGATTTTATTAAATCCGTAGTTATCATAATTTGTTTTAATAATAATTTTGGAATTATTAATGGTAATAAATATTTTAATAATTTACTTGAAATGAAATGTCAAATTTGATTAAGTGTTATCCTTGTTTTGACTGAAGTTATCAGTGATTGGTAAATGTTTTTGTATATTAAGTAAATATATAAATATAATAATAATAATACATATTACACTATAAAAAAAACCTGATTTTATTTTTAATATTTTTGGATTAATTCTTTTGATATTTCGATATTTTTTTAGACAATTACTCTTTGGAAAAGTAAGTGATCTTGTGCTGCGCTTCTACACTCTTTGTCTTTGTCATGTATGACCAATAAATGTCATATTTAATTTAATAATTTCATTTTTTTTTATTAATGAAGTATTTATCATCTTCATTATGTTTTTTTACAAATGTTAATTTAATCTATTATTATTTTAATAATTTTGGTTAATTTTAAATTATTGTTTTATATATATATATATTCATTTTTAACATTTTATTAAACAACACTTGTTTTCTCTTTCTATAAAAAGATGGGTTTAATAAATATTTTAATTAATTACTAAAGAAATTTAATTTATCTATATATTTAAATTATACAACAAATATTTAAATGAAATATGTCTCGAAGTAAATTGAGAAGTATGACAGGAAACTGCGCGGATTGTGGAACTCCAGGTGAAATTAAATTTTATATTCCTCACTTTTTTTATTAATTTTAAATCATTTGTAGTGAACATTCTGTTAAAAATTTAGAACCTTATTCAATTATTTAATGGATTAAGTTAATAACTAGCGAGCACAAAAGAAGCCTTTTCATCTTAATCCCTTCATAACAGATTTAGACTATAGGCGGAAACGCATGTTTTAGAATTAAGACCACTTAAAAGCGAGAAAGAGAGAGAGATTTTCACCAACTTGGTTCAGACTTGCTCACATGTATTTATCAAATTTGAGAAGTGCCATAATTCACTATTTTTCGTTATTTTTATGACCAATTTTCATGTTCTTAATTCACAATTTGAAAATCTAAAATTAAACCAAGCCTATGAGATCAGACAAGCTATATACTAAATTCAAGCCCGAGACTTTTTTTCTTAGAGTTAAATGTATCTTTCTATTAACTCGATAAAATTTATAAGAGTTTAATGTTAATTTAATTTCAAGACCGGTTCACTTCAAAATTTTGGCTGACTTTATTAGATCTCCTACACCAATTCAGAAATACACTCACGAGCAAAGAAATAGAATCACTTCCCTTGCGAGTTATTAAATGTAATTTTCATTCTCAAATATAATAATAACAATATAATATATTTCCATTAGGTTATCATTATACTTTTATTGCCTCCTCTACACTATGAGCCAACTTGGGCCAATGTGTAGACTGGAGTTGACTTGTATTGGTCATTGGTTGACTCTGGCGATGTTTGGCCCTCGGAGCGGTTTTTTCGATATGCCAAAGAGGGCCAATGTTACGCAACGAAAGTGCCCAGTGGCTAGGTATCGTTTCCACAAGGCCATAGACATTGGCCCAACTCTTGGACCACTGTGTGGAGGCTCCGTCAAATTAACTCGTTTTACTGGTGGCCAACATGGTCAACATGTTTGGCTCACCTTGGGCCATAGTGTAGAGGGCCCATTAAATGCTGAAAAATGAAACTTATAGAAAAAATATTTAAATTTATAATAAATTACAAAGAATCATTGAATTCATGAAAAGAGAGTGATTCCATTTCTTTGCTCGTGAGTATATTAGGCTTCTTTCAAGACTCGCATCAACAGTATCTTCAATTCGGACACATTCTCTGAATTGTCTTTCTATTCTCCTCTTCCCTATTCAAGGGTCCACCATGGACTACAGAGGATGCATCTTTTTGGTATATTTCATCGCAAACAATATTATTTAAAAAAATAATAATAATAATAATTTTTTATTGTTAAAGGATAAATAAATTGAATTGCTTCTTTCCAGTAATTTATTTTATTATTCAAATGGTTTGAATAATATTATAATATAATTCAAATGGTTTGAATAATAAAATAAATTACTGGAAAGAAGCAATTCAATTTATCTTTTAACAATAAAAAATTATTATATCCAGTACACACCAAGCCAGCAAAATTCTTATGAATAAAAATCACCTAGAATCTTACTAAATGGGTTTTGTTGCCGAGATCATAAAAAATATTAGTTTAAAAAATTAAAAATCAATCATCAAATATACAATTTAATTTATATATATAATATTTTTTTCTAAATATTGTTTCAGATCCCTCATGGGCATCTATAAATAGAGGCATTTTCCTTTGTGATGAATGCAGTAGTATTCATCGAAGTTTAGGAAGACATATTTCTCAAGTCATCTCTTTAAAAAAAGGACATATTAGTTCATCAAGAATACAAATGGTCCAAACATTAAGCAACAATGGGGCAAATAGTATTTGGGAACATATATTATTAGATCCTCTTAGTGCTAAACAATCTAGAAAAAAACCACAGCCAAGAGATCCATTACAGTAAATGAAATTCATATTTTTTAAATTAATAATTTGATTATTATATTCTAACATTAATTTGTTTAGTCCTGTAAAAGCAGATTTTATCCGTGCTAAATATCAGATGTTAGCCTTTATTTTTAAACCTGGAAAAGAAGATACACTTTTACATGAAAGTGATTTAAGTAAACAACTTCATTCAAGCGTAAGAACATTAAATCTAGAAACTAGTCTTAGATTATTATCTCAGGGAGCCGACCCTAACTATTATCATCCCGTAAGTTTATTTCTATATACTTTACTAATAATCAATTTTTAGAGATAGAACCTTATAGTTGTTTTATTTTTACTCTTCTTTATTTTTTGGTAGTCTATTGAAATTCAATTTTAAATTAAACTATTATTTTGTATAATGTTTTTTAAGGAAAAATGTACAACGCCCCTTCACGTGGCTGCCAAAGCAGGACAACTTTTGCAAATAGAATTGCTAATTGTTTATGGATCTGATCCAGGAGCCTGTGATAATTTTGGGAAAACTCCTATAGATTATGCTAGGTATTATAAATTATTTTTTATGTTTTTATGAATCGTTTAATGATTTAATTTTATTTAAAATCTAAAAATAAATTTAATAAACTAATTCTTCATAATATCTTGCAAAATTTTCTGACCAAAATGATTCGCTTTATTTAACCTGAACTCACTTTGTAAATGGTTTGAAAGCTTTCTTAAAATCAATAGTATATTCTAACTCTAATATTGATTTCTAATAGTTTCTCAGAATTCGGTCATTTACCTTAAGGCTCCTCCATATTTATGTAAATTACCTAATGAATTTACCCTCTAATCCAATTAATTTTTACGCTAAAGATAGCCTCCTTCAAGGACGTCTCAACTGAGTCTTATCTTTCTTAAGATGTGCATATTCCTTTCTGACTGAATTTGTCTCAAAGAAACTTGGCTTCCTAATCAGGACTATGCTTTATTTTATGTCTACCTAACTTCTCACCCTAGACAAGGCCAAGATTGGCCCTCGCCTCGAATATTGATCCCATCTATTGAGAGAGACCTGCAAGCATTACCAAATCACTCTTGATTCCATTCAAAATTGGGAGAATAAGTTAATAAAGTTTCGGCCCTATCTCTCGATTCCCAGGCTCAATCTGCAAATGTTTCTCCGCTCTTTCAATTATTTTATAAATATTATCATGGGATATACCCTGGTAAAATAGAATAAGTAATTCCCTTCCAAAAAGCGTCATTGCTCATAGTATGTGACTTTTTTTTTTTTTTTATGCAATCGAATGCAAGAAGGGGTGTACCAGTAAAGATGCAGCCCCTATGGATCTCGAAAGACCCTTGCATTACCGAAGAGAAGGGAAAGTTGATTAAGTGAGAGGGTGTAGACGTAGGTGTCTATGCACTCCGGTTTTGAAGGTTTGAAGATTATAAGTGCTGGGAAAGATGGAGGCTGGGAGAGAGTTCCAGTTCCTTGAAGTCATGGGGATATATGAATTGGCGAATGAAGTGGTCCGGCACTTTTCTAATTTGACCGCGAAAGAGTGTTGGGAGTCGGCAAAACGCGTGCTACGTGCAAAGCATGCTTTGGGGGGAATTATTGATTTTATCTCATCAGAGCACCTGCCGTGATAGTATCTATAGAAAAGGGAAAGGGCAGAGACATTTCTTCGATGAGCCAGCGAATCGAGGGAGTCGGTGAGGGTAGAATCGTCAATTAGCCTGACGGCTCGTTTCTGAATTGCATCAAGGGTAGCAAGAGAATATTTTGAGGCTCCTCTCCATAGATGAGAGCCGTATTCGAGACAGGGGCGGATTTGGGCCTTGTAGATGGTGAGAAGTTGTGGGGGTTTGTAAAATCGCTTGGACCTGAATAAGAGGCCAATCTTCCTTGCTGTAGATTTCGCTACAGAGGAGATGTGTTCATTCCAAGACAGGTCAGATGCGACAGAGACGCCCAACATGGATAGGCTGTCACACATTTTCAGGGTATTCGAATCGAAATGAATATCAGGGAAATCTTTATTTTCGCGCCTAGAAATTAGACAGCATTGAGTCTTGTTTGAATTAAAGTTAACTAAATTTTGAGAGCCCCATTTATTCAGTTTGTCTAGGTCGAGAGTAATTGAGGAGGCAACATTGATTCGATTATTCGGGAGTGCGGGTTTGCCGTGTAGAGTGCTATCGTCGGCGTAGCAATGAGTGGGGTTTGCCGTTTGATCAATAAGGTCGTTTATGTAAATTAGGAAGAGTGTGGAGGAGATTACGGAGCCTTGGGGAACACCAGAGTTTGTGGAGAACGATTCAGATGATGTCCCACCCACCACAACTTTTATACTTCGGTTTGTCAGAAAGCTTGCTATCCATTTGCGAAGTGTTGTTGAGAATCCAAAGGCTGGCAGTTTGGCAAGAAGATTTTTGTGCCAAACCTGGTCAAAGGCTTTGGAGATATCAAGGGCTACAGCGAGGGTTTCTTTTCCGGCCTCTAGGGAAATGTTCCAGGTGTGGGTGACATAGGTTAGGATGTCGCCTGTAGAACGATTTTGTCTGAATCCATATTGCCTATCGTGAACTCTCAACACCTTTACAATTTTCTTTAAATTATTTACTAATGTTGAAATACATTTTTATTATAATAAATTATTTAATATTTATGTTTTGTTTTTTAGAATGTCTGGTTTCAAAGATATCGCAAATCGTTTAATTGAATGTATGTATGAATTAACTGATAAATTAGCTTATTTTTTATGTAATCGCAAGCCAGATCACATAAATGGTCAACATTTTATAATTCCTGAAATATCTGATTTAATTGTTGGGGATTTACCTAAAGAAGCAAAAAGAAAATTACAAAAGGTAATTTATATTTATGAAATATTTAAAAGACTAAATTTTAACTTATTATATTTTAATAGTTGCCAAACCATCTTTTTGAAGAATTGGCTATGGATGTTTATGATGAAGTTGATCGGCGAGAAACAGAATCAAGTAAAATTTAGTTATTCATTAATTTTAAAAAAATTTTAATTATTAAACAATTTTCTTTAGTCTGGATGTCAACTCAAGAAACAAGTACACTTGGCTTCGATTGTAGTGCTGTTCCTTTTCTACCAGTAAATCCAGAATTTTCTTCTACTAGAAATCAAGGACGACAAAAACTTGCTAGATTTAGTGCCAAAGAATTTGCAACTCTTATTATTGATATATTGTCAGATGCAAAAAGACGTCAAAATCAACACTCAACATCATTAATCATATCACAGGGTAAAATAGATTAAAATATATATATAATATCGTAATTTATTACTTTTCTAATAACTTAATTTCATTTAAGAACGAAGGTTATTACAAAACCGTGATATTCTTTCTTCTCATTGTAAATCAGAAATGTCTGATGAAGAACCACTATATGATAGTGTAGCTTCGGATGAGGATTATCTTTCTGCTGAGCAAATAGCACTTTTAGTAGAACAGGCGACCTCAAAAAGCAAAGATGTAATTTGAATTCTAAATCTAATAATAGAAAATTAATTTCTCTTTATTTTATTTATTTTTTTTTTTATTTTAGCCGGTGAAATCAAGTGATTCAAATATAAGTAATGAAAAAGATAACTTTTTGGAAGAGGTAAATTTTTAATTTCATAAAGGAATCCGAAACAAATTAAAGATTTTTTTCAATTCAATTCAAATGCTAGAGACTTGCAATAATGTGCATTTCGTATTTCTTTTTCCTATTTAACAAAACCATTTAAACAAATCATTTTTTTTATTAAGGTAGCTGTTCCGCCAAATGGGGTTTCTTAGGATTTTTTTGAAATTTAGACAGATTATTATTTAAACACTTCTCCATCGATTGGTGGCAAAACGAAATTTATGAACAATACCAGAAACCCTTCTTACCATTTTTATAAAAAATTAAACCAACATTAAACAATAACCAATATATATTTTAAGACAATTTTGATTCATAGTTACAAACACAGTTTCTGAGATAATAAGGAATAAATAATGAAAAATGTATAAAAAAAATGTACACTAAAAACAATTTAGCAACAGCGCATTTATTTGGCCAGTGAAAGATGTATAAAGCGCGCATGCGCTAGATTTCTTCAAAATTATAATTTTCATAAGGTGTAACGTAGGCGTTGATTATATTTGTTAAAAAATAACAAAACGATTTTTATAGAAATTTTTTAACTTTTAAAATGTATTTTATCTGTCATTTTAATATAAAAATATTCAATCTCTTACACTGGTGCCAGATTGTCAAACGAGCACGGGATTGGCTAGAATCGGTACATAAACAGCAAAAAGTTTTGGGCTTATGAATTATGAATCCTTATTGTCTGTTTTATATGCTCTACCATTAACTTTTGCTAGTATTGTCGCGAAACAACTACCTTAAATAGTTTGTTTATTTGCTTTTTGTTAATTATTTGTTTATATATATTATTTTAAATAAGCATATTATTCCAGGATAAACCATCTTCTCTTATTCCGGTTCCAGCTAATGTTGAAAACCTTAAAAGGCAATTAAATGAATCAGAATATAAAATGACGAATTTAAAAACAAAAATTCAAGTTCTCAATTCTACGGTTAGAATGCTAAATTTTAAATATTGTATTATTTATTTTTATAGGGAAATTATTTTTTATCTTAGGTACAGAAATTAATATCTGAAAATCGAGAATTAAGAGTAATGCTACAACAAGCAGGTTTTAAAACTTCTCCTATGACTCAAGTATTAGTACCAAATGGACATGAAGTAGTTGACACAGAACCAGTATTAGAAGTTAAATCCCCAAGATCGTCATCTCATCAACAAAGGCCTGCATCAATGTATGAAACTAGAGAGGGTTATCAACACCGTGTTCACTGGGACAAAAGTCAAATACGAGATCCTTCAGAATATGAAAGTCCAACAAGTACTTTGCGGCAAGGTGTAACACAAAGCATGTATCAATGTCCAACGCAAACAACAACAGGTAAGAATTTATTTAGCCGAAGTCTTGGCTCAATAATAATATGCCTGAAACTTGGTCATGGCAAAGACTTGTAGCTGTTAATTTCTCCGTTTACACTTTCTATTCAATTCCCAACACTTTCTCAATTCATCCATCCAGCCAAGAACCCCATTTTCTTGTTACTTTAATTTCCGAGATCAATGCGTAACCGACTAGTTTTATAAATCCAAGACCGTTCTCTCTACTTAAAAAATTCAAATATATACAAATAATATCCTTATGGAGTCTACACCCAATCATATTTGGTCTGACATGAATTTCGATTTTTTTTTATTTGCTCTGTTGCGTGATTTCACATGACCAATCTAGCCCTATCTATAGTCTACGTTACATTTAAATCTCTACCCTTAATACAATTTGTTGTTCAAAGAACATGTGCACTTATGTTTCTTATTTACCCCTAGTGACACCAAGAGGTAAATTTAAGTAATTCTAAGCGATGCTTTTCCTCGAAGTATCATTGGTGAAATACAATTTACCTTGAAAATTCCTTTGAGGTTAACGGTTACCTTAGGGGCCATTCATAAAATTCGTTCGCAAACAGGGGGGAGGGCGGGGTATTGCGGGGTATTGCTTAGCGGGATGATATGTGAGAAGAGGGGAGGGGGGTCTAAGTAAACGTGACATTCGCAATTCATCAATTTTTTACTTAACTTGTTGATTTTTTAATTTTTTATAGGGGCGGGGGGTCTAGCTTTTGTAACGTTATATTTGTTAAGGGGGGGGGGGGGTTCCAGAAAATGTGATGCAGCGTGATCCAAAAAGGCGAAATTTCGCTTGACATATTTTATGAATGGTCCCTTAATTTATAAGTTTGTTTGGCGAAATCGAGCCTAAGACTGAGATAAAATTGTAAAATTTTATTTATTTATTTTTTACTTTATTTTAATTAATTTTATTTTTAATAGATTTATCGGAAGGACTTATGAGAGGAATGCCTTTGGCGGAAGAAGTTAAAAGACGAACGGATCAACTTACAAAAAGAATTCAAGAATTATGGACCTCAATGCAAAATATAGAAAAAAGAGATGCTCTTGTTCCTTGTGCAGAAAGAATTAGAGTAGCGGTTGCAGAACTAACAGCAATTTTTCCTCAAGTAATTAAAAATCTTTATTTATTTAATTTAACTACCATTCAGCCAGAAAATATATAACTATAATCTATTAAAATTAAGGGATTTTTTGAAAAAATATACTATGTTGGAATCCGAGGGGATATCCTTTCGGACATGAAATTAAACATATATAATAATAACTTTGTTTTTTATTTTATTTTTATTTATAATAAAAAAAAAAATACTTGTTTTTATTTTTGATATACACTACAGGCTTGCACTGAAAATTCCATACATTTGCCAATTTAATTTTACAATCGAGTTTATTATAAATAACTTGAATAAAGTTTTTTACCTGTGCATATACATGCATATAAAGAGGATTTCATCTCTAGGGTTAAACTAACTGCTTGGAAATCAAGTTTGGTACTTGGCCTCCACTGCCGAGAAGGCGATCTCTTTTGACATGAAATCAAACATATCTAATAAGATCTTTGATTCTGCTTTCAAATTCTTCGTAATGTGAAATCAATATAATATAGTTGAAACATTATAAATCATCGTGAAAATTTGAGGTGGGGGGCTTGCAAATGAATCTTGAATGATCCTTATGTTTATTATTATTATTATTATTATCATTTCCGCCCATAATATGTATTAATATGAACGTTTATAGTGGGAAATAAGGACAAGCTTTTTATGTGGTATTTTTTATTTTTCCGCCAACGTTTCCTCGACATTGACGACTTCTTCAGGGCTTCAAATATTTACATTCGTCTAAAGTACATTTTTTTATCTCCGTTACCATTGAAGACCATCAGAAACTTAAATTTCAAAAAAATATTGGCACATTCACATAAACAATTTTCCCTTTCATTTCTTTATTATATATACTAACAATTATAATAAATAAACCGTTTTAAAAAATAACATAAATAGAATCAGCCAACACAATTTTAAAACACTAGAACGGAATCCTTTTGCTTATTCATCTTTACACCAAATAAAATTTTATTTAAGGTAGTTGTTTCGCGACAATAATAGCAAAAGTTAATGCTAGAGCATATAAAACAGACAATAAGGATTCATAATTCATAAGCCCAAAACTTTTTGCTGTTTATGTACCGATTCTAGCCAATTCCGTGTTCGTTTGACAATCTGCCACCATTGTAAGAGATTGAATATTTTTATATTAAAATGGCAGATAAAATACATTTTAAAGGTCGATTTATTTCTATAAAAATCGTTTTGTTATTTTTTAACAAATGTAATCAACGCCTACGTTACACCTTATGAAAATTATAATTTTGAAAAAATCTACCGCATGCGCGCTTTATACATCTTTCGCTGGTTAAATAAATGCGATGTTGCCAAATTGTTTTTAGTGTAAATTTTTCATTATACATTTTTCATTATTTATTCATTATTATCTCAGAAACTGTGTTGTAACTATGAATCAAAATTGTCTTAAAATATATATTAGTTATTGTTTAATGTTGGTTTAGTTTTTTATAAAAATGGTAAGAAGGGTTTCTTAATTATAATTAAATTGTATGTAATATGATATTCCGTATAGTGGAATGTATAAGAGTCTGAAAAACTATTTTTGAAATTTAATATCGCCGGAACTGTATTGCTCATAAATTTCGTTTTGCCAGCAAACTATGCATAAGTATTTAAAAAATAATCTGTCTAAATTTCAAAAAAAAAAATCCTCATAAAACCCATTTGGCGGAACAACTACCTTAATTTATTTAAATTTGAAATTTCTAACTAAAAGATTAATAAGCAAAAGGATTCCATTCTATTGTTTTAAAACTGTGTTGGCTGATTCTTTTAAAATTATAAATTAAAAATTGTTATATAGATATATTATTTTATGACTTTTTTAGAATGTGTCTGACGAAAATATACGTTCTGCACTACGGCAGTTGAATCTCAACACGGGTCGATTACAAACTGAATGCGCTTCGTTAAAAAGAATTTTAACAACCACTAACTCAACTCAACAAGTTGATCATAGTTATTATCTCCACCAGGTGAGATCATGCGCTTATGAAATGGCTAGTGCTACTAAACAGCTTGTTACTAAATTTCAACTATGACTGATTTAATTTTTAGAAAAAATATATTTCCCAAAGTGCCAAAATTTACTCATTTATTCATTAATTCATTCCATATAAAACTATACCCAACCCTACCGACCACCTTAGATTTATTTATTAATTTAGAAAATATTATATTTTAGGCAAATGAAAGTTATTTTAAATTTATTGATTAAGAATATTTTCTTAATAAAATATTTAATCAAAACAATATTTATGAAAAAAATACCATAAACAAAGTTCTAATTCTATTAATAATAACTCTACGTACTAATTTTATGTTTTAAATATTTAAATTGTAAAGCTTAAATAATACTTTTCGATTTAAACGGTTAATTAATTTCTAAGATTACTTATGAAAATGAGAGAATCATACAAACATAACTTTCCTTTTAAAGGTGGTCGGTAATTAATATGAATGAATATTGATCGCATTATTTTCAATTATATATATATATATTAATATTTGTTAGTGAAAAATACAGTATTAAATTTTATTATAAATATATATTATTTCATTTAAATATATTGTCCTTATTAAACATGACTATATTAAATAAACAAAATAATCAATAACTTATAATAAAATTATAAACATAAAATAAATTTTAGTACATAACTTTTGGTTTAGAAAATTAGTTACATATAAATAATTTATTAGTTTTCATGTCTATCTGGATATATAAGAAGAATGTTCTTTTGATTTTGTGAAAATAATTTTGTTTATATTTTCCTAATGATGCAGGGTATTTCTCCTTCTCCCACAAATTTAAATATTTTATTTTTAATTTTAAACATCTACAGTTCTACACATTCTGTTACATAAATTTATAATGTAAAAAATTATATTAATTTGTCATTATTTGTAAAAATTTCTTACAAGATATATGAAATAAAGAGTGCCGTTTAATCCCCTCCACAGGCTGTCGTCCCTGGACCCCAATAGGTTAGGTTATATTCAATACGGTTTTTCGTTTGGGTTCACCTCACTTCGCCTGGGTTTTACCTTAGTCGAGTCCAGGGGGGACTCCACCCAACTAAACTTTTAATTAGAAACATTTTTTTCATGATCATCAATTACCCGATTGAATATAGAAAAATTCAATTTGTTGTAATAGCAAGCTAGCCACATAACGAACACATGAGAAATAACAGATAAAATATTTCTAATTAAACGACTGAAGATGAAGATCAAACCTTCGAAACTATAAATCTCAAACAAATAAATTATACAGAGTGACCATAAAATTCCAGGAATTTTTTTAAATACTTTAACAGTATAAAAATACCCTTCAAATAAATAAATCCACAGTAAAGTAAACGAATAATAAGTTTTTTTTTTTTTTTTTTTTTGACTTTTCGGCCTTTCTAGCCATAAGCCTAATTACGATATTAGTTATATTTTTTTTAAATTTGTCTCTACCCCCGGGGGTCAGATTTTAGTTGGATGCCTCGAGTCGGATTCGAACCCGGGTCCCCTGGTTAGCTCGCTGTCACGCTACCGCCTAGCCTATCTGACCCCCCCCCCATAAGTTTTATTTAATCAATAACATAGCAATAAACAAAACAACGCCTCCTAGAAGAAAAGTTACAACATGTGCTCAAAATTACCACCTTAGACTGCAATACATTTACGTAGTCTCTTGCGAAAATTGCCGACGGTGGTCGGCAGTCCAAGGTGGAAATTATTGATTATGATAAATAAAACTTATTATTCGTTTACTTGTGTGGATTTATTTATTTGAAGGGTATTTTTATACTGTTGAAGTATTTAAAAAATTCTGGAAATTTTATGGTCACCTTGTATATGTTTATTTGCAATCAGACTATAAACTCATTGATTTTTCTTTATGAATCAACAAGCCCTCTATTCTTGGCAAAACAAAATCTTTTCAATTTTAACATATTTGTATTTACCACCCTCAAATACACCAGAGCATAAAGAGTATTATTAGGTATGGCGGTGGTTAAACTGCACTCTAATCTAAAAATATAAATGTGGCATACTCCCTACCAAATCGACCGTTGACGGTGCAAAAAACATAAAAACAAGGCTCGAAAATAAAACATTAATTATACTTCCTAAATTTGCTTAAATTGCCATCTAAGTAATAATTTATTATATCTTGATGTATTTATTTATAGTATATTTAAAAACCTCCCAATTAATCACATCATTCAAAGTTCGCATTTTTTCTTTACCCTGGGTCACAATCACAATGAGACCAAGACAATAATAAATAAAATAAAATTAGAGTATAAAGATTTTATTATAGACAAAAAGATCAGCCGTAGTTCGGGTATCCGGTACTATTCTTTTTAAAGGGAAAAGCTTTTTATTCGCTTAACCACTGATCCCCTAACTCATACTAATACCTAATGTCAATATAAATTTTGTAATTTCATTTATTTAATCTTTAATCCTCTCTTTATTCATTTTCGTGGCCTGACTATAATTAAACTATGTTTAAATACCTTCCAATTAATCACCTCGCCCAAAGTTCGAAAATTATTTTTTCTCTACCCTAGGGTGCAATCACATATAATTGCCTTTCGACGAGGTCTCACTGGTCCTTTTGTCTAAAATAAAATCTTTTATTTATTCTTTAATTTAATTTACAGTATAAATAATTTAAGATAATTTCTTAAATTTAAAATACAAAAATGATATTTAACATCAAATCATATGAGATGAAAAAAAAATGAAAATCTTTTAAATGTTTTTGTAACAATAATTGTATAAATATATAATTTATTTATAACTAGCGTCCTAACTAAAAAGGCAGTATCTCCAGTTTTCATAAAATTGAGAAAAATCACTTTATTCTTCGTGGATAAGTCATTAATTAAAATTTTATTTATACTATGAATCTTTAAATTTCTCTACTCTTCACATTTATGTTTAGTTTATATCACCTTTTGGATAAATGGGCATTTAGTTCCCGAGGCCAAGGGGGTAGGTATATATATATATATATATATATATACCAATATCAACTAATACAATTAACTTTTCTGTTAAAAATGACTGTTGATTATTTACATACAACAAAATTAATTGACGAATTCAGTTGGTTAATAAAGTCCGGAAACGGACGAAACGTTGTGCAAAAATTAATAAAATATAAAATTTGTCCAAAACACCTATTAATTTGTAAATTTTATTTAATTGACGAATTTGGTTGGTTAAAATGATTGTACAGCTTTCAAACTTTGCAAAATAACATATATTCTAATAACATACTTAGAACGGTGAGTTAAGAATAAATAGGTAAAAATGGAGATACTGCATTTTAGCTTAGGACTATTAATAAATATTTTATATAAAAAATTACTTTTTAAGATTAAATCAAAGAAGGTGTCCTCTACTTGATTCAAATAAACACAGTATTCTTTAAAGTGAACGACCTTACTTAATAACCAATATGTTTTCAAATGAGTCTTAATACTCTAGAGAAAAACAAATAAAATATTTATAAAAAGAGTAAAGATAAACGAAGATATGGTCTATTACATATAGGTATACGATTATATGTATATTCATTTAAATGTGTAGGACACTCTTTAATTTACTGTTAAAAATCAGCGGCACTTCTACGCAAGAAAATCTTTTCAATGAAAAATGACTGATCTGGACATAAAATCATTTAATTGCAATGTTACAATATTTTGAATTGAAATTTAGTAAAATTATTTTTATAAATATTACAAAAATTCTCGTTATTAAATTTATCATGTTAATATATATAGTAAAAATTATTTATATTCTCTACCCAGAGAAAATTGTAAATATTTCTATTGTGACCAAAAAAGTGACAATAAATAATCTATTTCAATTATTTCTATGATAAAGAGAAGGACAAGAATTAGTTTTTGGCATCTTCAGGACCACCTGTACAGGTACTAACTACTGTTGAGTGAATCGACAATTAATCTGCCCATTGTAGAACCAGCCCTTCTGACTTTTACCCTAGTTGCCAAAATGCCAGTCCTTCAGGTGTGTGCAAAAGTTTTACCCGTTTATTTTATTTTATTTTTTTTTTTTATGTAGCCAAAATTATTTTCCTTTTTGCTAGTAATCGAATCTCCATACTATCAAACTGTTTTGGAATCTCTCGGTTTTGGATTCAAAAATTTTATAAACATGTATCAAAATTAGAAAGTTTTCCAAAGATTTTTTGTAGAGATAGTGAAATAATATAGTTTGATGTAGAAACAGGGGAACTTCATACAAATTAAACAGAAATAACTATTCAATTCTATTCCTAGTCTCTCCGTCTTTATACCGTTGTTTTTGTGAATTTTTCTTGAATTCTTCAACGGTTAGACGTTGATCATTTGATTTTTTTTGTTTTTATTTTAATGTTTTATGAAAAACGGGTAGAATTTTTTCACAAACCTAATATATATATATATATATATATAGTTTTTGGAAAGTTTTAATCTATAAAATAATATAGAAATAAAATTATAGAAATTCTATTCGAATTTAGATAAAAATATATTTTTTTCAAATTATTAAAAATTTTCAATTTATCAATTCACAAGAACTAATCATAAATTGAGATTCTATTTTTATATTAGATTTTTAAAAGTACATAATGAATACATATTTATTCTATCAATACAAATTAGTTAAGTTTTTGAAAAACATTCTATAAATTAAATTTTAATTATTTTAAAATACAAATTTATAAAAATGTGAATTGATTTTTTATCAATCTTTTATTATGCGCGGAATTTACATTCCATAAATATTTTAATTTTTTTTATTATTAATTGAAAATACAATAATTATTTTACAAAATATGTTAGAATAAATTTATTGAAATATTAATTAAGAGTTTCATTATTGAAAAATTTCTTAAAATTATTCCCTTGTTAAATCTATTAACGTGTTTTTGAAATTTTCTGTTATATGTAAATCTTTATTTATAAAATAAATGTAAAAATATATTGTTTTATTATTTGTTTTTTGATTGCTCTATTATTAAAACTGGTATCATTTGAGCTCGAACGTGAATAAGGCAAACGCTTACTCAGCCTCGGCCAGTGTTCTGCCTTATTGTTTGCTGAGGCAGTTTTGCTGCGGTTTGGATATGCCTATAGAAACTATCTATTTATTTTGATAAACAGGGGCAAAGTGTCTCGAGAGTTTGCATTGATGCGTGACCTCATTGAATCCATAAAAAAGCTAATTCTCCAAAATGCGTTAGTTTCATCGACTCGTGAAATAACTAACTTATTAATACTACAAAAGTGACAATAAATAATAATAATAATAAGCGCTTTTATTTCCTAAAAGTACATATAATGTATAAATCATTTATTTCCAATAAAAAAAGCTTTAAAACGTTGGTCTTTAATAGACCGTCCTTTTGATAAGTAAACAAAAATTTAAAAATCTTTCAAAGCCGGACATTGGTCAATAATTAATTAGCTGTCCAGAAACCATTTGTATGCTCAGGCCTGAGCCGCATTTTTTGCCAAATTTTTCCCATTTAGATCAAGTCCAAACTCCGGCCTGGATAAAAAAACAGTCCAAACTATCTGACTTAATATATAAGGTACACTGTCACGAAATCGTAGATATTTTTTTCTTCACTTAAGTTGCTAAAAGAGCAGTTTTAATTTCTTGAGTTCATTCATAGTTTGTAGTTCAAATCAACTGCTTCTCCACGAAACTTAAATATTCATTTCCTTTCACTCAAGACACCTCTTTCGGTAACCTAAGAATTATCCCAAGATCCTATCTCTTGTATATTAAATGGTACTGTGCTTCACACGCAGCCAATCGGATCTCTACAAAAAATTTTCTATTTAACTTTATTACTAAGTTCCGGAATTGCTCCCCCCAGTCACTCATTAGCTCATCACTCGAAAGTTCAGAGACATTATTCGCTAAATTTTTTCAACTTCTTTACTAAAATATATTTTATTAATTAATTCTATATATCTTGGAACCGATAAACGTATATATTTGAATGGGCATTCGTTTCCGCCTTGCCTCGTTCACATTCCTGCTCAGGTGTGCTTTTATGCTTTTATTGTCAGTTTAAATTTGATTAATTCAAAAATGAATATTAATTAAATTTTTTATTATATAAAGAAATGAATTTCTAATTTACATGTCTACATTATGAATTGTTCTTTGTAGCAATTTATATAAGAATAAGTGTGTTGAATTTAAATTAATATTTACTGATAATTAATTGATGTGCCTTTTTAAAGCTTAAAGAATATGTTTTTATATAATGGGGAGTGACTGACTGACAATATTATTAAACTATATATTTAGAATAATTGTTATTGTATAATTGTTATCTTTATCAATGTATTTATTCAATTATCATCAATTAAATTCATTTATAGTATTAAACTATTAAATAGTCTATCATTGTCTCTAAATACCTCATGTGCACAATGCAACACCTTACAGTGAAATTAATCAAATTACCATATTTATAAAAAGATTTTTTTATTTATTTAGAAAGAAATACAGTGATTACGTCAACAATATATTTTCTATTTAAATTTAAATATTTTTAAATCTATATATATAAAATTCTTTGCCCGATACACTCACTCACTCACTCACTCACTCATCAAAACAGCCAGAACCACTGGACATAGAAACATGAAATTTGGAGAGGATATTACATCTATGACATAGGGGCTCACTAAGAAAGGATTTTTTGAAATTCGACCCCTAAGGGAGCTCAAAGGGGGCAAAGTATGTTTTCACTGATTATGCGATATCTCTTAAGGACGATAAAATATCTACTTTCTTTTTACTTATAAAAATACTAAATTAAAATATCTAAAAACAAATTTCAGGATTTTTTGAAATTCAACCCCTAAAGGGGTCAAAAGGGGCAAAATATCTTTGCAATTTGTTTACACTAATTATGCATTTTCAATTAAGAACGATAAGATATCTACTTGATTTTTACTTAATAAAATTCTAAATAAAAATATCTAAAAAATGATTTCAGGATTTTTTGAAATTCGACTCCCAACTATCCAAAATGTGAGTGGGGGCAAAAATTAAAACTCTCTCCTATCTTGATCAAATTTTGTAGAGTTATTCTTTATTACTTAAGAAACTATTCCTGTAAAATTCAACTATCAAAATGACTGTATGGTGGCGAAAGGGGGGGTGGGGGAATATAGAAATTTTTAGCTTTTTTGTACATTTACTCTTTAGAAAACTGAGAATTATTTATTTGCAAATATCTAAAAATAATTTCAACCTCTCAAAATGTGAGTGGGGGCAAAAAATTAATACTCTCTCCGATATAAATCAAATTTTGTAATGTTAGTTAATAAGACTATATAAAATGTATGCTGTAAAAATCAATAGCCAAAATGAGTGCGTGGGGGCGAAAGAGGGGCAAAATATTACAAATATATATTACAGACTTAATAATCACATGCCGAGACGCTGCCCGCCAGGGCCACCTGCCCGGAGGGCCGAGCTGTAGAGGGCGTGCCAAGGCACGCCTGGAGCAGCTCGTACTTTATATGTATCTTTTGAAATTAAAAATTATATAGTATTATAGAAAAGGGGTGCCTTTTAACCTGATTTGAATCTTATATTGATTTTGTTAATAGGTAAATAATTAACTAGTTTCCTTTATATTAAATTTAGTTCAGGAACTTAACTGAATGTGATTCGATCGCATAAGGCAAATGTCGGAGAACATAAACTATTCCAAATGGCGTAAAAATTAAAATTTTGAAAGTAATCAATTTTCTATAAACATAAGTAAATAAAATTGCTCACAAGGAAGTGATAAAATCTTTGGGAACAAGAATTTTTTAATTTTCATGGATTCACTAATTTTAAATTTAAATGCCCTTTAGTTTTCCAGATTATACAAAATAGAAAAAACATCACTTTCAAATCGAATCTCCGAACCTTTCCATAGGTGCACTTAAAAGCGAGACATATATACATATTAGGGTGGTCCTTATTTTGGATATGGAATTTTTACGTTGACAGGGACTCATATGAATCCAAATAAATTTAAAAAAATATCCCCCAAGTTTCAAGTCTCTATCTCAATTATAACCCGTGCCCCTAGAGATGTAAGTTTCTCATCTAAATAACATGGGATTTTTGGCATTAAAATATAAATTTTTTATTCCGGCCAAAGTAATGGTTCAAAAAATTTGGAACTCTGTACACTTTATCCTTATACTACTAGCTATCTACCATAATTATTACACATTTTTAGCTATTATAATTTTGGAGGTACAGCTAGATAAAATACTGCTATATCTTAGTGTTACTAAATTATAGACTCCAAAATTATAATAGCTAAAAATCTAAAAATTCCAATGGATAGCTACTATGATAAGAATAAAGTATACAGAGTTTCAAATTTTTTGAACCATTACTTTGGCCTGAATAAAAAATAGATCTTTCAATGGCAAAAACCCCTTGAAACTTGGGGGATATTTTTTTTTATTTATTTTGAACCATATGAGTCCTTGTCGAGGTAAAAATTCGAAAATACCCCAAATAAAGACCACCCTAATTTATATATTTTCATTTTCTATAGATATATCACAAAGATTAATACAGACGGGAGGGTAGAGAGGAGAAAGGGCTTATTTACTTTTACAATCTTTAGTCTCGTTATTTGTATATAAAATATTTTAGATAAATTAATTTATTGAACGTATTATATTGAGCTCTTCCTTTTCTGTTGAGTCCCTCATACGGCTTAAAATCATTTTTAAGAAATTATTAAAATCTTCTTGCAAAATATTTCCACTCTCTTCTATATTTACATTTACTTGCGGAATCTTTGTAAATGAATTTGCTGAAATAAATTAAAATTTAAAATGCGTTACTTTTTCAAAAATGCTAAACAATATCAGAATTTTTTTCATTGATAATAATTTTCGAAAATAAACTAATTTGAGTTATTTTTTGAATTAGTTTTCCCTAATATTTTTATAATTGTGTCAAAAATCTTTTCATATTAGGTTAAAAATAAAATAAAATGAGAGAGTCTTCTGTTTTTTAAATAAAATAATTTTTAATTATTTCTAGAGACTATAGTTTCGAAGGCATTGCCTTCATCATCAGTCTATCACAAATATTTCAAATTAGTTACAAATTAAGATTTATACATAGAAAATTTTGAAAAATATATAATGTCTTTTTCTTCATGTTTCCTCTTGGGAGATTAGAATATAACTGGAGCAATATCTGGGTTACTCTTTTGTTTAGGCATTTTCTAAAGAGTTTTACCTGAATGAATGGAATGTTTTTAAAAAAGGGTCATTGATAATTTCTAGTTTTTCATTTAAAGATTCAATTGGGCTTTTTTCCAAGGATTTTAAAATTTCAATGGATTCTTTTAAAGAAAGAATTAAGGGGTCATTGACTTCTTTGATCAATTTAATTTTGGATTGATCTGGAAAACTATGATTGTTAGCATTTGGATGCTCTGCAAATACATAATTTTCATATTTTAATTTGTAGTCTCTCTTGTGTTCATTGATCCTAATGGATAAATTTCTTTCTGTTTTTCCTATATAAGTTGCATTGCAATCTTGGCATGTCAATTTATATACAATAGTTATACTAGATCAAAAAATTTATAAAGAGAAAACCGAAACCTTCTTGAAAACACAAAATTTCAATCAAATTAAAAACCCAGTAAATAAATATAACAAATTAGTTAGGGACAAAATTAAAAATTCCAAAATTTTAAACGAAAAAACCAAAATGTCGTTAATAGAAAAGAACCCAAAGTGTCCTAGATTGTATTCCCTTCCGAAAATTCATAAATCGGAAAAACTAGACGAAATACCAATTAGACCTGTAGTAAGCTACTCAGGAGCGTGTGTAACAAAATTAGCCAAAAGTCTAAATAAAATCTTCAAAGAAAAAACTAATTTTCAACCAGATCACTCAATTTTAAATTCATTAGACTTAATAAATAAAATTAAAAACATAGATATTCCCAATAACGCAAAATTAATCTCTTTAGATATCATATAAGTTTATTTACAAACGTCCCCCTTCAGAAACAAAAGACCTAGTTGACCAGATAATTTATACATGTCCAAATTTGAACATAAAAGAAAAAACAGACCTAAGTGATTTGATGGAGTTATGTCTAAATCACAATTTTTTCCAATACAACGATAAATTTTATGAACAAAAAAATGGCTTAGCAATCGGAAACCCTCTGTCACCATTATTTGCCGAAATTTTTCTAAAACATTTCGAAAAACAATTTTTAAATATAAAGTGCGAATTCTCTCAATATATCAAATATTATTATAGATATGTTGACGATGTGATTGTCTTATGGACAGGGACTGAAAGAATTCTCAATAAATTCATAAAACATATAAATTCATTACATGAAAAAATCAAATTTACCGTAGAAAAAGAAAAAGAAAAAACATTAAATTATTTAGACCTTAAAATTAAAATTGAAGAAAATAAACACACATTCGAAATTTATAGGAAAGATACATCTACAGATACCGTAATTCACAACATGGCTTGTCGACCAATGTCACATAAATTAGCAGCATTCCATTCAATGATCCACCGTTTAAATAGTATCCCATTAAAGAAAGAGCATTTTTTAACAGAACTAGAGATAATCAAAGAAATAGCTATAAATAATGGTTATGAAAGCAATTTAATAGATCAAATATTAAAAGGTAAAATTCAAAAATCAAATTTAAATTTAATCTATTCACAAAATTCCCAAATTAAAGATCTGCCAAAACTAATATTACCATATTATGGTAAGATGTCCGAAAAAATAAAGCATAAATTAAAATCTTTAGGGTACGCGACAATCTTTAGATCACCATATACATTAGGAAGTGAATTAAGTCAAATTAAAGATAAAATTATATATATAAATTATGTATATAAATTGACATGCCAAGATTGCAATGCAACTTATATAGGAAAAACAGAAAGAAATTTATCCATTAGGATCAATGAACACAAGAGAGACTACAAATTAAAATATGAAAATTATGTATTTGCAGAGCATTTAAATGCTAACAATCATAGTTTTCCAGATCAATCCAAAATTAAATTGATCAAAGAAGTCAATGACCCCTTAATTCTTTCTTTAAAAGAATCCATTGAAATTTTAAAATCCTTGGAAAAAAGCCCAATTGAATCTTTAAATGAAAAACTAGAAATTATCAATGACCCTTTTTTAAAAACATTCCATTCATTCAGGTAAAACTCTTTAGAAAATGCCTAAACAAAAGAGTAACCCAGATATTGCTCCAGTTATATTCTAATCTCCCAAGAGGAAACATGAAGAAAAAGACATTATATATTTTTCAAAATTTTCTATGTATAAATCTTAATTTGTAACTAATTTGAAATATTTGTGATAGACTGATGATGAAGGCAATGCCTTCGAAACTATAGTCTCTAGAAATAATTAAAAATTATTTTATTTAAAAAACAGAAGACTCTCTCTCATTTTATTTTATTTTTAACCTAAAATAAAAACAATTCTGTTACCATCAACAGTGAAATCTTTTATTCAATCTTTTCATAATTTTTCTTCTGAAAGATATACAAAATTCAAATCCTTATGATTTGATGCATCCGTCATATTGTTATAATATGCGAAATGGTAAAAAGCTTGTATGTTTGACTTTTTTCTCTGCAGGACAACAAGTAAATCCTGTCCGACTGATCATTTAGGTAAAATAATACTTACAGAGTTTGACGAAATTCTTTGGCTCGTTCGAATCAGGCTGTTTTATATGAGCGAATACAAGGCAATTATCAGGGTGTATTTTAGTTTGTGTGACAAAATAATTATATAATAATTCTAATTCTTTTGAATGATCATTGATAAAAGGATTATAAACAAATATTAAACCATTTATATCTTTTTGTACTGTAGGCCAACATGATTCAAACCTAATAATATTATAAATCAAACTTTTAAATTGATGGGTGTAATTTGAAATAACATATTTAAATTCAATATTTATACTTATGATCTCCACTACAATCCCATAATTCGATTTCTGCTTTAATAAATCTATTATGAATATTTAGATTTGGAGATTCAAATTCTAAAATTCGTACACCTTTTGTGGGCCTATAATAGTCAGCATTATAATTTCCTGACGAATCCGACAAAAAATTTGCAATGTTCGTTTTTCCACTCTAGAAATTATATATGTTTATAGGCTTTTGAAAATATGAAAACATTTATTATCTTTTTTAATAAAATACCTTTGAAGGTCCAACCATTAAAATCTTTAATTTTTGCATTTTGATTATATAAAAGTTGAAAACTATTGAAATGATTTATTTGTGGTTAGGTATAATAAAGTTGTTGCTATAGAAACTAAGTATAAATAAATACTTAAGGTAGGGTCAGGCAAATTCAAATGAATGATCAAACGAATGGTTTATGAAAATAGCTTATTTATTTAAAATAATGAAAAAACATTTATTTATACAAATTATAAATATATACTACCAAAATGAGGCTTGATTTAATATTTCTTCACCTATTTCAGAATGGATTCCATTCTCAAGATAGGGAGGAGTAAACTCTCTGTAAGCTAGACAAACTCGTCTTTCTTGGATATCATCCCTATTAATAAAATGTTCCCAAAAATATCGAGCCGGACCATAAATGACTAATAATGATCTTTTCGGCATAGGGATTAAAACTTCGACTTCTAACCCCAAGCTATTATTTTCAATACAATATGTAGTTTCATTTTGTTTAATAAACTGACCTTTTGAATTTAATATTGGTGAATAATTTTCAATACAATGCAAATTATACCTCAAAGATTCTCCTTTAAATGGACGCATTCTTAAAACAGAATCTGATAATAAATTAACTGTAACTATTCTTTCTCCCCATATCCAACAATCATCAATATGTGGATCTATAGATGCTCCTCTCATAGGATTATATTCTAAACTACATTGTTCAATAGTTTTAAATTCATTAAGAATGTTGACATTCTTAAATTTATCCTGAACAAATTTGGTAAAAAAAGGAAATCCTTTAAAGTTGCCCAATTTTATTTTTTGTTTTTTAAAATTACATTTGGGTCCGAAATTCTGAAACAATTAACAAATTAAAACAATTTTTTTTACTTAATTTATTAATGTGCAAATATTTATCTGAGGTAAGCAATAGATAATTTCTATAAATAAATCTTATTAATTGTTATTATTAATTAATATAGTTAATTGTCTTATTGTTGTTAATTGTTCTTCACATAATTCTTTAAAAATTTAATGAATAAACGGCTATTCATTCAGGAATCCCAACCGGAAATTGAATCCCATGTAAATTGTAGGTATTCTCCCCCACCCCTGTTTTTCAATATAAACTAAAAGACAGATCCCATCAAAATTTATTGAAATTATAAATCGCATTGGTCTGATAAATATTTACAAGTTATAAATTATTATTTCAATAATAAATTAAAATAAACATACTTGTTTTCTTCTTCCACTTTGGGATAGATCCCAAGGCATTTCATCAATTCCTTTTATTAATTTATCTTCTTCTTCAAGATTTAGAAATTCTAACTAAAAAAATAAAAATAAAAATTGTGGTATGTTTCTTTAAAAGCATA
The DNA here is from genome assembly GCA_024734495.1 of Forficula auricularia. NCBI lineage: Eukaryota > Metazoa > Arthropoda > Insecta > Dermaptera > Forficulidae > Forficula > Forficula auricularia. The sequence goes on along the minus strand of JALMQS010000120.1, from coordinate 4,313,032 downwards.
TTTACATACTTATTTCTATTGATAGAATTATGTTAATTATTAGCTAAACTTCTTGTTTTATATGTTACTCAAAAATTTATAGAGACTTCGGGCTTTCAATTTAGCAAAATTCCTTATTATTGGATCCGTATCCATTTCAGTGAGAATGTAATTTTCAAAGCTAGACGCTAGACCATTCAATCGTTTTTGCGATAAGTTTGATATTAAATAAATAAGTCTTCATTAGTTTTAATTTTGAAAAACTCTGCTTGCCACTGGCACTGGAAGTGTGGTATTCGTAAACGATAGGAAATGAGTACACATGTCATTTTTTGAGATGAAAGACAAGGTTGTGCCCGGAGAAGTACCGGAGGTCAACATAGATGAAAATATTTGAAGCTCGTTGAAGACCATTTCCATCAATGTCACGTTCCTCAACACAGTTTCAAGATTTGCATGGTTTCTTCAAATCCTTTTTATACCATGTTCGCAAATTGTCTATGTGTGTAAACCTGATAAATCCATTTTTATCATATATGACATATTAATACTGTTAGAAAGAAAAAGAGATGTAGCATCGTCCAAGTAAAACTGCTACTTAAAATTAAGTTGTAGAAAAAAAATGTGAAAAATAGTTTCTTTCCATAACAACAATATTAAATTTTGTTTGTTTTTTCTCTGCCATGTAAAATTTCCTTGTTGTGAGTTAGTAGGTTTACACTTTAAGGCGACGATATATTATTTTCAGGATAGCACCTTAAAGGAAATATGGCCTTATTGATGTATTGAATAGTAACATTTCCTCTAATAAATATTCTCTCTTAAAACAAAAAAATTATCTTCAAGATATCAAAACATTATAGAGCTAAAAACGTAAGTTAGAAGACATCTGATATAAATATGAAATTTCATAATAATCCCTTTAGCCGTTTTGACGTGAATCATGATCAACTTTTCGCGGAAACCATTGAAACAGACAGACAGTCATACAGGAATTTTGTTGAGGGTGAGCAATGTACAGACAAAACCTTAATTTTATATATAAAGATAAATCTACTTAATATCACTCGCATAAATAAGTACAGTTGGGCAAATTAAATTAAAAAAAACAAGCTTAGTCTAGACCAGGGCTTCTTAAACTGAATTTTCTTTTTGGATTTTCGCCCCTTCTAGCTATCAGCTAATTTACGATACTATTATGAAATTAAGTCTTCTATCTAGGGATCAGATTTTTGGTCGGTTGCCTTGAGTCGAATTCGAACCAGGGTCCACTTGATTAAAACTGAATTTTGATGTAGCTAAGCATAGAGCAACATCAATGAGTTCTCAGTCAAAATGGGGTCGCCAATTAAAAAAGTTGAAGAAGCGCTGATCTAGACTGAGGAGGGCTTAAATCTTTGACAATTATTTAATACAATGGTAGCTATAGGTATACCTCGATATAGATTCCTGGAAACTCTAAGGAATTGCCTTCATGATTAGGATGCTGTTTATATAAGCAAACTTCTGAACCTTCCCATGCCTTATTACAATAAGGACAATATACATATTTCCTCTAAAAATAAGTCAACAATTCTTAATAAATCTTGATATTATAAGACAATTGTTTAAAGGCTAGATTACTTTCGAATTAGTTTCGGTATCCGATTTTGGTAATATATGATATTCATCTTCACATAATTTACATGAACGACACCCTTTACATCCACATTCTCTTGGTTTATTCATGTTAAATTATCTCATCTAAAAATTAAGAATATGATGTTTAAAGATAATATGATAATTTTTTAACATGTCCATATTTGATTGAGAATATTAATATTCACCAGTTCTTGATGTTTGTATTTCAATTTTTATAATTTATGTATGGAAAATAGTTTTTAATTTTACTTTTCTAAAAACAGAGAGATCTATTTAATTTAATTAATTATAAATAACAGATTTTAGTAATGTCATTTCGACATTTTAAGCAGGCGCCAGAGAAATCCGTATGAGCGCGCAATATTCAAATAAAGTGGTCAGCTGATCAGCCTCAATCCCGCACTTCTAAAAATGATAAAACTTAAACTAAACATTTATCCTAGTGATCCTTTAATGATAATTTATTTCGATGTAGGATAAGGAGAAGAAAAGAAGAATGGTACGCTTATGTAGGATGAATGTCAGATGATAGGATGATACTTTAATATATGTAGAGCAGTGGTTCCCAACCTTTTGTGGCCCATCGCCTCTTTCTGGAGGTTGACTAACACCTATAGCCCCCTTTTCATTTTCATTGTATGCCTAATTTTAATTTGAAGTAAAGTGTAAATAATAAAGCAGTTGTATTATTTTAAACAATTTTATTACAGTATATAAAAACAACCAGAGCAGTTTTATCCGGTCACTTTTAAATAAAATAGAAAAAAAATTAAAATGTACATTTTTTACAGGAAACCCTCAATCAATGAATTTATTATTGACATCTGGTGTTTCCTTTAGAATCTCTTAACCCAAAATATGACAAACCTAAATTAAATTTATTGAGGTTCAAAAAGTGGGAATTGTAAAGTTCCACCATCCTATTGTCAAATAAGGCATGTTCCAGCATCAAAGGACATGCCGCCTGCTACTCCAAAATATTACCATTTTTTTTTCTTAATGCAATCGAATGCAAGAAGGGGTGCACCAGTAAAGATGCAGCTCCTATGGATCTCGAAAGACCCTTGCATTATCGAAGAGAAGTGAAAGTTGATTAAGTGAGAGGGTGTAGACGTAGGTGTCTATGTACTCCGGTTTTGAAGGTTTGAAGATTATAGGTGCTGGGAAAGATGGAGGCTGGGAGAGAGTTCCAGTTCCTTGAAGTCATGGGGATATATGTATTGGCGAATGAAGTGATTTGGCACTTTTCTAATTTGACCGCGAAAGAGTGTTGGGAGTCGGCAAAACGCGTGCTACGTGCAAAGCATGCTTTGGGGGGAATTATTGATTTTATCTCATCAGAGCACCTGCCGTGATAGTATCTATAGAAAAGGGAAAGGGCAGAGACATTTCTTCGATGAGCCAGCGAGTCGGGGGAGTCGGTGAGGGTAGAATCGTCAATTAGCCTGACGGCTCGTTTCTGAATTGCATCCAGGGTAGCAAGAGAATATTTAGAGGCTCCTCTCCATAGATGATAGCCGTATTCGAGACAGGGGCGTATTTGGGCCTTGTAGATGGTGAGAAGTTGTGGGGGTTTGTAAAATCGCTTGGACCTGAATAAGTAGCTAATCTTCCTTGCTGCAGATTTCGCCACAGAGGAGATGTGTTCATTCCAAGACAGGTCAGATGCGACAGAGACGCCCAACATCCACACATTTTCAGGGTATTCGAATCGAAGTGAATATCGGGGAAATCTTTATTTTCGCGCCTAGAAATTAGACAACATTGAGTCTTGTTTGTATTAAAGTTAACTAAATTTTGAGAGCCCCATTTATTCAGTTTGTCTAGGTCGAGAGTGATTGAGGAGGCAACATTGATTCGATTATTCGGAAGTGAGGGTTTGCCGTACAGAGTGCTATCGTCGGCGTAACAATGAGTGGGGTTTGACGTTTGATCGATAAGGTCGTTTATATAAATTAGGAAGAGTGTGGAGGAGATTACAGAGCCTTGGGGAACACCAGCGTTTGTGGAGAACGATTCAGATGATATTCCATCCCCCACAACTTTTATACTTCGGTTTGTCAGAAAGCTTTCTATCCATTTGCGAAGTGTTGGTGTGAATCCAAAGGCTGTCAGTTTGGCAAGAAGATTTTTGTGCCAAACCTGGTCAAAAGCTTTGGAGATATCAAGGGCTACAGCAAGGGTTTCTTTTCCGGCCTCTAGAGTTTTGTTTCAGGTGTGGGTGACATAGGTTAAGATGTCGCCTGTGGAACGATATTGTCTAAATCCATATTGCCTATCGTGAATTATTTTATTATTTTCTAAGTGATGAAGGACGTGTTGGTTTATAACCAATTCCATTATTTTGGAGAGAACAGAGGTGATCGAGATAGGTCTGTAATTAGAGATTTGTGAAGATGAGTCTCCTTTTTTAGGAATAGGTGTGTGACTCGGACCCATTTGTTAGCTTTCACCCAATTTTTCAATAATTCTATTTACAAATCCCAGTTGATAAGGAAAATAATATTTTTTAATCGCCAATAAAAGAATCAACCATTCTAATACATCAAATTTAAATTATGAATAAATAGATGTATAGTGTATAGCTTGAGGCTTCTTTACTCTTTACTCACAGGTTCAAGCAGAGAGTATAGCCTGTGAGTAATTCATTCATTTCTATCTTCGCATGGTCACCATCCTTGAACCTCTCTCTGCTCACAGGTTGTCATTAAAAGACACATGTCACTTTTCACTGACTGTTATCTTTTATAGATAACACACAGTGTACTGTGCCCCATAGAATAGATAAAAGATTTTATTTCTTTAGTTGAATGCCACATAACTTTAATTTATTTATTTTTCTTCGTTTTAAAATAAATTAAAACAATGCAAATTGTATTCCTCGGAACAGGGTCATGTTATCCAACACCGCAAAGAGGAGTGTCATGCACTCTTTTAAGATTAGACGGTATTTTGTTTTAATTAATAATATTGAATTTGATTTTAGCGATATTTGAGAAGCTAATTATAAAACAAAGAGGTTGTCCTCTGCTTGATGCAAATAAACATAGAGACATATACCGGGTGAGTTTTTTATCTTGAGACAGTATTATAACTCAAAAGCAGTGCATTATATGAAAAAAGTTTCAAATAAAAGTTTATTTATATCGAGGGGGAATCTAAACTACGCTATTGTTTGTGGACCTAGAACAAGGTTTCAAGGGTATTTCAAGGCAAACTTCTGTTTTTTAAATGGAAACCTATATATTTCTTTACAGATCCTTTATCTTCAAAAAAAACTGAACAACTTTCATAGGAACTATTTTTTATCCGACATCTTTGATATAAAATCTTTGAAATAAACAATTTATATCTCCAAAAAAAATTCTAATGATTATTTTTAACAATTATTCAACTTAATTATCAAATAATAATGATTAAATAATTAATTATTAAATAATTGATTATTAAATAATTGATTATTAAATTGAAGAGTCACAACGATGAAAATAAGTGTTTATAATGATCTTAAAACTTCATTATAGACAGATTTAAGCGATTATTTTCTACTTAATAGATCTAATTCTTGAGCTTATAAAAGTTTATTTCTCGAGTCAATGCGGTAGATAGTTATATTGTATTTCCATAATAAAAATGGAGCATTTTTTGTTGAAGATAGAATTGAAATAGTCTTAATTTATGGTGAATGTGGAAGAAGTGTTATGATATGAATGACAAATGGATGCCGAGCGTTTTCCTGACAGGGATACACCCTCACGAGCTTCATTTTATCAAGTTGTAAATCTGTTAAAAAAAAATAAAAAACAGAAAGTGTAAAGACTACGAAGAAACTACTTACAACAAGCCAAAATAACAAAATTGGAACTGGAATCCATCCAGAAGACTTGGGATACACTCTGGAATATCACAAACCAATGTCGAAAAATTATTAAAATATTTATTATTAAATTATTTATTTAATAATTAAATATTTGATCATTATTTTTTGATAATTAAGTTGAATAATTGTTAAAAATAATCATTAGAATTTTTTTTGGAGATATAGATAATTGATTTAATCATTTGTTTATTTGATGTCGGATAAAAAAATAGTTCCTATGAAAGTTGTTCAGTTTTTTTTTTGAAGATTAAGGATCCGTAAAGAAATGTATAGGTTTCCATTTAAAAAACAGAAGTTGACCTTGAAATACCCTTGAAAGCTTGTTCTAGGTCGACAAACAATAGCGTAGTTTAGTTTCCCCCTTGATATAAATAAACTTTTATTTGAAACTTTTTTTCATATAATGCACTGTTTTTGAGTTATAAGACTGTCTCATGATAAAAAACTCACCCGGTATATCGAAATGATATATCTGTATATATATATATTATTTATTGTTTGAGACTATAGTTTCGAAGGCTTGGCCCTCATCATCAGTCTTTTTAATTATAAATATTGTTTTTCACTAGATCAGCATCGCGTGGGATATTGAAAAAATTTGAAAAAAAATTTCCTTTCTTCTAATCTGAATAGCCAGGTAGAATTGAAAACATATTCTGGGCACACATTCATATATATGTATATCTTAAACTAAGAACCCCGAACAATGGAGGAGGGGGTTAGTTGGACTTTTCCCACTTTCTTTTATTCTCTCTTATGTCAACTGTACATTTTAAGCAGGTGGCTGTTTTAAATTCTAATCTGTTATTTACAGGAATTAGATTAATTAAGGCAGAGAGAAATCCTAGATTGATTGGCGCTATTGAATCTTTCATCATCATCGAGTATAGATATATACTATATACTATATAGTCCTAAGACTGGTTTGATGCAACAATCCGTCTCCACTCGACTCTGTCCCCCGCCAGCTGTTTGACCTCCCTAAATGTCTGTCACCCATAACCCCAATTATTTAATTGAAATATTCTAATCTGGGCCTTCCCCTTTTCTTTCCCATCTCCCCCTCCAAGATATCCCTAAGCAGTCCCCCATGTCTCAGTGTGTGCCCCATCATCTGACTTCTTTTCTTCAGACTCTTCCACAAGGATCTTCTTTCTCCGATTCTTCCAAGAACTTCTTCATTTGCAATTTTATCCATCCATTTGATGTTCATCATTCTTCTGTAGCACCACATTTCGAAAGCCTCTAATCTCTTTCTCTCCGCTTCTCTAATTGTCCAGGTTTCACACCCGTACATGGCTATGCTCCATACATATGTCTTCAATAGCATCTTCCTGTTTTCTAAGCTAATTGAGGAGGAGCATAGTAGTTTTTGTTTTGAATTAAACTCCATTTTTGTTTGGGCAATTCTTGATTTAATTTCGTTTTCGCCCCTCCCATCCCATGTTATTTTACTTCCTAGGTAGGAATTCCTTAACTCCTTCTATATTTTCTTGGTTAATTTTGATGCATTCCTGTCTCGTTTGTTCTTTTTTGTACATACTAGGACCTTGGTTTTATTCTTGTTTATTTTCATTTTAATTTCTTCTATTAGGATATTGAATCTTAAGAAATTCTTAAATCATATAACAAAAATTCTGACCTCTGTTTAAATAACAGATTCGAATTTACAAATGGCCACCTGCTTAAAATGCGCAGTTGTCATAACAGAGAATAAAAGAAAGTGGTAAAAGTCCAACTAACCCCCCCTCCTCCATTGTTCGGGGTTCTTTGTTAGTTTAAAATATATATATGAATGTGTGCCCAGAAAATGTTTTTAATTCTACCTGGCTATTCAGCTTAGAAGAAAGGAAAAATGTTTTCAAATTTTTTCAATATCGACGCGATGCTGATCTAGTGAAAAAATAATATTTATAATTAAAAAGACTGATGATGAGGGCCGGGCTTTTGAAACTATAGTCTCAAACAAATAAATAATATATATATCCAGATATATCTCGTATATGTGTATGTTTATTTGCACCAAGCAGAGGACAACCTCTTTGTTTCTCTTTGTGAATCAACAACTCCGCTAATCTCGGCAAAACAAAAACTTTTCAACTAATTATAAAAAGTGAAAAAAAAATTATGACCGACTTTCCGTAAATTTTGATAATTTGACAATATTTTGAACCCTCTGAGCAAGAAAGCTGAAACTTGGCTCATACCTGCACTTATTCGGTCGCGTAGCTACACACACACACACACTATACTACATGCATGATTATGGTGGTCTGCGAGCAGGAGCTCATTACCTAACCATGTTACTGATTCTAACCCGTTTGCGACATGTAATTTGATGGTGATGTTTCTTCAAATTGAGGAACCATCATCATCATGTTTTTTGAAAAACCGCAGTGTGAGAGCTACTTAGCCGCACCTGAAGGGTGCGTTACCATGTGTCACCGCGAGGAGGTGGCTCTCTTAATCCTTCCGTGTCTTTACTTATATGTAACAATTGTTTTTGACTAACGGTCATATTGATTAAGTCAATAATCGTTTAGTCACTAACTACTCTACTGTGTGTGCTCTAGCCCTATTAGCTAGAATTTTTCTACATGCCCAGGTCGCGTAGCTACAAATATTGGGGCCATAAGCAAAAAAAAACATTTTGGCTTTTCTTCCTATCTTAATTAAAATTAAAAAAATTAAACACATTTGATAACCAAATTATAAGAATTAGTAAAATATGTAATTTTATATGAAAACATTAGAAATATCTAAACTATATTTTTAACTTTGTTTTTGATGTCATTAAAAATGAATTTTAAACCCTAATTTAAGATTTTTAACAAAAAAAAAAAAAAAAAAATGAGGCCACCATTGAAATTCAAACCCTAGGCCCCGAAAATCTAGGTCCACCCTTCATGTGTATGGCAGGAAAAACAAAACAAAAAAGCAATAAAATAGTAAAATTGAAACAAACAGAAAGTACAATTTTCTGACTACTTTAATCTTCCCATTTTCTTCTTTATGTAATGCAAGAGTCTTTCAAGATCTTTGAAGTCTATATCTTCTTGGTGCCCTCTTCTTACAGTCGATAGGATTGAAAAAAAAATCGCTGCCTGGATCGTGGGAAATTTTCATTATGTATTTAAATATTTAATATTTGACCACGTAGTTTACCTAATCTTAATTGCAAATATCTCATCTCATTAAACTCATTTTTAATAAAAACACATTCTTAATTAAATGAGCTGAGTTTGGTCAAAAGGAGTAGAATTTTCATTTTTTTAACCCTTATCCATTTCGGGTAATTGAGATTATGTATACAAAATTTGGTCCAAAGGTTTAGAATTTTTAAACCCCCCCCCCCCGCGCGCTTTGTGTGTTTAGATTTTGCATTTCTAGTTCTCTAGGGGTCCACAGATTATGTATACTAAATTTGGTCGAGTTTGTTCCAAAGGCCTTTAATTTCCATTCCCCTCCCCCCATTTTGGGTGGTTATTTTTTGTACTTTTAGTTCTCTAGGAGCTCACAGATAATGAATTCGGAGATGCTTCTACATTTGATTCAATCGCGAATCAAATGTAGGTGATTTTTGTCAAATATTGAGTGAAAATAATATCTGAACTTATATATTTCTAACTTGAAATAATGATGTTAAATAAATTTATAATTTTTCTCATTAATATATCAAAGAATAATTGACATATTAACAAGAATTGTTTTGATCGAGCCTTTTGAAAAAGATATAATATATCGCGAGACTACTGCGGTTGAAGCTATTGGAGTCTGCGGAGAACTCTTCAAATTCATTTGGTGATCCATCCGAGTGTCATGCGGGCTATACGCAAAATTACGTTGGATTGTAGCTAAATGGATCATATGATTTTCTCCCTTGGTCCAGACTTAAGACTCCGCAGACTCCAATAGCTTCAACCGCAGTAGTCTCGCGATATATATCTTTTTCAAAAAGCGCGATCAAAACAATTCTTGTTCACAGATAATGTATACAAAAAAAATTCTGTTGATATAATTTCCATTTTTTTGACCCCCAAGTGAAAAAAAGGCATTTGAAACCAACCCCTGCTAATTCTCTATAATTTCTTTTACTTTCTTGGATGCTACTCATTTTTGACCATCTTTATAAGATGAATATAATAAATAAATGAATTTAAGATAAAAGTAAAAATTGGCAGAGTTTTTATCAGCTTAAAGATAATGACAATATTTAAACTTTACATTCAACCTAAAAATAATTTAAGGATACATGAAGTAATCGAATATAAATTATTTTTTAGACGGACAAATATGGATGTTTGATTGTGGAGAAGGTTCTCAAATCCAAATTCAGAAATGTTCTTATAAACCAAGTAAAATTACCAAAATCTTTATTACTCATCTTCATGGCGATCACGTGAGTTATATATATTTATAGTTTCACTAAAATATGTGGATCTATGATTATAATACAACTGTTCGTCTACATTTTGTTTTACTCCATGTCATTTTCCACTTCCCTAAATGTCCATCTCATATACTTGATTATCTGGGAAGATAATCTAATATAGGTCTTTCTCTTTCCCTTTACTTTCTTAAGCCATTCTTCAAAATATCCCTCAGCAATTCCCCCGAGACTCAACATGTGTCTTTTCATTTTTCATCATCACATCTGCCGATTCCTCCACAATAAAATCATATCGAGAACCTCTTCATTTGTAATTCTATTTGTAATACTACCTACAACATTCTTCTCTAGCTCCACATTTCAAAAACCTCCAACTACTCCTTCTCGTCCAGGTTTCATATCCATATAGCTTGAAAGTCAATATGCCCTCAGGAACATGTACATATATTCTAGGCCAGTGTTTCTCAACCTGTGTGCTGCGGCACACAAGTGTTCCCTGAGAGATGTCAAATGTACCGCAAGGGCTTTTGACAAATAATTAAAATTGCATAAGTTTTGTAACTTTGAAATAGTAGGTATTTTTGTAATTAGCTCAACAAAAATATTTTTTAATTAATTTATAAGATCTTAGGAAATTGGATAAATAAATTGAATTCAGAGTTTTATATTGAATAAGACGGACGTTTCGTCACTATATTTGCGACTTCTTTAGCGACTTCTTCAACTCACTTGTCTGATATTATTATACGAAACATTCTATCTTTTTTAATTTATTTTATTATTAAACAAATTAATTTTTCATCACAGTTAAAACAAAAAACCACAGAAAGCACAATTAAGTTGAAGAATAAGTTGCTGAAGAAGTCGCAAATATAGTGACGAAACGTCCGTCTTATTCAAATCAATTTATTTATCCAATTTCTTAAGATCTTATAAATTAATTAAATTATGGATACGATTCACCAAACAATATTTTTTAAATTAATTTGTGTGCCGCAAATAATTTCAGATATTTTTAGTGTGCTGCCAACCAAAAAAGGTTGAGAAACACTGTTCTAGGCCAATTGATGAGGAGCATAATAATTTTTCTTTTGTAGAAAAACTCCTAATATGTTCCTCCTTGCTCATCTTTATACAATTCTTTCAGGATATAGATTTTAAAATTAACTATAATTATAATTAAAAAATTAATTACGATATATTAACACAAAAACTGGAAACTTTTTTTAGTTATTTGGTTTACCTGGATTGATGTGTACTTTATCGACACTTATACCAGAAAGAAGTGATTTCGTTCTTGAAATATATGGACCAGTAGGATTAAGGAAGTACTTGAGTCAAAGTTTAAGCATTTCTTATTCAAATTTAAATTTCAAATACAAGGTGAATGAATTAGTTCCTGAGGAAAATTATTTGCCTAAAGAATGGAATAAAGTGCCTCAACAGGTTACAGAGAATCAAGAAGATAATCATCCAAATGAAATAATGGGAAATCAAATTGATGCAAATAAAGATTTAGTTTGGGAAATGTAATTTAAATGTATTATAATGTAATATTTGCTTTATTAGTAAATCTATTAATCTTAGTTGTAAAACAGATGATTTTCAAGTAACGGCGAGCCAAATTCTTCATACTATTCCATGTTTTGGATTTGTGATGAGTGAAGAATCAACCCCAGGAAATCTTAATGTAGGAAAATTGAAAAAGCTGGGAGTTCCACCTGGTCCATTATATTCCTCAATTAAAAATGGACAAAGTATTACTTTAGATAAAGGAATAACGGTATTGCTTATATATTCATTATATTTAAACTTAATATAAATATATATTAGATTAATTCAAAAGCTAAGAGAGAATAACTGAAATATAAGCCGGTCAAGTGGTATTCGGACTCGCATACCTAATAATTATTTATATATACTAGTTGAATGAGCCGTCGCTTTGTGAATTCAATATTTGTCCACTTGTTCGACAGGTAGCAGAACAATGATTATATCTTCCAAAATCTTCAGATATCAAATTTGTTATTATTTGTCCTAGATAACAAGAAAATATGTAATTTTCCTATAAGTCATTTCCAAACGATGACTGGTACAAAAATCACCTAAAAATAACCACTTTCCTATCATTTAAAGCGATTTTTTTTTAATTAAGCCTAATTCTACTCAACACCTGATGATAAGAATTTTTATTTTGGACCCCACAAAATTTGATCCTTTTCCCTTTCAATTAAAATTTTAAAAGATTTTTTATTTCGGGGAAAATGAATTCATAGAGCTTGTAAATTTTAAGATTGTATCTTATTTAGTTTACGAGCTACCCTGGATGCAATTCAAAAACGAGCCGTCAGGCTAATTGACGATTCTACCCTCACCGACTCCCTCGACTCGCTGGCTCATCGAAGAAATGTCTCTGCCCTTCCCTTTTCTATAGATACTATCACGGCAGGTGCTCTGATGAGATAAAATCAATAATTCCCCCCCAAAGCATGCTTTGCACGTAGCACGCGTTTTGCCGACTCCCAAAACTCTTTCGCGGTCAAATTATAGAAAAGTGCCGGACCACTTCATTCGCCAATACATATATCCCCATGACTTCAAGGAACTGGAACTCTCTCCCAGCCTCCATCTTTCCCAGCACCTATAATCTTCAAACCTTCAAAACCGGAGTGCATAAACACCTACGTCTACACCCTCTCACTTAATCAACTTTCCCTTCTCTTCGATAATGCAAGGGTCTTTCGAGATCCATAGGAGCTGCATCTTTACTGGTGCACCCCTTCTTGCATTCGATTGCATTAAAAAAAAAATGCTCTGGCAAGACAGTGATTGAAGCGACACTAATAAGGTCCGATTTAATTTTTAAACGGACTTCTAAAAACATTTATTTTAACACAATTTGAATTACTTTTATCACAAATTATTTAAAGATTATTTCCTAATATTTTTAGATTTTACCGTCAGATGTTTTGGGACCAAAGAAACCAGGAAGAAAAATTACTATTTTAGGAGATACTTCTAATGCACTTAATATGGAACATCTAGCCAAGTATATTAATGCATTATAATCGTTAAAATGTTGAAACTTTGACTAATAATAATTTATGTTTTGTAGCAATAGTGATGTTTTGATTCATGAAGCAACTTTACAAAACTCTATGGAATCTAAAGCTATAGAACATGGTCATTCTACTCCAAAAATGGCAGTTTCATTTGCTGAGTTAATAAATGCTAAAGTATTAATAATCTCTCATTTTAGTCAGAGATATCAAAATGATGAAAATGATTCTTCTTCTTCTATCTCCAAATTATTGGATGAATGCGAACATTTTAAAAATCCTGATTTAAATTATAAAATTATGAGGGCTGAAGACTTAATGGAATATTCTGTTCCTAGATCTAAATAATTTTTTACATGTATAATAAATCTACCAATAATTTTATAATAAAAAAATCCATTACAATTCATTAAACAAAAAGTATTTTGAATTAAATGTACTTATTATTTTTAACACTTGCTAAGAGGTGAAATAGTGAGATTTTCAAAAAAATTAATTTTTTTAGCGAGGAACAATTTGAGCTTATATAAAACCTTAAATCTCATTTTTGCAAAAACGCTTTTTACATTTGAAACACTGATCCGCTGTCAAATCGAATAATTATATTCACCAATTTATGAACCCGTGCCCAACCCCCGCCCCCATACCACAGAACCCAAACCTCACCCCCCACACTCCCCGAAACCCACCCAGCACCCCAACCCCCGCCCCCACACCACCACCCACCTCGGGCCCCCAACCTCACCCCCCACACTCCACGAAACCCACCCCGCACCACCACTTCAACACTCTAACCTGCACCCCCACCCCGGACCCCCACCTGAACCCCCATCCACCAACCTTGCACCACCCCCGTGTGCCCCCCCCCCCTACTCCGCCTTACTCCCTCACTCCACCGCCATTCCACTCCGCGCATCCCATGCCCTAACCCACCCCCACTCCACCCCCGCACCCAGTTTTTGCATTTCTAGTCTTCTAGTGACCCACAGATTATGTAAACAAAATTTGGTTGAGTTTGGTCCAAGAGCAAGAATTTTAATTTTTCACCCCCCCCCCCCATTTTGGGTGGTTAGTTTTTGCATTTCTAGCTCTCTAGAGGCCCACAGATTATGTATACAAAATTTGGTTGAGTTTGATCAAAAGGGCTAGAATTTTTTTTTGACCCCCCCCCCCCCCATTTTTTGTCTGATAATGTTAAAAATACATTAAAAAAAAATTCATTTATTTTATTTTCAAAAATAAATTTAGTTTTTTTATAGTTAAATTTTTTCATTTTTATATCTCTTCAAAATGTGGTAGATCTTTATGCCAGACCCTGTATAATAATTAAATTAAAAAAATAATAATACAAAAATTATTTTTGTAAGGTTTAAGTAAATAGAGCAAAAGATATATGTTACTTTATTTATATTTTATAAAATAAAAAAATGTGTCTTTTTTTTTAATAAACCATTAATAATTCATTTTCAAACAATGTGGCTCGCTTTGAACGAGTTTTATAAATTTGCGGCTCCCAAAGTTAAGGTTAGTGGCCACCACTGATATAATACGTTGGCAGAACTTAACCAGAACTAAACTTCCAGTTAACAGATGTTCGTTTTTCGATTTATCGAGATTCAGGCATGCTGGGATCAAGAGAACGGAGAACTTCATAATCGCCAGAGGTTCACATTTGTGAGGAAAAGTAAAAATAAATAGGTGCAACTTTCTTTTATAACAATAAGAAAATAGTACCTGGAGCACCGAGCATCGATTAACATATATGTACCAAAATTGAATGCTAAAACTTGAAAATCAGAGGAGATAGAACACTATAAAAATTTCAATAGATAATAAATAATAATTAAATAATATACAATACATTTATTGAACCAATTATATTACATGAAATAAAGTTTACATTGAATTTGAGGCTTCGACTTAGGAGATTACTTCCCCACTATCGAATGTCCTTGATCTTCTTGAGCTTCCGAATAATCTTTTTGTCCTTGTTTTTAATAAGAGGAAAAATTAATGAAATAAAAAACCTCTTGGCCATCATTCTCAATAATAATTAAAATTTCCTAATTTTTGTTATAAAGTTTTAGTGGATTTTAAAATTTAAAAACCAATTAATAAATTAAAGATTAAAGCCACTCTTCGCGTAAAGGAGAGAGTCACGGGTTCGTGTCCCGTCGGATGTTCAATTCATTTTTCCTTTTAAAAAAATAATAAAATAATTTTCTAATGTGTAGAATTAATATAAGAAATTATTGATTACATCATTTAACTTTCGCGGCTCAAATGGCTTTAAATTAAGGAAAATTGAAAAAAATGTAAATAAACATTTTGATTGCATTAAAAAATATTGTATTCTTCTTATTTGGCAAATAAAACATTTTAAGAGTAGTTTGTCAATTTTTTTTTTTTATAAATATTTAACTTGTTATTAAATCTTAGATTTTTATTTTATTAAACATTTTGAAAAATATAAAAAACAATCTTTTAAAATTGCTATATTTAATAGACCTTCTCGACCTATTTCATGTTTTGAGATTTAGCTATTAATCGTAAAAAAATTAAAATACTCTATCTTGATAACCACTCTCCATTGAAGAAGAAGGTTTTGTTGCAGAGGTAGTCGCAGCTGTGCCTGGTGGGTGATGGTGATGTGGTCGAATGTGTCCCATTCTCCTTGGGGGAGCAAGATACTCAAACATGCTTTGAGTATGCTGGGCTAACATTTTGCTTAATTCACAAGGCATTGGGTCAGTCCAGAAAAAATCATGATTTAGAGCATTGTCTGAATCAAATCGTTTTGTAGGGTCTAAAATCAAAAGTTTATCTAAAAGATCGCAGGCATATGGATCTTTAACATAAGGCTTCAAGCGTTCTTTGACCTAAAAATATTTTTTTTTCATTTGAAAAAATGATTATTAATCTGAATTTTTACATAATATAATAAAATTTATTAAAGTTTAAGTGTAACCTTTCGTTTCTGTCCTCTGGGAAGTTCCATTTTATTATATAGTTCAAAAGATTCCACACCTGGCCAGACTTCGGGTGTTATAGATCCACAAAGCTGAGATATAAGTGTCAACTGTTGCTGTTCTGTATTCCCTTGCATTATTGGACTCCTCGTCCACATTTCGGCCATAATACATCCAGCGCCCCAAAGATCCACAGGAGGCCCATAATTTCGATCACCTAATAATAATTCTGGTGGCCGGTACCATAAAGTTACTACTCTGTTAGTATATCTGAAAATTAAAAAAAAAATTGTTATTAATAATAATTAATTAATCTTCACTCAATTCGAGGTTATAAACAAATAGAGCTTAAGGCTTTGAGAAGTGATGTCGCTGTCAGTATGCTTTTCAATTCGAACGCTAATAACGACGTGAGCACTCATAACGTTAACAGCTCAATTCGGAACGTGCTCATCGAGGGTGAACCGCGACCTAAAATCGTGTACACCTACTTCCACTTTTATTTCCAAGTAGAAGACAATAGATTATCTAATGAATTACAAAGTAATTCCAAAGACGGTGTATACCTAATTCCAATCGCAGTTCACCCCTGGGTGCTCATAGAGACAAGGCAAACATAATGTTAACCGATGGAAACATAATGTTAACCGATGGAAACACGATTGAAGTGCCACCATGAAATCGGTGGGAAAATTAAAGGAAAAAATATATAATTTTTTCTTAAAAAACAATTTTATGGTCACAATCTAAGATTTTAGTAGAAAATATGTTTATATTGCATATCAAAGGGCTTCATCCCCCCGGGAGTTGAACCCGAGCACTAACTTCCTTGCCGGGCAGTTAGTTTAACCCTAGAGACAAACCTCTCTCCGACATGCAATATACTAGTGTATATTGTCTCGAGGGTTAGACTAACTGCTTACTAGTGGGTTCGACTCCCGAGGGGACAAGACCCTCCTACAAGTAATATAAACATATCTATTAAAATCTTTGATACGACCTAAATTCATGTTCGTAAAATTAATTGATTATTTATCACAATTTGATTTTGAGAAAAAATTTAATTTTTCTTTCTCAAATAGATACTCATTTCTTTACAGAAAATATAAAGTTTAACTTAGTAAGTAACTTGTTTTCTTGCACTATACATTTATTTTTAAAGATATAATTCCAATGAATTTAGTAAAATACTTGCATTTTATCTAAATCTTCAGCAACAAAGCTTAACTTTAGTAGTAAATTTGACCATGTTTTATTATAAATTTTCTGTTTTTGTTCTTAGTTACTTATTGCGAAACTAAGCAATGAAAATCATACCCCATGGTGTTTATTTTCTTTGGTCAAAGTTAAATTCATTTTTAGGTCTTTCTATGTATTTATTATATTCGCTTATTTATTTTCCTATAATAACAACTTTTACAGTTACAGGCGTGATAAAAAAAATGATTTTTGTGCGGCCCACTTTTTTTGATGCGTCTTTACAATATAAAGCGTCTATAATAGTACGATGTAAATAAGCTAAGAATTGATTGATCTGAAGTGTCCAGTATCCGTTTAGGTGTGAAATGAATCTATATTGTCTTTAAAGGTACTATTTTTTCTGCGCATAAAAAACAGATCTCTATGTAGTCTTATTAAAATAAGACCTATTATTTATAATAATTAATGAAGAAGAACAAATCGGAACAATTTTAGAAATATTATTATATGTTTATTTTGAAAATTTGGATATTTAATTACAATTATATACTATATGTACGAAAAAGTAAATTAAAAAAAAATTCATTTTATCGATTTATTTTAGTTATTGATAATTTATTTATAGCCTTTTTTGGTTTCTTACATATATATACAATATATACATAGATTAATTAGTAATTGAACCAGGCCCCTTAGGGCATAGGCCTCTCCCAAAAAGTTATTGATTATAAACATTTAAGAAACTTCATATTACCGATTTGGTAGACCATTTTTGTTGACACTATATGCTCGAGCTAGTCCAAAATCTGCTAATTTGAGAACTCCGTTTTTTGTGATTAAAACATTTGCTGCTTTCATATCTCTATGTAATATCTAAAATTAAATACAAAAATAATCAATAGATAGTATATTAAAATGTGAAAATTGGCAATTGAAACAAAATTAGGTTTTAAATTTAAGGAAAAACTTTGTTCGTTAATTTATTGAATAATTTTGTTGTTTTTTTTGGTTCAATATATTATTTTATTTTTCGTGTGTTCATTTATTTTATATTTTTTAGGCAAAAAGGTGCAAAATCTTTGAGTAAAAATACTTGAAGGTAAAGAGGAGATATTAAAAATATAAGTGTATGAGGTCTGGAGGGAGGCGGGTTTCGAAGGATTGAAAGTTTTAGAATAGAGAATACCAGACTCTAGAAGGCATTGAGACTAACGAATTGTCAATGCAGGTAAGACATAAGGCTGTCTAATATCTAGGCCTGTTGATAGGATTCTTCTAAATATTTCATTTAAGCCGGATACCTCAAATATTCTCTTGCTATCCTGGATGCAATTCAGAGACGACTGATTAGATTAATAGATTTACCACTCACAGACTTCCTTGACCCATTGTAGAAGTCTCCGCTGTTTTCCTTTTTAAACCGACTTCAAAAAAGGAACAGGTTATCAATTCGATATATATATATATTATTTATATAAGCTTGGGAGCATAACTTTTGATGGGAAGCAAGTATTCGAATGCGGTTTTTTGCATAGGTAGATGTTGTTATGAAGATGGTCCCGCATAAGTTTCTTTACCCGTCGGCAACTGCAAGGTAGACAGAATCAAGAAATTGTTCCGAAAATTAACGAATTTTGAATCAAAACAAGTAGTTAAATAAATAAAAAATAATTTTGAATTATGAAAATTGATCAAGTTAATCCGGAAATCGCCTCCATATTTTTTCAGTGAAAATTTTATTTTTAACAATTCGTAAATTAGGCAAATGGAATTATATGTAAATTTAAAACACTTAATTTTGGAAACTTATGTCCATAAGATAATTGAAATATAGCTAGCGGCTTGGGTGGGCACTGGGCACCTTGCTGGTCAAGGGGTTCCACCCCCACCTACCCTAATCTCGTCCCCTGCACCCTCTCCCCTCCCGATAATATCGAAGGAGGGAGGATCGCGGGGTTTTTTTAAGAAGATGAAAATTATGTTCTAAGAAATTCTTTTATTCAGAATTAGGGTTTTCATTATCTTTGGGCAGCCTTTTCATCAATTCAGTATTAAGTTCTACCACTTCCATCTTCAATATCTATAATTATTCTATTTAAATTAATTAACAATTTAATGATCCAGTTATCTAATTAATTAGATTTTATAATTTTAATATATAATAATATTTGTAATGAAATTAGAGTGGGTTTTAAGATTAATAAACCAATTGATGAAATTGAAAAAAGTAATTTGTGAATAATTACTTTAATTAAGAAACAAAACAATCAAATTTAAGTTACCCGAGGATAAGGCTCTGACAGATCGAATTGAAAACGCCTTGAATTTCATCGAAATCGTATGAGCCGTTTCTGAGAAACCGATTCTTATATACATATATTATATATTCCTAAATTATATGTATATATAAGAATTGCTCATTTAATATGATAGTACCTTGGAGGCACCGAGCGATGCTCGGTAACTTCTTCCTTCCAGTTAAAACCTTTATTTTAATATTATTTAAAATTTAAAATTCTGATAAAAAGGTTGATTTTTATTTGAGAGCCGTTTTCAAATAAAAAAAAAATACAAATATATATAGGTATTCGCCCACTGTACCCCCACCTCCGGATCCCGCTCCACCACTGCACCTGTTTTGATTCAACCATTTGATTCATTTTTATTCATCCAATTGTTAATAAATAAAACCTATCAAAATGTGTTGTTTTTTCAGAAAATTGAGACCTGCTTGTGCGAAATATATTTTTAAATAAATTCTTGATTATTTTTTATTCTATTAAATAAATAAAGTTCTTTATAAAAACAATTATAAAACGTTTATTAATATTTCTAACGTTTAGGGAGAACAAAATATGTTAAAATCCACAATCACAATAGTTCTTCAAGGCCTTTTAGAATAATGAAACAAACAACCCATTGTCTGGCTGGGTATAAAAGGAAAAGGGAAACCTTTTTTAAAACCCTAAGAATGGGATTTATCTACCTGAGAATAATTAATTTGATTACGAAAAAACCCATCAAAAACAATTTTGTCGAAGATGAGACCGTGACAGATCGAATTGTCACCCCAAAAACCCCCTAACCTGTGAATTTCATCAAAATCGGTAGAGTCGTTTTCAAAATAGAACCAAGATACAAATATATAAACAAATATATATACAAATAAATTGTACCTGGAGGTACCGAGCGATGCTCGGTAACTTCTTCCTTCAGTTAAAAGCTTTATTTTAATATTATTTTTAATTTAAAATTCTGATAAATACAAACAAATAAATATACAATTTTTGCTCGTTTAATAAGAGTAGATAGATAAGATAAACTTTTTGAATAAAGTATAAAATTTGGGCTCAAAGGAGCGTTAAAAAGGATAAAATATTTTTTTTTAAGATGGTGCCAAATTTTGTGTAAATTGAATTAAATTCAATAAAGTTCAGGAGTCACAGACTTCCTTGACCTATCATGGAGTCTCGACTTTTTTCCTTTTTTAAAGATATTAATTATCTTTGCATTAGATTTAGACCACTGGTTCTCAACGGGTGTTCTTCAGAGTAGATCCACGAATATGTCTCAGGTGGTGCGCAAAATTATAAAATCGTTGTACTATCTAAGAAAGTACTCTTGAACTATTTTAGTGAAATGTGGAGTATCTTATACAACGCAGTAAGGATACTAGTAATTCAGTAATTGTATTTTTAAGTGAACTTACGAAGCAAGTGTTTCTGATTGCTTTTAGGTTTAAAAATCTCGTTTTTGATGTATATTTGGTTGAAAATTATAAAAAGATATTCTTGCCGAGTTGTAGATTTTTAAGAATATTTCAAAAGGGTGCTGGCCTCTTCTTGATGCGAATAAACAATTATATATATAAATGAATATTATTTGAAATACAGCTGGAGTTTCAAGTAATCATGTGTCTGCTAAAAAAAAGAAACCCTATTCGACTATCTTATGACACAACTATTCTCACCCGTACCAGCGGACTAGATCATATGACCTGTAACATCATTTTCTAAATTAAACTTTTTTACTTTATTTTATTTGTGTAAATGTCTCGGATGCCAGACTTACTTTGTTGGGTTTTATGGCCCTCGTGGTTTGGTGTCCCCTCAAAGCCGACCACTTTCGACAAATATACAAAATGTAATTTTCAGGGTGAATGACATTTTATATATTTTTTGAAACTGTGGCGTTGGGTGAATGAATCAGAACTTTATTTTGTTATCGTTCAATATATCACTATATCTTTTTAAAAAATTTCCTTAAGGACGTTCCCTAATAAATCGATTTTCTTGGAATCCTTTTAAAACTTTGAATACACATATTTATAAGTGTCCTTTATACATAGAAATTTTTTTCAATTGTCCTTGCGGCACTAAATTTGTAAATATTGACCTTTGAAATTTGAATATTTAACCCTATCCCGATTGATGTTAAAGCGACTGTTTCATTAAATAACAATCCTAATTTTCTTGAAATTATTTTGAAAAACTGAGAATCATTAACTGAAGATATAAGAAATATTTTTTTGTTAAATAATTATATCAAGCGGTATTCGTTTTGTATGAAAAATGTTAAAAGTTAGATACTTTTGATGGTTTTCATTTTTTCTCTCATGGCATGGCAAGTGAGAGATGGCGACTTGGCAATGTCGCACTAAAATCACTCAATTTTTCCATATCTAAAAAACTTCTTCAGCTGGTGCATTTGAGATTTTTAGCTAATTCCCTCAACCTAACTATATTATTCTCATCTGGAATTTCGCATTGAGCTGTTTCATGAAGTGTTTTTTTTTTATTCTTTTGTCTTTTAGCGTCGGTAAGAATGCAATGTTGTCAGATCCGAGAAACGACGTAGTGAAAATATTTTTGTGTGTGAAGGGGAAAGAGTGAATTGCATCTGAGCTATATTAGGGAACGTCCTTAATTACAATATAACGGTTGGATATTAGAATTTGCAAAAATTATTATGCTCCTCAACAAAAGTTTAGAAAATAGAAAAATATTACTGGAGATATGTGTATGGAGTATTGCCATATACTGATGAGAAATCTAGATAATTGAATAGACAAAGAAGAGCCTTCGAAATGTGGTGTTACAAAAGATTGTTTAAGATAGAATTACAAATGAGGAAGTTGTTGAAAAATGAAAGAAAAGAGAACAGTGTAGAAGAATCAGAAGAAGCGAAATCTCAAATAATAGAGCAAACTCTTGCTGGAATAGGGTTAATGATTTCTAACATCCTCTCGCAGCCAAATTGGAGAATTCTTGACAATTCGTTTGTTCTTATGATTTCTCGAAACTGGAACTCCAGTCTAAGTCTAAATCTGGCTTACTCTGTTTAAAATTGTTAGTCCTTCAAATTCTATGATAAGTGTACAAACATCTCAACTCTTTTAAATCTACTCTCCTGCCACTGAACATTTTTACCTCACTTTTAGAATGCGAAAGTCAATCATGATGATGGTGTTGAACCATTAAAATAAAATAATATAATAATGGTTAAATTAAATGGACCTTGCATAGACACCATATTTCTTATCAATTAAAAATAATAATTGTTAAATGCCTACGGTTTAAAGATTAGTAAAAAAAATATATCTCAAATGGAATTACCTTATTACTATGAATATAATATAAACCATTTAGTAATTGTTGCATAACTTTTTTGATTTCTCCCAAACTAAATTTAACATTGATATTAGACAAAAGTCCAGCCAAATCGTGTTCACAGAAATCAAAAACTAAATAAAATGTCGATCTATATCTATTATGATGCGTAGCTAAAAATAAAATAATATTTTTTTAATTGTTTATAAAAAAAAAGTACATTTTGGAAGTTACCTTTAGTTCTGCAAATTTCAATGAGATTAACGACATTTTCATGTTTTAATAATTGAAGTATTCTTATTTCTCTAAGAGCTGTAATAGGAAACTGAAATACAAAAAAAATAATACATTTAATACCAAAAAATTATGTGGTTGACGTTTTACTGGTCAACAAAATGACTTCAAGTTAGACTACCCATGGTATCATTAGAAAATTAATCAAGTTTTTTTAGTAATTTGCTCAAGATTTGGCCCTGAAAAACCTTCTAGTAAGCAAAAATAAATGAAATAATTATTTAACCTACTCCTTCTTTTTCGTTATCCATCAAAACTTTTTTCAAAGCAACAAATTTTTTATTTGATTTCTTTTCTTTTGCCTTGAAAACTTCCCTAGAATAATTTAAAGTACATTATTTTATATAAATAATAAGAAAAATAAAAAAACAGGTCATACCCAAAGGTCCCTTGGCCGATTTTACAAACTTTTTCATATTTTGTAGCTTCATCACAATATGGGAAATCGAATTCTTCAATATATTTCTCTTTTTCTTTAGTATTCATAATAAGGGAAGTTGACGATCCATCGTTTCGATGAATGTCAACAGATCTATTGGAATTTGCTATCATTTTAGGATTGGACCGATTTAAGGGGTTTTGAGAGGATAAACTTGGATTATTCTTCATTTATAATTAGTTAAAGGCAAGTCAGAAATAGAAGAATATAATAAAATAATTCAAAACATTTATTTTGAATAATACGTGAAATAATTTAACAGTTTATTTATATTTTGGAATTTGTATGAAAGTAGTAATAGTAGGTTTTGATTTGATTGGCCTCCACCCTTTATGGAATTTAGCCACGAGTTTTGCTTTTTATTTGTCTACAGTGGAGCCAACTTAGATTTTTAAATATAAATATATATCTAAATTTTTTGAGGATACAAATTATCTTTTAAATAAGTGTTAGTTTTATTCTTTTCAGACAAAAAAAACCCACATTTTTATCTTTTCTTTTTTTATTGTTACCCAGGAACGTTTCGACATTTACAATTATGTCATCTTCAGTCTTGGAACAATCTTAAGATGGGAAAAATTCTCTCACATCAAAATTATCACAATATGTAACATTATCCTTCTGCCAAACAATTAATTTTGCATAAACATTCAAATTCAATGACTCTTTCATAAATCACTGACAGTTAGTCCGATTTAAATTCTATTTTTCCTAGATTTTTATGTTATTTTCTCTTCCGAAAGATAAACAGCGCGTTATTTAATTGAATTTTATTCTTTTTTAGTATTTCTATTAAATTTTAATCTAAGTATAGCTCCTCTTGTCTAAAAATATTCTTTAACTTTTCCTGGGAATCATTATATTTTGGACAATCGTGAATTAAGTGGTCCATATCTATAATCCTTACCCCACAATCACATTGTCAACAGGTTGTGGTTTGTGGTATACTCTCTGGTTTGTGGTTGTTCTATACTCTTTTTACTTTATTTCCACTTACATTCACGAATGTCAAATTTCTGACATTTGTGTTCTTTTTTGAATGAATCTTAATATATTTTTATTCATTTATAAAAAGATCCACTGATAAATCAGAATAAATGAAAACACTACATACTTTATCTATGAATGAAAAATGATATGAAGATAAATATATTGCTGAAATTTTTCGATATTATATAAATTGATAAGACTATATTAAATATATGAAATAAATTTATAATTTGACAAAATGGCAAATACTGTAAAATGTTTTTTGGAAACTAAACCGAATTCGAATTCATATGAATTAATTAATAAAGAAAAATACATTATCGGACGGAATCCAAAAAGCTTAATAAAAATCAATGATCTATTTTGCTCACGGAATCAAGGTTTTTTAAGATAAGTATAATTATGTTATAATAATCCAACTAATTTTTATTTTTTTTCAATTTTTCAGTTGAGCTATTCGCTGATATTTCTAATTATCAAATATTAATTAAAAATATTGGAAAATCGACTATTGGCGTAAATGGCTGTAAATTACAACCAAAACATGAAATAAATTTAAAACACAATGATGTTTTTGAAATAATTTATGAAAAATTATCTCTCCATGTTAAATTTCAACCTCCTCCAAACAACCAACACTATTCTACTCAAACATTACAAAGAAATGTAATACATAATAAAAGGAAATCAACAGATAATATAAATGATATAGAAAATAAAAAAATGAAAAAATGCAACGTGAATCCTTCTAATAGTACTATAAATATGAATAATTCCTGGGATTCAGTAGGAAATGGAAAATTGCTTATTTTTACTTCTAGTGGTGTATGTTCTCAGTCTAAAGTGAGTTTTAAAATCTAATTCATTTAAAGCATTTAAATTTTTTTTTTAATTAAATCGAATGCAAGAATAAGGGGTGCAACAGTAAAGATGCAGCCCCTATGGATCTCGAAAGACACTTGCATTACCGAAGAGAAGGGAAAGTTGATTAAGTGAGAGAGTGTAGACGTAGGTGTTTATGCACCCGGGTTTTGAAGGTTTGAAGATCATAGGTGCTGGGAAAGATAGAGGCTGGGAGAGAGTTTCAGTTCCTTGAAGTCATGGAGATATATGTATTGGCGAATGAAGTGGTCCGGCACTTTTCCAATTTGACCGCGAAAGAGTGTTGGGAGTCGGCAAAACGCGTGCTGCGCGTAAAGCATGCTTTGGGGGAATTATTGATTTTATCTCATCAGAGCACCTGCCGTGATAGTATCTATAGAAAAGGGAAAGGGCAGAGACATCTCTTCGATGAGCCAGCGAGTCGAGGGAGTCGGTGAGGGTAGAATCGTCAATTAGCCTGACGGATCGTTTCTGAATTGCATCAAGGGTAGCAAGAGAATATTTTAGAGGCTCCTCTCCACAGATGAGAGCCGTATTCGAGACAGGGGCGGATTTGGGCCTTGTAGATGGTGAGAAGTTGTGGGGGCTTGTAAAATCGCTTGGACCTGAATAAGAAGCCAATCTTCCTTGCTGCAGATTTCGCCACAGAGGAGATGTGTTCATTCCAAGACAGGTCAGATGCGACAGAGACGCCCAACATGGATAGGCTGTCACACATTTTCAGGGTATTCGAATCGAAGTGAATATCAGGAAATCTTTATTTTCATGCCTAGAAATTAGACAACATTGAGTCTTGTTTGCATTAAAGTTAACTAAATTTTGAGAGCCCCATTTATTCAGTTTGTCTATGTCGAGCATAATAATATAATAAGACTATTTAGAAATTTTTGGCATTAAGACTAGAGAGACACACGAACAAGTCTATTTGTGAAATAAGTCGCCAACTTTTAACTTCTGTACAACGGTTGAAAAAAAATAAATTTTAATTTTTAGGTAAAGATAAATTAAAATACTCCTATTCACTATCTACTATATTATCTTCATAATTGAAATAATTAATTATCTAATTAGTCAATTTTCCCCATTTAGCAAATCGAAAAATTACAATTTAGAGTCAAGATATAAAGACATCAAGGGACTGACTATATGTCAATTCATAATCAAGTTACTTGAGTAAATACGAATTTCAACAGAAATCAAACATTTGCTCGAGTATTAGTACTGGCTCGCTTCTGTGAAGGACTTTGATGCAATTCAGAGGTGAACTTTCAGACTAATAAGTGATCCAGCATTAATTACTCGATTACCGCGTGGGGGTGGGATGAAAAAGGGGCGAGAGGGGGGCAATGTAATCTTATGTTCAAAGGGGAATTGGGCTTTATTTTAATTTTACGTTAATGTTAAACTTATTTATTATATGATTTATTGCTTTTTTTATCTGCTTCGCTTTTTTTATGGGGTATGGGTGTGTCCCTCAGTGACTGATCCAAGTGTCGGCGTCCCTAGAATGGAAAATGAGATGTATATGTGACGGTGAAGGAGATGAGGACGTGGACTTCCTGGTACTTATTCTAGAAATAATTGTAATACTGACCAATAATTAACAAAAGATAATGAGATGTTTATTCCTGAGCAGTACAATTAGTTGAGGTGAGGTAGAGAGTATCTTCTATGTATTTTCACAGCTGCAGTGGAGAAATCTGCATATGTGTAAACTATGTTCGGTAGCGTACACGGCGAACTCTGTTGGTTCCGGAGGGATGTTTTACTGGTAGACGTACCGCTGTTGAAGAACGGCCGGCGAAAATAATATATATAACGGGTTTGAGGACCGAATCCGAAGGTATGCTTCTATGGGCTCAATGTATATAATTATATATATATTTAGCGGTATGCGCTTTGTATGCCGATATTTCTTGTTATGGCGACGAACGTATATCACTAATACAATGCAGTATCCACCTTAGGTAACTAAGGTTGCTTGATGAAGAAAAATGTAGAAAATATATATATATATATATATATATATATATATATATATATATATGGAGAATTTGCAGTCTCCTGGCTCTCTCTCGGTGATAATAATAATAAAAATCTCTCTCTGGTGGCTCTGAATAGAATAATCGTAATTATGATGTCTGCCTGTCTCTTGCCTAGAGAAGACTCCTTTTGTGTGTGTGTGTCGCTCTTCTGAATCTCTCGGACTGCTCGGTCATTCCTCTCTCGCCATTTCTTAATGATATAATTACCGGTCAATGCATGCTTATTTCATCTGGAACTCATTAGGCTCATCCCCTTGTCTCACTAATTAATAAATTATATATATTAATATATACAAAATTCTAAATAAAAATATAGATTTTAATTGTTTGATTTCGAACAATTCACGTGCTCATCGCAAGACCATTGCAACCTGTTCCATCAATAGAACTGTCTGCGCTCTCAACCTTTTTTCAGATACTAGAACAGTGATTGTCCTGACGAAATAAAATCAATAATCCCGCCTAAGCCTCATATGCACGAAACATGATTTTTCAAACATCCACGAAACACATGATTTTTCAAACATCCACGAAACACATAATTTTTCAAACATCCACGAAACACATGATTTTTCAAACATCCACGAAACACATGATTTTTCAAACATATACACCCCTTTATGATTAAATTAGATACTAATCGAATAAACGCATTCGCTAACTGCAACTCTCTTCCCGAATCCGTCGTTCCGGCGACATTTAACCTTCAGGCTTCCAAGACCACCTCTACAGGTAACTTCCATAATGAATGACATCATTGGTGGAAGAAAAACAAAAAAAATATACTTTATTGAAACGTTCTAAAAATACAATAATAAGTTTAAGCCTAGACTAGACACCTTGCGCTGATTTTATCTTATTTTCAAAAAATAGATTAATAAATAAACAGTCACACTAAATACAGCAAGTTTTTATCTTAAATTCAATTATTCTAAATTTTGACGGATAAGATACCATAAGAAAGCCTCTCCATCATTCGATTTAACTGAAAGTAATGGAAGGCAGCCCAGGGGTAATGAGAAAAGAAAAAATTAACACATATCCAAATAAGGTGTAATTTATTGGATTCTTTCCTCCTTTCCTATCAAACTGACATTTTGGAGGATTCTTCCATCCTTCAGGGTTTCAAGGGGAAACAAATAAAATGCTTCCATCCTTCCACAGCAGTGCTTAAAACTTTCTTTTCCTTAGCAGAAGCATTAAAATATAAAAAAACACAATTTTTTCTTCTTCTTTTTCCGAGATAATTAAGAAAAAGAATAATTTTTTTTATTATATTTCAATGCTTCTGCTAATAAGAAGAAAGTTTTAAACACTGCTGTGAAGAGAGGAAGGAAGCATTTTATTTGTTTCCTTCATTGACTCTTTGAAACCCTGAAGAAGGAGGGAAGAATCCTCCAAAATGTCGGTTTGCCTAGAAAATATTCGTACCTTTTTTAAACGTAGACTTAGAGAATTTTAGCTTTATAGATTTTCTTTTAAAGAGTTATTAATTTTAATTTTTTCGAAACTACTCTTAATTTGGATCTCGGCATTTGAAGCAAAATGCCTATATGCTCTCCTGTGGATACCTAACTTTAGTTTCAAATTTGATTTACCTGGGATTTATAATTTTTAAGAAAAGGGTACTAAAAAAGACCACTTTCTTCCGAATTTATACCCCTTAACTTGAATATTTTCTCAAAATTTATTTCTCTATCAATATATAGTGTACTCAATATATAGTATACTCAGTGTTGCCTTATTTCTAGGCGCGTCGACAGAAACCTCCCAAACATATCATTCGACTCAAACTCACTAGAATTCAGGGATAAAATTTCAATGCTAGGCGTAACTCTAGGGTCTGACCTTTCATGGAATGACCATATCTCAACCACTGCTAAAGCTGCAGCGCGCAAGCTTGGTCTCCTATTTAGGTCTAGACGCTGTTATACTCCCAGTCAACTTCTTATGCTGTATAAGGCTCAAATTCGTCCTTGTCTCGAATATGGCTCTCATCTGTGGAGGGGTGCATCCAAGCATTCTCTTGCTACACTGGATGCAATTCAGAAGCGAGCAATTAAACTAATAGGAGACCCGGCTCTAACCAACTCACTCGACTCCCTGGCTCACCGAAGAACTGTTTCTGCCCTTTCCCTGTACTACAGATACTATCACGGTGTCTGTTCAGTCGAGCTGAAATCTCTTATCCCCCCTAATGCCCTCTTTACGAGAAACACGCGGTTTTCTAACGCTCAGCACCCCTTCGCTGTCAAATTGGATAAAAGTCGAACAAGCGCTTTCGCCAACTCTTTTATTCCTATGACCTCCAGAGACTGGAACTCGCTCCCTGCCACCATCTTTCCCGCGACTTATAACCTTAAGCTATTTAAGACCCGTATCCACAGATACCTTCGACCTCCGCCCAACCCATAAAATTCTTTCTTCTTCTTTTCACGATGGAGGGGCCAACCGAGGCCTTTAGGGGTTGCACCTTTTTGGTGTAACTCCTTCTCTCATCATTATCATTAAAAAAAAAAAAAAAAAAAAAAAATATAAGTCAAGTAAAATTTCAAATTTAGTAAATTTCTGTAGAATAGCAAAAATGGGATTTACTTTTAATAGCTTTAAGTCCGCAACAGCCTTAAGGCAGTACGGGTTAAAGTTATGAGATAGACCTGGAAAACGGCTCCAGAATTAGAGGTTGAATTTATTTACTAAATTTATTGTAATTTGTTATACTTCATAGTTTGCCTGACCCCGAAATTATCATTAACATGTTGATAAAATTTAATATTCTTTTTAAATTCCTTTATCTCTTAGTGATGATAATAATATTTTTAGATAGCATCCTATGATCTTGATGGAACAATAATAACAACTTTAAAAGGCAACGTTTTTCCTAAAGATTATAATGATTGGAAAATTGCTTTTTCTAATGTTATACCGAAACTTAAGGATTTATTTAATAATGGATATAAAATAGTTATATTTACAAATCAAGCTGGTATTTCAAGTGGAAAAACAAAAGTAAAACCATTTAAAAAAAAGATTGAAGATATAGTAGCAAAATTAAACCTTCCTATTCAAGTGTTTATTTCGACAGGAGAAGGCATCTATCGAAAACCAATCATAGGAATGTGGACGGAACTCATTAAAAATGTAATCAAGATTATTAATTTCTTTATTTTTATTTTAGCTATCTATTATATTTATTTATTTATTTTTGTTCAATTATAGAGGAATGACAATTTGGAAATTGAAAAGGATAATTCATTTTTTTGTGGTGATGCTGCGGGACGAATTAAAACTTCAACAAGAAAAAAAGATTTTTCATCTTCTGATAGACTTTTCGCATCGAATATTAAATTAAATTTTTATACACCTGAGGAACATTTTTTGAATGGTCAACCTGAACCTTACGAACTACCCTTATTCCGTCCTCATTTATTAAAAGACACTATTCCTTTATTAGATCCATCATCAGAACCTATTAAAAGTTCGATTCAAGAAATTGTGGTACTGGTAGGATTTCCTGGTTCTGGAAAAAGTTCTTTTTCAAAAAAATATTTTTCATCGCACCCTTATATAATTGTCAGTCAAGATATATCTGGCCCTTGGCAAACATGCCTTCAATTGGCTGATAAAGGCATAAAACAAGGAAAAAGTATATGTGTAGATAATACTAATCCAGATCCTGAATCTAGACATCGATGGGTAAATCTTGCAAAATCCTACAATATTCAAATTAGATGTTTTCTATTGGATGTTTCTTTTGATCATGCTTTACACAATATCAAGGTATTCCTTTTTTATAAGTAAAAAATAAAAAAATTTATTTTTTAATTTTTGGTAATAATATTAAATTTAATAAATAAAAAACAAGAAAAAATAGATATATTTGTTCTATACCTAATTATATATATATAATTAAACTAAATTGTAGAAAAAAACAATAAGTTTTTTTTCTTTTTTTTTAGTTCAGAGAATTGACTGATACTAAACATGCAAGGATTAATAAAATGATTTTAAACGTCTATAAGTAAGTATTTTATATATATTTAGTTTAATTTTTTGTTCATTCATAATTTTTTAAATTTTAGATCAAAATTTAAGGAGCCAGCTACTGAAGAAGGATTTGATTCAATCGCAAAAGTAAATTTTTTACCATGTTTTGAAAACAGTACCCATGAAAATCTATATAAAATGTATTTAAACTAAATCATATTTAACCCATATTATTTTCTCATATTTATTAATATTAATTTAAAAAAAATCAAATCTCATTTTATTTTTTCATATCCTTAATCTAAACATTTTTTATTTTTAATGTAAGAAGATGCAACCATCATAGGCTAGAATAGACTGTATTGTGAAAAGAAGAACAGGAATAATATAGGTACTGAAGTGGTTTGTTGGAGTCGAAGTTGCTACTGAAAACTGTCATGAATGATTTAAAATTGAATGTGAAAGAAAAGATTTTTTTTTATAATATTGATACAAGAAGAAGTTGCACCAAGAAGGTACAACCTCTGAAGTCCGTGGTGGTCCCTTGTAACGTGAAGATAAGGGGAGATTTAGGGATTGGGTAGCAGTCGAAGGTATCTGTGGATGCTGGTCTTGAAAGATTGAAGGTTATAAGTAGCTGGAAAGACGGTCGGGGGAAGAGAGTTCCAGTCTCTAAAAGTCCAGTCCCTAAAGATGGCCTTCGTAGGGAATTCCAGCCCCTACGAATAAATGGGGTGGCAAATGTCTTTGTTCTAAGAGTTTTTAATTTGACAGTATTGGCGATTTAGAATATTTAAAAATAGTGTTTCGAGTAAATAAGGCTTTACAGAATTTATTGAATTTATCTCTCAAACGCTATGTAGAATCTATAAAAAAAAGATTATAAACGGTTCTACGAGGGGCCATGGAATTTAGTGAAATATTTAAGGCGTAATCTCATTTTAGTCTTATTGCTCGCCTCTAAACACCCCTAAGTTTTATCCAGAATCGTAATACTTGGAGTTCCCCATCCGCATATTCGAAACAGATGCGAATTTGAGCCTTGTATAGGGAAAAAAGTTGGGTGAGCATTAACTATTGTCTGGACTTCAATAGAAAACCAAGCTTACACGCAGCAACTTTTGCTTCAGAAGCAATTTGACCTGATTTGAAATGAACACATTTCCTCTGTGGCGAAATCTGCAATAAGAAAAATTGGCTTCTT
The DNA here is from genome assembly GCA_024734495.1 of Forficula auricularia. Lineage (NCBI taxonomy): Eukaryota > Metazoa > Arthropoda > Insecta > Dermaptera > Forficulidae > Forficula > Forficula auricularia. The sequence continues at coordinate 4,280,464 of JALMQS010000120.1, read as the reverse complement.
ATTTAGGTCTTGGGGATTTTTCACTCCCCTGCAGCATCTCACACTCTATAAGGCCGGAATTCGCCCCTGTCTGGAATACGGTTCACATCTGTGGGGCGAAGTGTTGAGTTAAGCTGAGTAGCTGTTAAATGATGTGTTGCTTCCAATGTATCTTTTATCTATGTTGCATTCCTTCGGATCAAGTCTGGAAGATCGGGCTTTTATAAACCTGAGCTGTGGGCGTTCATGAGATGTTTGCGCATGCACAGACGACAACTCAACCAGAGCTCAAGTGTGTTGTTGGCTGGCTGAGAGAGAGTTTTGTTTGACTGTTGCTATCTCCAACTGAGAGAAAGATTCAAAAGAATACGAGGGATTGAATTAGAGGAAAGGGAGAAATGAGTGAGTGATTATCTATCGAGAATTAATTTATTTGATTCTAAGTACCGAAAAACTTGCTGCTTGATGACCTTTTCCATAATTTTAGAAAAAACCGAAATGATGAGTCGTTTATTAGTGAATCCCACATTTTTTTAATTGGTCGAATTCTGGCTATTTTCCAAATCCTTGGAAATATGCCAGAATTTTATGATAGCTTGAATATTTTTGATTGAATAGGAAGAAGTTCGTTTACTTGTTAATAATAATTGTCGGAATGTTGTCAGCGCTTGTGGTTGAATCAACTTTTAAATTTGTAATATTATTTTAGTCCTGAAGTAAACATCGGACATGATTAACGCTTAGGGCAAGCCGGACCTCTGTCCGGGCGGCAACATTAGAGGAGGCTGGAAATGGCCTGTAAAATTAACTAGTTTATGAAGAAAAGATTAAATCAAGATTCACTTGAATACTTATGAAAAATTAATGGGTGGAATTTTAATAAAGTTTGCTTTTAATATGTTTTACGAACTTTTAAGTATAGGTACCCACTCACTTCAAAAATTCTCAAGCATGAGAACGACCTAAGAAGGTTGAGGTTTGTAGTTTTTAAATAAAAACATGTTTTGAAAGATGAGTAGTTTTCGTGTATTAAAAATCAATTCCTAACTGAACCAAAAATACAGAGCATTATAGATAAAATATCAAAATATTTCAAGGAAACCGCTCACAAGCATTATAAACTCCCGCTTAAAAATGGTTACGCTACTATTATAAAAGGAAACGAGGCAGTTCGATTGTTTTATTTATGCAATAATTGCCTTACAGGTAGGTTACTAGTGAAGTAGAGTGCGTTACATTCAATTATTATTATCCGTAAGTTTTTGAAAATTGTGTCATAAAGTGTGTTGTAAAAGTAAGGTGAGTAGGTAATAATTAAAAAATAGCCAGCTATTCTAAATAAATATTTAAATAACTTCTACAGGAAGTTTTTGGAAAAACGCTCAAATCCGTCAATTTTTTTGTATTTTTGGTAAATCAAAACTTCAAAATTTTTAATACCAATTTTTTTGCTCACGTTTTATTTTACTACTAGGTCAGGGTCGAGGCCATCACACTCTCGTGAAAGGGAGTGTGGTGGCATAAAGCGGTGGAGTCCCTCATCGCCCTGGGTATATCCCAAAAGACAATAAACGATTTAACATATAGGGCGATGAGGGGATCTCTCCTTAATTTTTACACTTTCATCAGAAGAACATATAGAGCGGGTGGCGTATAATTATTTTATTGTAAATACAAAAAAAAAAAAAAGTGAAATGTGAGTCAGGATTAATCCTGGCTCTCTCATCCACCCTCTCTGAATTTAAATTTATTTGTTCTGAAGTTGAAAAAAATATGGACAAACTCTATATCTATTCTTTTTTCTTTTTTTATGATAATGATGAGAGAAGTAGTTACACCAAAAAGGTGCATCCCTAAAGGCCTGGGTTGGCCCCTCCATCGTGAAAAGAAGAAGAAGAAGAAGGATATTTATGGGCTGGGTAGGGGTTGAAGGTATCTGTGGGTACTGGATATTAAACAGCTGAATGTTATAAGTCGCAGGGAAGACGGTGGCTGGGAGCGAGTTCCAGTCTCTGTAGGTCATAGGAATAAAAGCGCTTGTTCGATTTTTATCCAATTTGACAGCGAAGGCGTACTGAGCCTTCGAAAACCGCGTGTTTCTCTTAAAGAGGGCTTTAGAGGGGATAATTGATTTCAGCTCGACTGAACAGACACCATGATAGTATCTGTAGTACAGGGAAAGTGCAGAAACGTTTCTTTGGTGAGCCAGGGAGTCGAGTGAGTTAGTCAGGGCCTTCTATTAGTTTAATTGCTCGCTTATGAATTGCATCCAGTTTGGCAAGAGAATGCTTGGAGGCCCTTCTCAACAGATGAGAGCCATATTCGAGACAGGGACGAATTTGAGCCTTATAGAGTGTAAGAAGTTGACTAGGAGTATAATAGCGTCTAGACCTAAATAGGAGACCAAGCTTGCGCGCTGCAGCTTTAGCAGTGGTTGAAATATGGTCATTCCAAGAAAGGTCAGACCCTAGTGTGACGCCTAGCATTGAAATTTTATCCTTGAATTCCAGTGAGTTTGAATCGAATGATATGTCTGGGAGGTTTCTATCGACGCGCCTAGAAATAAGGCAACACTGAGTTTTCACTCCATTGAAGTTAACTAAGTTTTGGGATCCCCCGTTTTTAAGTTTGCATAAGTCTAAATTAATTGAGGAGGCAATGTCTGCACGGTTTTTATGCGATGCAGGGGCGTTATGTAGGGTGCTGTCATCTGCGTAACAATGTACGGGATTGGAGGGTAAGTTTAGAAGGTCGTTGATATAGATAAGAAAAAGGGTAGGGGAGATAACCGATCCCTGAGGAACACCAGCACTGGTGTGGAAGGAGGAAGATGATATTCCATCGATGACAACCTTAATTCTACGGTCTGAAAGAAAACTTTCGAACAACTTACAGAATGCAAGACCGACGGAGGTCAATTTGGCAAGAAGATTTTTGTGCCAGACCATATCGAAGGCTTTTGAAATGTCTAGAGCTACCGCGAGGGTCTCATTCCCGGTCTCCAGGGTTTTATTTCAGATATGAGTTATATACTAGGATGTCACCGGTCGACCGGGATTGCCTTTCGTGTATTAATTTTTTACCATTAAATTATTATATACAATTAATGAATAAAACTAATATTTTTATCAGAGTAAATTAAAAGGTGTGTCCTCTGCTTGAAAGTAACAAATAACTCTAGTATTTTTGGTAAAATACTTTTTCATTTTACCAAGTTTCTTCTGAATATTTTTCGGAAATCGCCCCATGCTTTTCGCCAAGTAGAAGTTTATTTTTTCAAATGTAGATGTCAGGACTTTCGACAAGTGCTCTCAGCTATCTTCGGCTTTTAACTTTCTTTCTGTTGTTATATACAGAACGTACATACCGGATACCACAATTTTTACGAAAATGGCGACTCGTTATATATCTCGAATTGCTTCATTAAGAAATTCATTTTTTAATAATAATTTAATTCCAAAAATTCCTTATTATCCCTCTCAAATCAGAAATCTGTATTTATGTTCTAAAATTAATAACACCTTCTTAGCTCCTTCATCTTTTAAAAAGGTACTGCATATCTACGTTATTTATTTCATATTTTTTATTTATATTATTTTGAATCTTTTTTCAGCCAACATATATAATCAAAAGGAATTATAGTGGAGCAGAGCCTTTATCTTTGGATTTAATCAAAGAACGCGTTCTTTTAGTCCTTAAATTATATGATAAGATTGAACCTGCTAAGGTAAAAATTATTTTAACCTTTATTAAATTACCCAAAAATTAACAAATAAATATATTTTATTTATTTATTTTTTTAGCTTACTTTAGATTCCCATTTTATTAATGACTTGGGACTAGATTCTTTGGATCATGTTGAAGTTATTATGGCAATGGAAGACGAATTTGGTAAGAACAGAAAGAAAACTTTATTTAATTTTGTACTTATTTAGTTCCCCAATATAGAAAAGAATAATCTAAAATTAATTAATTTTGATCACCATTTACGATTAAAAACCTCTCTACAGTTTATTGTTATATAACTATTTTACAAATGACTTTTTTTCTACTCGGCCCTAAAAAATCCCGGTTCGTAGCTCTGACTATTTTAAAAAGAAAAAAAACGACAAATGTCCGCTTTGAAGGATTCAAAATTTTGGAGCTCCTCAATGATCTGTATTTTAGTAGTTATTTTTATGGCGCCGCTAGCTAAGTGGCTGGAGCGAACGATTTCGAATCGAGTTTACTCAATAAAATTTAGGTTCAGTGAGGAAAAAATTTTCTCAATTCAAAATGTCTCAGGGCCAGTTGTATGTCGGTTGGTAAACTCTTTATACGTTGACAAAGGGTAAAACCTTAAAATTCAGCCTTGTGCCCGGTGGGATGGCCAATCAGATGAAAGTGCTTGTCAGATGACAGGCACTTTCATCTGATTGGTCAGCCCACCCGGCACAAGGTGAATTTTAAGGTTTTACCTTTGTCAACGTTTAAAAAGAGTTTGCCAACCGACATACAACTGGCCCTCAGGGGAAGCCAGTGAGAAACCCACCCCTGTGAACAAATTTTCTCAAGAAAATTACTTTCAAGAATTCACCACAAAGAAGAAATTATTCTAGATATTCTGGGTTTTCAGATTTCAAACTTTTAGTATTTTATAAACTCTTTAATTCTACGCCTCTACGGTCTTGAAATATTTCTGAATCCTTGATACCTTTGGGCAATATTTCTAAAAGAAATTCTTTTTCCGATATTCAAAGCACCTTCACTATTAAATTTATATTAACCGTACAAAAGCATTCGCTAACTTGTTAATTCTAGAGACTTCACTCACTTAACTAACTCACTTTTCGGCTCAGGGCCAATTGTATGTCGGTTGGTAAAGTCTTTGTAAACGTTGACAAAGGGTAAAACCTTAGAATTCACCTTGTGCCCGACACGTGATTTGATTGGCCATCCGGCCGGGCACAAGGTCAATTCAAAGGTTTTACCCTTTGTCAACTTTTACAAAGACTTTACCAACCGACATGCAATTGGCCCTCAGTCTTTCAAGCCCCGCATTCACAGGTATCTTTAACTTATCAATTCCTGAAATTTCTTTCTATCCTCCTTTTCACAATGCAAGGCTCCACCCGGACTACAAAGAGTGCACAAATTGGTAGATCTTCTTGCATCAATATCATAAAAAAAATTGAAATCTCATTTATTCACCCTCCATTTTCTATTTTTTTTTTTTTTTTTTTAAGAGTCATTTTAACCAATTGGTAATTCTAACTTATAAGCATTTTTTAGCGATAGACTTGAAGAATGTGGTTTGAACATTTAGATTAGGTTCAACTAAGTTGAATCGTAATATGGATGTTCTTTACTACCAAATGACTCTAAAATGCTTTGGTTCGAACCACTGTTGTAAAATCAACTAGTAAATCAACCACTAAAATACTCATAATTTTTATTATTTATTTTGAATCCATTAATAACTTTGGCAATTTTTTTCATTTTTTTTAATGAGATCGAATACAAGGGGCTCACCAAGAAGATGAAATTGACAAGAAAAAAGGTGGAGGCGTAGGTGTTTGTGCACCCGAGTATTGGAAGTTATAAGTGTCGTGAAAGAGTTCCAGCTCTTTGAAGTCATGGGACATACGTATTGGTGGTGAATGAAATGGTCCGGCACTTTTCCGCAAAGGGAAGTTGCGAGCGGGCAAAAAGCAAGCTTTGGAAGGAATCACTGACTTCAACTCATCAGAGCACATGCCGTGATAGTATCTATAAAATAGTGAAAGGGATTAGGATAATTAGACAGAGGATCGTCCTTTAGCACACTGTTTGCTATCTATACAACGAACCAGCCTCACCTTCCCTGCTTTTTTAATAACAAAAAATATTTATACAGGGTGGACCATAAAGATCTACCACATTTTGAAGAGGTATAAAAAAAATGAAAAATATAACTAGAAAAAAACTGAATATATTTTTGAAAAGAACATAGATTAATTTTTTTTTAATTGTGTTTTAAACATTATCAGACAAAAAAAAAAGGGGGGGGGGGGGGGGGGGCAAAATGAAAATTCTAGCCCTTTCGACAAAACTCAACCAAATTTTGTATACATATTCTGTGGACCCCCAGAAGGCTAGAAATGCAAAAACTAACCAAATTTTATATACATAGTTTGGTTGAAATGGCTAGAATTTTCATTTTTTTTTGGGGGGGGGGGGGGGGGTCAAAAATGAAAATTCTAGCCCTTTCGAACAAACTCAACCAAATTTTGTATACATATTCTGTGGACTCTCAGAAGACTAGAAATGCAAAAACTGACCACCCAAAATGGGAGGGGGGGACAAAAATGAAAATTCTAGCCCTTTCTATCAAACTATGTATACCAAATTTGGTTGAGTTTGGTCTAAAGGGCTAAAATTTTCATTTTTGACCCTCCCCCCCTCCCTGTTTTTTCTCATGTTTAAAACACATTTAAAAAAAATTATTTTATGTTCTTTTCAAAATTATATTCAGTTATTTTCTAGTTAAATTTTTTCATTTTTTTATACCTCTTCAAAATGTGGTAGATCTTTATGCCCCCCCCCCCCCCCCCCCCACCCTGTATTATTTCCTTTATACCTTATAGTCGAACCACCACTATTCATACTTAAAATTAACCCCATCTTCTGATGCATAGCTCTTCTTTCAATGTCATCTTTATCCCATTCTTTCTGGGGTCGTCCATCGACGATCGGTTTTGCCAGTACACCTTATCACGAACTAGGATTTAGTACCCCTGTTTGAGTGCGGTGCCGATGAAAAGATAGGTACAAAAAGGAAGTTGATAAGTTAATATAAATTTAAATAGGGAAAATAGGTTTGAGTTTTTCGGACTTGAGGGAATTGAACGTTGTATAATTCTGCATTGCACAAAGAGTCTTTAGACAAGAAATCCAATAGTAGACAATCTTATAAAATTTATTTTATCAATTTTTAGTTTTATTATCCAATTAATCTAAAAATTTTATTTTTACAGGGTTTGAAATTCCTGACGGAGATGCTGAAAAGTTAATAAAACCTGCAGATATCATTAGATACATAGCAGATAAGCAAGATGTCTATTCATAATAAAATGCTTTAATTTTACTAGAATATTACTATAATAAATAGACAAAGTTTAGTTATTTAATAAAATGTTTATTTTCTTTTTTATCTCTACCATATCTGTTCCATTCAGTTATATACATTGGTTATAATTATAAATCAAGTGCTATTTCAACAAAAATGAAATTTTACATCCTGTACATATTACTTTATTTAATTGTTTGAATTAATTAAAGTTTATTTTTTTTTTTTTTGTAAATATAGTCATTGGTTTTATTTCAATCATTAATCATAAAAAAAAATGTTTTTTAGTTGACTTTCGCAAAGTCTTTTTACTTCATCTGAAAAAAAAGAATAAAGTTAATAAGGGAATCAATCATTCCAATAAAAATTAATAAAGAAATAAAATTATTTCCCTTTTTAATAAAATGTTTTATAAAAGTGTATATTAATGAAATACCTTTATAAAATCAAATATATTAATTAGGAAAGACTAGAATAAACCAAGTAGAAATAATTATTATTAAGGTTCTATTTACAAAACAAAACCTGTATGAACAAGCGTAATCATTTTTTTTTTTGTTAATAAAATTTTCAAAAAACAGTTGATGACTATTATATATAGTCTTTTAAAAAATTATGATGTTTCTAATTTAATATTTTCTATTCATTATAATTAAATTACCATTAATTTCAATCAAATTAGCATTTTTTTGATGTATTACAACATAGAATTCTCTTAGATTTGATATTTTTCCTACTACCCAATAGTCGCTCATTGTTTTTAATGTAATTTCTCCGGTTGTTGATATCCTGCAATAAATTTATAGTGATTAAATACTGTAAAAGAGAAATACATTATTATTCAGATTTAAAATAAAAGTTTGATAGGAATCTGATTTTTTATCTTACCATTAAAAGGGTAAGGTGAAGTAGGTAATCGTGCATAAAAAATGTTTAAAATATCAAAAAAAACGGCTAAAATTATTTAGATTAGGAAAAATTAATTTTGTGTAGGGTCTAGCTCAAAAACAAATGAAGTTATCAAAACAAAATTTTATATTTAGATATTTTATATTGAAATTAAGAGCTGATTAGATTTCGGTTGAAATCGGATTAAAAATAAGAGGGTTCAAAATGTGAACACTTAAGGAGGTTCTTTCGCGACAATCCACACAAAAAGTTTTAGCCTCGTAACCACTTTATAAATATGAACGGAACTAAAATTTTAGGTTATGTTTTTTTAACGTGACTGTAGCACTCACACTACGAAATCTCTATATGGATACACACATAATTGCTGGATCGTTTCCAAGCCATTGTGCTTATATCCCCTCCACTAAAAATAATCGCCCAATTATATTTGTTTTGTTTTTTGTTTTTTATCAAAACTAAGTGGTAAATAATTTCTATTTTTTTTAAGTTACTCCGAATATATTATTCTAACAAATATTAGTTTTTCATCAAGATGGTGAAAGTCCATCAATGAAAAAAAATAAAATAATGATCATATCCCCACTCTTTCCCTATCTACCCTATGTAAAAAATTTCATTTTTAATTGCAATTATTTCATGTTTGGTGTGGTAAATTGTCTTCAAATTTCAATAGTATGTGTATTATGCTTTTAATGACTTATATTTCAAGTTTCAAAGACTTCTTGAATTTTTGCATTTGTGAAAGAACTACCTTAAGTCTTTAAGGGCTTAGGAAACTATCAATGGAAAAATCAGCGGGAATCTTTCTGAAATTGTCAAAATATAGCCTGGAATGGGCATTTCATCAATTTTATTTAAATGGTACTTCAGAAAGGCATAATTATAAAATTTTAATAATCATATATTAAAATATTAAACAAAAAAGTTTTCATTTGAATAAGTACTTTTAGAGTGAAAGCTTCATAAAAAAATATACAAAGATTAAAACTTTTCATTTTTTTTTTCAATGTTTTGAATAATTTGTTCACTCATTCGCAACACTTTTTAATTTCTATATTTCTAACTTAATCCTGTAGTCTCCAAGGGGATGGGTATGGTTAGATGTTTTCTTATTTTAGCTTTAGGCGTGAAGGTAAAAATTGTTGAACAGCTCGTGGACATTAGGCCCCCAAGAAGTCGAAAGAAATTGTCAAGGAAAGTATAAGCTTACATAAATAAAAAAATACCTTGATTTATCAGCATTTATATCGCCTAAGAGACGTAGAACTTCTGGTGTTACAGCAACATTTCCTGTACGTCTTCCATCTAAGTGAATTGTACTTTTTTGAGCGAGATTAAATCGATTAAAATACACAAATCTTGGCAGAGGATCAGGAGAATTTAATCCAATAGATATTGCTTGCCGATTACAATGTTCAGCTACTTCAGAAACGAGACTTGTTAATTCAGGTCCTAGAAATTTATCTAGTTGTTTGAAGAGATCTATATCAAGTAAGAGAGACCTGAAAGAATAAATATTCCATTCCATTATTAATTAAAGAAAAAGTTTTGATTAATTGAAGTTATTTATATGTCTTTCTAGATTATTTTTTACTTATTATGTGTTTAAAATTTTTTAAGATTAAATGACATTAGAAAAATAGTTTTTTCTTTTTCTTGTTTTTGATGGCTTAACATTTTAACTTATTTATTTTTTAATAGTTTTTAAGGAATTTGGTGTTGGTACTTGGTGAAACATTTTTTAAATTATTGGATAAAAAATACTTGGTAGGTTTCACATTAAGATATAAAAATAAAACGAATTTATTTTTGGAGAGACTTTAATCTCGATATATATATTTCGGGTGGCTAACCCATCGTCAGGAGCAACAGAAAGTAACTGACCTGGATAAGTTGAATTTGAATACAAGTCAATGGTAAAATTTATTTTTAAATAACAAAAGGGTAAATATTTAAAATTAGGGGAGGGAGAAAGGTAGGAAGTCTATTTAGTTTAATTTTGAATGGCCTTCTGAGAAATGAGGATCTACACTCAGGTAGGTGTAGGGGTGGAGGAAGAATTAATGAAAACAAATTTGCAAATATTTAAAGAATGTAATCAATGATTGTACTTTTCTTAACTTCTAATTGATTATTTAGTATATTCGTTTTATTTGAGAGAGCTAATTTTATTTCAGTTGACTCTAAAAAATCTAAACGTAAGCCCTTTCTTTCGAAATGTAAAGGAACGAGGTGGCTAATAGAAGAGGTGTGTTTATTCAAATGTAGATGATTGGCGAAGGTAGAAGTAGATTCCATATTAATATCATCTGATCTGTTAAGACTATTAAAAGCTCTTTCATGTTCCGAGTAGCGAGTTCTAAAAGAGCGTCCGGTTTGTCCTATGTAGATTGCGTCGCAATTGTCCCAAGTCAATTTATATACACCTGATTTATCTAATTTGTCAATTTTGTCTAATTTATTATTAATTAGTTGTGAACCTAAAGTGTGTTTATTATATAAAGCAGGAGTTATACCAGATGTTCTAAGAGTTGAAGCTATAGGGTTTGTCACGTGGTTCGAAATGAAGGCGAGTCTTTTAGCCACCCGAAATATATATATCGAGATTAAAGTCTCCAAAAATAAATTCGTTTTATTTTAATATCTTAATGTGAAACCTACCAAGTATTTTTTAATCCAATTATTTATTTATTTTTTATTTAAATTTTGGTTTCCGATACTAGCCCATTTAGCAAGTTCCTATCGAGTGTATATCATGGCTTAGTATTTTATGGAGGAGCCAGATTTTAGAAGGCAAATTTTTATTCTACCGCGGGCGAGGCCTGAACTTGGTTAGGCCTCCCTCATCAAGACAGGATACCGAAGGAATGGCGCTCTAGCGCGCGCGGCTATCCCGACTCTCCCAGGCTTAATATTTTAACACAAATGATTGCTTTTCCAATATAAGGACTAAATTCGTTTCGAACACAAGTCATTCTTTCAAATCGTCACCCTTATGCCAAAGTCACGAATGTCCCAATTTTCTGATTTTTCTTTAATGTCTTTTTTTAAATCGTATTTTTAAAAAATTTTCAATGAAACAAACACGAATATAATAGGATGAATAAATGAACTTCAAACTTGAGGTCTTTATTTACGAATGTAAGTAAATATTGTTTTAGGGAAAATTTCAAATAGCATTAACACAAAACAAGGATTTGCATATTCGTGTCTGGCATATGGGTGACGAAATAAGATTTATATAAAAAAAAGATTTATTATCAAGATTATTATTATTTATTATTAATAAGTTATATTTAGAATATTTATTGAATTTTACCAACCTTCAATAAATAGGCAAAGAGTTGCACTAAGAGATCTATAAACAACCAAATGAAATATTTCTGGAGTATTTTGATTATTAATAAATACTTCAGGAACCTTTCCTATATTTCCACCTGTATCTTGAATATTTAAAGGTCCTGTAACAAATCTATTAAAAAAAAAAATTAAACATCTTTATTGATTAGTTCGAACATTGAGTGTTTTATAATTTATATTTTATGAAAAATAGATGAAATTTTTTAAAAGATTGTAAAAACAACTCGCTATTTTTTATTTTAAAAAGTAACTGTAAAAATATTGATGCTGAAATTTTGTATAAATTATTTATTTTTATATAATGTGGAATATTATCTTTTTCTTTTTTTGTCGATAGGAGAGGCAATTTATATTTTTCGCCGAAGATGGGCAACGAGTTGGACGGCTCCAAATTCCGCTTTTCACTGCCTCATTTTGATCCCTGCAGTTTTCTTAGGGTAGACCAAGCCTTCTTACTTTTGTGGGTCATATCGGTGTTTGCAACCATTTTCTGCCATTCTTCCTTCCGTGTTCCACCAACTTCCTCCATAGTTGTAGCCGAGCTCTCTACTTCGATCCGAGAACGCAGCTTCAACAGTAGCCTTCATATAGTTCTACAGTGTCTCTTGTTAAGCCAGGGATGTGTTCTGTGCGGCAATATATTATTAAACTACCCTTTGAAGTTATTTAGTAATAGTGATATAAGATAATCACTATTGTTGCTAGAAAGTTTCTCCACTAGCTTCTTCTTCTTCACGTGCCGGGCCCGCTCCAGACGTTGCCTATCATCATAGCGATCGTCGCTTTATTCACTGCTCTTCGGAACAATTCTAGTGAGGAAAGACCAAACCAATCTCGTAGGTTTTGCAGCCACAAGACCGACGGCCTGGTGAGTCTGCCGAAAATCTTCCCCCTGCATTGCCAGATGTAGTATCTTTATATTTTCCTGGATTCCTCATTACATGACCAAAGTATTCTAATTTTCTTTTTTAGTTCTCTCTTCTTGCCTACGCAACGTAAAACCTCATCGTTGATAACGTGGTCCACCCAAGCTATTTTCAATAAGCGCTGGTAGATCCACATCTCAAATGCTTCGATTTTCTTCTCTGTTACCTTGGTCAATGTCCAGGCTTCCATTCCGTACATTAAAACAGGAAACACATAGCACTATACTGTTCTGATTTTTGTGGCTAGGGAAAGATCAAGAGGTGTCTCATTTTTGAGAAGGTTGATCTAGCCATTTCTATACGCGTGCGTATCTCTTTGTCAGGTTCCCACTGGTTGTTCAGGGTGCTTCCCAGAACCAGACAAGGCCTCTGAGAAGATTTCCTGAAAGAATGGATGACAGGACACAACCCTTACGGACTCCCCGCCGTATCTGAATTTTTCAGTCCGCTCTTCTTCCACTTTCGCTTGTGACGTCTGGTTCCAATAAAGGTTAGTAATAATTCTGATATGATTGTCATCAATACCCACCGTTTGTAGTGCTCCAATCATCCTCTCATGTTTGCACCTGTCAAAGGCCTTTGTTTAATTTCTGAAGCAAGCGTGGACATTACATCTCATGTCCCTGCATCTTTGCACCAGAACTTGCATTGTAAAGAGTGTCTCTCTCGTGCCCATCGAGTTTCTAAATCCGAGCTGTGCTGGGCTGATTTTTTGTTCACATTTCCGATAGATTGTTCAATGGATTATTTTTAGGAAGACATCAAGGCTCATAAGACTAATATTCTTCCCCTAGCAATCAGCTGTCGGTTTCTTCGGCAGAGCAACGAAAGTCGACAACAATCAGTCATTCGGAATGATTCCGGTTTTATAGATGGCGTTAAAAAAATGTGCAGGTTCTTTTTCACTACGGTGTAACGTGAATAATGGCCAATAATCATCAATTAAAAACCTTTTACTGTTTTCCAAGGGTAGAGCAACGGATGTTCTGAGCAGCCTTCTTAGTATAATCAATGAAGCAAGTGTGGCATTACTCTCATTTGTTTGGGATAATTGTAAATTTCAATAAAGAATATAAGTTAGATTTTGATAAAAATATTTTGACACCTTTGAAAATTGTGAACAAAGATTTTTGGAAGTTGTGATAAACTAAAAATATTTAGATATTTAAATTTAGATGAAAAAAATAAAAAAGGGAGTTGTACCTTCCATAGTGAGCACTAGAAAAAGAAAGTACAGTATTTCTGGGAATGGATCCTCCATGGAGCTCTGTTTCTAAATGGGCGGGCAGAAGATTAGTTATGAGGTATTTATAAACTACTTGCATATCTTGAGGTTCCAAACCGCTCCTTTAAGAAATAAAATAAGAAAAATATTAATGAATGATTATGAGAATTATTTAGAAGCTTAGATAATTATAATATTACCATACGAGTTGATCATTATATAAAAAAGCAGTATATTTTACATATGAAAACATTTCTTCTATTAAATTTACAAAGCATTGAACTTTCAGAAAAGTTATTTTATCTAATGGTAAAAACTGAATTCCTTGAAAAATATCTAATAAATCACAATATTGCAATTTAAGAGAAGTTAAATACTAAAAATAATAAAATATTTAGTAAATTTATAAAAATATATATAACATCAACTTATTATTTATATTTTACCCTTGTGAAAAAATTATCTAATCTTTGTTTAAGGCATTCGACGTCTTCATTATTATTTATTAATATATTTTTAAATGAACCTTTAAATAACCGAAACATTTTATAAGATTGTTTTAATATAGCTAAATAAACATTATCTTGGATATCATCATTTGCATATTCAAAATAGTCATTTCCATCTTTGGATTTTGTTGAAAAAGGAATGTTTAAACTCTAAAAAAGGAATTTTTTGTATTAGTCAATTCAATCATTAATAATCATATAAAATAAATAGTTTCATTAAAGAAATTAATAAGTTTTCGGACCTCCGATAAGCCTCAGTGGGTAAATAAAAAATAAAAAAATAGTGTGAAAACTATTACGTAAAATTTGTTTTGAAATGTCTACTACAGGTTTGAAATTGACCAAGGATTCTCAAACTTTTGGAATATTGTACCATTTATAATATAAACTAGTAAAAATTCATGTGCATCTTTAGTAATATGGACTCGTGCAGCCAAGAGAATGGGAAGACAGAATATAATAAACGATCTTGTCAAAAATCTTTAGTTTTATTGTAATAATAATTACACATAAACTATCATTTACTTTCATTTAATACCAATGTGATGTGATCGAACTAACTCCAAACTTCGTTAATTTTAATCATAAGTCGCTGTCAAATTTCAATCATCTTATATTTATTTTAATGAACAGAATGGCAGTTAATTCAATTTATTTCACATAGGATATTTTTTTTAATGCAATCGAATGCAAGAAGGGGCGCACCAGTAAAGTTGGAGCCCCTATGGATCTCGAAAGACCCTTGCATTACCGAAGAGAAGGGAAAGTTGATTAAGTGAGAGGGTGGAGACAGACGTAGGTGTTTATGCACTCGGGTTTTGAAGGTTTGAAGATTATAAGTGCTGGGAAAGATGGAGGCTGGGAGAGAGTTCCAGTTCCTTGAAGTCATGGGGATATACATATTGGAGAATGAAGTGGTCTGGCACTTTTCTAATTTGACTGCGAAAGAGTGTTGGGAGTCGGCAAAAAGTGTGCTACGCCTAAAGAATGCTTTGGGGGGAATTACTGATTTTATCTCATCAGAGCACCTGCCGTGATAGTATTTATAAAAAAGGGAAAGGGCAGCGACATTTCTTCTATGAGCTAGCGAGTCGAGGGAGTCGGTGAGGGTAGAATCGTCAATTAGCCTGACGGCTCGTTTCTGAATTGCATCCAGGGTAGCAAGAGAATATATAGAGGCTCCTCTCCATAGATGAGAGCCGTATTCGAGACATGGGCAGATTTGGGCCTTGTAGATCGTGAGAAGATGTAGGGGCGTGAAAAATCGCTTGGACCTGAATAAGTGGCCAATCTTCCTTGCTGCAGATTTCGCCACAGAGGAGATGTGTTCGTTCCAAGACAGGTCAGACGCGACAGAGACGCCCAACATGGATAGGCTGTCACACATTTTCAGGGTATTCGAATCGAAGTGAATATCAGGGATATTTTTATTTTCACGCCTAGAAATTAGACAACATTGAGTCTTGCTTACATTAAAGTTAACTAAATTTTGAGAGCCCCATTTATACAGTTTGTCTATGTCGAGTATAATAATATAAATAAGACTATTTAGAAATTTTTGGCATTAAGACTAGAGAGACACACGAATAAGTCTATTTTGTAAATAAGTCGCCAACTTTTAACTTCTGTACAACGGTTTTAAAAAAATAAATTTTAATTTTTAGGTAAAGATAAATTAAAATACTACTATTCACTATCTACCATATTATCTTTATAATTGAAATAATTAATTATCTAATTAGTCAATTTTCCCCATTTAGCAAATCGAAAAATTACAATTTAGAGTCATTATATAAAGATATCAAAGGACTATATGTCAATTCATAATCAAGTTACTTGAGTATATACGAATTTCAACAGAAATCAAAAGTTTGCTCGAGTATTAGTAGTACTGGCTCGCTTCTGTGAAGGACTTAGATGCAATTCAGAGGTGAACTTTCAGACTAATAAGTGATCCAGCATTAATTACTCGATTACCTGTTCCATCGTAGAACTGTCTGCGCTCTCACCCTTTTTTCACATACTAGAATAGTGATTGTCCTGACGAAATAAAACCAATTATCCCCCCTAAGCCTCATTTGACCGAAACACATGATTTTTCAAAAATACAACACCCCTTCATGATTATTAGATAATAATCGAACAAATGCATTCGCTAACTAGTTTATCCCTACTCCCTGCAGTTATTAATCGTGTATAGATTTTAATCCGATTGAAATAAAGGAGGGGGAGGAGTGGGGTGAATGAGGAGTGTCGTAAAATAAATATTTTAATCGTTCATATCTCGTATTCGGTAAGTCGCAGAGCCTTGAAATTTGAAACTTAAGCTATCTAGAGGCAAAAAGTTACAGAGCATCACTCGGTGCTCCAGGCACCATTAATTACACTGTCCGACAAAAAATTTCTCCCCGTAAATCTAACAATGGATTCCGGTAGAGTTTTATACGCTGATTATCATGCAATTTTTTTTACAACTCGTTCAAGTTTTGTGATATTATCGGTCAAAATGACGAAAAAGGCCATTTTGACCTATTTTCGAGTCCGATGAAAAATATTAATCAGCAATATTTGAAATCAAAATATTTTGTTGACGTAATAGAAAACAGCTTTCTCTTTGATTTTCAATGTTGTTTTTAGCTCAATTATAAATCGAGTTATATCTAAAAAACTAAAACTACGTGATTATAAAGGTTAATAAACAGATAAAAACATAAGTTTTTAGTCTTTTAGCTATAACTCGAGTTCTAATTGAGCTAAAAACAAGTGGTAATTTGAAAATCAAAGAGGAAGCTGTTTTCTATTACGGCAACAAAATATTTTGATTTCAAATATTGCTGTTTGATATCTAATGGGACTCGAAAATAGGTCAAAATGGCCTTTTTCGTCATTTTGATCGATAATATCTCAAAACTCTGACGTGTTGTAAAAAATCGGGAAATTGCATGATAATCAGCCTATAAAACTCTACTAGAATCCATTGTTAGGTTTACGTGGAGAAATTTTTGTTTAATTTTTGTCGAGCAGTGTTATATGCAAAAATATCTTAATATATGAAACTTGCATATCTATTATAAATGCACATATTATCATTTCCGACTTTTTCTCCTACCCCAGAGACCCTTTCTCTTTGAATGAGTTGAAATTTTACAGATTATTACTTTACCATACAGAGTATGGTCAAGTATTGTAATCGTGCATGAAAAAAGTGGTTTTTTCCTTCTTTTTTTCAAAATATCTCAAAAACGGCTTAAACTATTTCGATTAAAAAAATTGAGCGAAACCATGGTATTCGCTCTACAAAAAAGCTCTAATAAGTGAACATCGAAAAAATTATATTTTTCGAGATAATAATTGTTTTGTCAAAATGTCTGTTAGTTAAGTTAGTTAGTCTGTGCGTTACCAAATTTGTGGACGAGCTAGCTCAAAAACTAGTGTGAATATCGAAACCAAATTTCACACGTAGTTTTGGTCCATTGAGATTAAGAGGTGATTAGATTTTGGTGCATATCGACCCAAAAAAATCTAGGTCGTTTGGGCAAATTCAACCAAATTTTGTATACATAATCAGTGGCCCTCCAGAAGTCTAAACATGCAAAAACTAACCGGCCAAAATGGGGGGTGGGGGTGGAGGGTCAAAAAATGAAAATCTTGGCCATTTACCAAACTCAATCAAATTTTGTATACATAATCAGTGGGTCCCCAGAAGTCTAAAAATGCAAAAACTAACCGCCCAAAATGGGGGGAGGGGAGTGGGGGTCAAAAAATGAAAATCTTGGCCATTTACCAAACTCAACCAAATTTTGTATACATAATCAGTGTGCCATAGAATGCAAAATGCAAAAACTAACCCACCCTCCCCTACATGATTATAAATAATTTTATTAAATATTAATGTAAGTGAGGGGCCAGGTTGTATGGTAAAGTTAAGTGGATGGCCACATCAGATCACGTCAGCTTATTTTTTCATAGAATGGAACCAAACTGGAGAGTAGGGCGAAGAGAATTTCCAAGTTTAAAAATAAGATAAACCTGAGTTTGAGAATATAATTAATGTCAAGAAAAAAAAAACAAGGAAAGTTTTATTTGAAGAGTTACCATCACAATCCAAAATCCTTTTTCCGGTTGATAGTATAATTGTCTTGTCTTTTGAGTATGAAGTGATTCGCAATCTTGATCTGGATTAAAAGTACTAGAGAAATGCTCAAGTTATTAAAATATTAATAATAAAAAGAAAAATCTAACAAGGATATAAAAATCTTACTCTATAAATTTAATAATAGCTTCACTTAAGCCTACATTTTTCATTTGAGTATCACAATCGGTTTTAGGTGGGAAATAATACAATATATTTTTGTACTCCTGAAATTAATAAATAAATTAATAGAAGGAAATTTAAATAAAAATATCAAATAATAATGACCTCTCCTTCTTTTTGTCCATAAGATGAATTATAGACATAAAAGTTTTGTAATGAAATTTCAGTTTTTGTAGACATGTTTTCATGTTGATTTATTTGATAAAATTAATTAATTAATTTGTTGAAGTTTGTGAATTTTTCATGTTTAAGGTTATTCCTATCTTGAATAGTTTTTTAATATTTGGTCCTTATTTAAAGCAAAGAAATAAATTTAATTTATATATACATATGTATAAAGAAATGAAGTAGTTTGTGACCTATGACCCCTATGACGTCACAACTTAACTCAGCGCCAGGTAGCTGTCAACATGGGTTCCCCCACTCTGCCTACCTCTACCTCCCCTCCCTAATCTCCATGGTTAAAACACAAGCGGCTAAAAATAAAATAATAGTACAATATTAATATTATAATAACATAATAAATATTTTTAATTTTATAATAATATAATAAATATTATTATTTAAAAAAATTAAACCGCGAAATTTAAATAAATTTGATAATTTTGAATGCTAATTCTACTACCGTGGGTTATATTATTAAATTAATTTGAGATAAGTGTATTAATTTTTTGATTTTATTCATTAATTTTTTGGAGGGGGGGGGCAAGCCTTGTGGATCCCCTTTGCTTTTTTTAGCACTATTAGTGACACCCGCATTTATATTATTTTTAGAAAATGTAGATGATTTTTCAAAAAAAAATGATGGATGGTACAATTTGTAATTGGATCAAAAAATCACTGAGCGACAGGGATTCAGTTCACAACACATTGAAACGACCCTGGCCTCTATTGATTCTATAGGTGTTTAGGCAATACATAATAAATTACAACATATTTACAATATATTTATACTTATATATACTTTTGTATACCTACTTATATAAAATATATACTTATATATACTTATATAAAGCCCGTAATGTTAAATCGTTTTATTTTGATCCCTGAAATATGAATGAGGTAACTTTTTGTAGTTTCATTACAAAGGCATTCTGTGAATTTCCAATATATTAAAATAATATTATTAATAATTATTTTTTGTGTTTTACAAATTTATTACAAAAAAAGAACAGCTTAAATCTATAATTCAAGATAAACAAGCCTTTTGGTGAATATATTATTATGTTTTAAAAATTGTAAATCTAAAAAATATTTTAAAATTATTATTTACAAAATATCTATTTTTTATAGTATTTAATTAAATTATTACTATTTTTTAATAAATATATTTATTTTATAAAGAGTGTTGAATGTCCTATTACTCCTATTTTATTATTTTTATAGAATCTATCAGCTCTAACAAAAGACATAATATCCCTTAATACAGTGGTGCCCAACCTTTAACCTGGCTTGAACAAATTAAGAATTTAAATTTTTTGGCGAGCCACATAAATTTTGCTTCTAATATTTCAATTTAAAACGAATATAGGTAATGCACAAAAATTGCAATTCGTTAAAGAAAATTAATATAATGATGCTAGACCGGTTTTATTATATTTTTAAACAATTTTCGTTGCTCTTCTCATCTTAAGAGAATTTAAAAGACCGAGTAAAAGAGCATCGAAAATTGTTTAAAATATAAAAAAAGTTAAAGAAAATGTTTAACTTAATAAGAATTCATCTATAAATAATGTCTTTTTCTTCTTTAAATTAAAATTAAAGAAATTTCTGAGGATCCAGGGCTTTAGAGCGATCACTTTTTTGAGTTGGTCCGCTCCGGCATCAAAGTATTTGCTCCAGCTCAGCTCCGTGCTCCGGTTAAAATATTCTTATAGGAATTACATTAATTTTTTGATCTCTATATATAAAACAGTTCCGTGACAGGTAACCGCTCTGGACCTAAAGAGCTGAAATTTTGCCAGTGCATTCCTATAGTGACATGGATAACAGCTAAGAAAGGCTTTTTGATATTCCAATCTCAAAATTTGGAACTCCTTATTATTCATAAGATACAATTTTTTCAAATAGCTTTCTCAGGAAATCTAATGAGCTATAATGAATACATTTTGTAAATGACATGGAGATTTCTATTTAGAACGATAAAATAGAAATGGATTGAAATTAAAATATATATATATATATTTCAAAAATGCTCTAAGAAGAAAAATATACAATTTTTCTTTAGCGTCCGAAAACGTAAAGCAAAACTATTTAGAAAAAATCGCCTGTACATAGACAACAAGTTGACAGCTCTTACCATAGAATGCATAACATACAGGCTTGCTCAGAATCAACTGGAGGCACAGAATAAAAAATGGAATTTTATAATTCAAAATATAATTTTAATTTAATTAATAAAAAAAACAATTCTTTTTAATTTACCCGTATTAGGTGTATAATATTAAAACCTAATAATTCTATTATTTTGGTTCGTTATCAGCAATTGCTCTTTCATTCGAAGTAATTTTTAATATCGTCGCCTTAGAGTGTAAACCTGCTAACAAAACAAGGAAATTTTACGGGGGGGGGGGGGGGAAGAAAAAGCAAACAAAATTTAATGTTGTTGTTATAGAAAGAAACTATTTTTCACATTTTTTTCTACAACTTACGGATCGTAATTTTAAGTAGCAGTCTTTTTCTTTCGAACGGTATTAATATGTCATATATGATAAAAAATGGATTTAGCAGGCTTACACTCTAAGGCGACGATATGTTAAATACAAAAGGCTTCGTTTCTTCTGTTTTTTAGGCAGCGCATAAGTAAAATGTTACAAGTGTTAGTGAGGGTGTCCGAGTTTTATCCGGTCGAAATTTTAAACGCTAGCAAGGCCCAAACCTGGGCCTCCAACTTGAACAACGTCATCATCGATGCTGAAGCGGACCAGAGCCTTAGCCATCTCGCACACCCGACTCCCTAAAGCCACTTCCATTCTCACCGGCTCAAATAAATAAATAAATAAATATATATATATGTATATATATATATATCGGAGCAGCGAAGCAGTACAAATTTCTGTACTCCACCTCCTCTCCTGCTCCGAATAAAAATCCGTTGCTCCCCTGCTTTATGCTCCGCTATAAAACCCTACAAGCAGCTGTGGCCATTAATCGGGATATTGTATTTTATAAAGCAAATAATTTTTAGACATTTCATGTCTGAGTTGATAAAATGAGCAACATCATATGTTGCCGCGAGTCACGAATGTCTCACGATTTACGGTTTGGGCACCCCTGCCTTTTAATACAACAATAACAATATTTTTTGATAAATTATTTCATAGAAAATTTAATTTTAACTTAATATCAAATTAACACCGTTTCGATATTTCAAATTTGTTACAAGTTTTTCAACTAAAAGTGCAATATATGAATAAATTTCGAAAATATTCTCTTTTGTCATCATTACGAAAAATATGTTATATGAAATCATTGTCGATCTTACTGTTTTGGAGTGATATAACTCCGTTTTGATATTTCCGTTATTTTTATAATTACATATTTAACTTTAAATGTCGAAAGTACTATTTGTCTCTGATTCTGGCAAAAATAAAAATTAGTTAAATAATCATTGTAGTATTTTACCTAGATTACGAATCTGAATACACAGTTTTTACATATCAAATATTTTTTGGAATTTGGGGCAAATAAATGTGGAAAAATTATGGATTCCTCCTGCTTTAAGTAACTTATCTATTATAGAAAAGTAATATAAAAACTATTTATTATAATCCACTACCACGAGTAATTTTTAGATTTCTTGCTTTTATGATTACTTAAAACTCGAATAGAGAAAAAAGAAGAAAATTATACTTTAAACTTATACGCTTAATGTCAGAGAGAGCTTACAATTAGATGCTGAAATGTCCTGAAAACACTAGAAAATTTTAACTTTTTTCTTATTTCAACAACCTGAAAAAATCTTCTATCATTTTTTTTATTAATTATTCACTTGATGTATTAATGTTATAATGGAAAATGCAAATTTCATTATCTAAAAGAAAAAATAATACGTAATGAACAAAATTATTAAATATCTATTCTATACATTTAATTATAATTCTTATATTTACTTTTACACAATTACATTTTTAATTTTATTTAAATATTTCGAAGACAATAACCGAATAGAAATAGCATTTTTTTCGGTTAAAGAAAATTCTAGATGTGTCAATAAAATTTAAGCTTTTGATCTTTTTTCACAATTTAGGGGGGGAGTTCTTTAGACGGACATCTATCCAAAAACGACATTATTCGATAATAATCACATTGCTTTCAACATGCTAAGCCCATTGGAAAAGAACTGTGTAAATAAAAAAGGCAACTGGAAGACAAACTCAAAAAGTACCTAATTAAATTATGCGAAATGTAGGTTAAAATCATAAAACTAGACGATATATTAGAAGAGCAAAATAAGAAAAAATAATTAAATTTTCGTTAACATGTACGAAATCGAATAAAACAATTTTTAGTAAAAAGAATTTAAGGTCATTTCGTTGTGAATGTTAAATAAAAAATATTAGATTATAATTGAATGTAATGGAAGGCAGCCCAGAGGTAGTGAGGAAAGAAAAAATTAACACATATAAAATAAGGTGTAATTTATTGGAATCCTTCCTCCTTTCCTTTCAAACCGACGTTTCGGCGGATTTTTCCCTCTTTCTTCAGGGTTTCAAAGGGTCAATGAATGAAACAGAATAAAATGTTTCTTCTTGTTTCATTCATTGACCCTTTGAAACCCTGAAGAAGGAGGGAAAAATCCTTCGAAACGTCGGTTTGAAAGGAAAGGAGGAAGGATTCCAATAAATTACACCTTATTTTATATGTGTTTTTTCTTCCTCACTACTAGGCTGCCTTCCATTACATTCAATTAAAATTTCTACCAGTCCGTCTCTCTCCAGAGAAAATTCCGTTGCAAAAAAATTAGATTATAACTATAACTTAATTTTTTATAATAGTTTAAAGTCTTGAAGGAGACAATAAAGAGTGTGTCTTCTGCTGGAATTATAAATTTTATTTATTTATAACAATAAATATATAAATAAATATATTCTGCTACTCTCGGCAAAAACTTTCAATTTAATAGTTTAAGTCTCTATCTATGCTTTGGTGAAGTTTGAATCACAACATTAGCGAGCAAATTTTTGAAAATAAAATAATTTTAAATTTTCTCAGTCTTATGGAAAATTAATATCTTGACACTTTCTCTTGAATTATAGTACTATTATAGTTGATTATATAAAGTTGAAAAAACTAAAAATTAGCTTTTTGAAACATGCAGATTTCTTTTTTTTTTGCAATAAAATATTGTATATGATTGACCGACGAATTTACTTAGATATTTACTTTAAAAAATCACATAAATGCTGCTTGGATGTAAACATAAACAGTATTAATACATTGCCAAATCATACAATGATTAATATCAGCTGATTTGAATAAATCAAACTAACTTTTGTATTTAATTATTTTTTTATAATTGTTTTTATTTCAAACATTTACGGCTTTCATACTATTTATTTTTTAATTCTATTATTTTTCATTTGTATTTTAACTTATTTTATTAAATATTAGATACTACACTTCTTTTGACTCAACTGGAGCGAAAGGACCTCCTTAATCAACTAGAGCCTTTATGAGGTTTAGTTATTATTTTGTTTTATTAGATAAACAAATATTATTATTTTTTTGGCTTTTCGGCCCTTCTAACCATCAGCCAATTTACGATACTATTATTTAATTATGACTTCTATGTAGGGATCAGATTTTTACCCGGTTGCCTCGAGTAGGATTTGAACCCGGGTTCACTTGATTAGCAGCCTGTATGCTAACCGAACAAATATTTTAAAAGGCAAAAACTTATTTAAGAGATGAAATTAAATACAAACCTCTACGAATAGCTGTAATCCCATAATGAAATGCTTTCCACCTCGTAAAATTAAAGGCCTTGTCTGGGCTCGTAAAATTATAAATTTAACTTTTTTTTGAAAATTTAACGAAGCTCCAATCCACTGACATTCATAAGCCGCATTATGTATTTCGATACCCTTAAAAATTAAAAATAAATTCTTTCTTTTACATATCTCCAAAAATTTCAAGAGTTATTTGTCATATTATTCAAATAAATTAAGTAATTTCGACAAATTATTTTTTTATTTATTTAAATTACTTCATCATTCAGTTTCGATAACCATTGGTTGATCATCTTCAGTAATAAATTCCGTTTTAATTTTTGAAAAAAGTCAATAAAGTCAGCTCTCTCATCATTTAATTTCATAAATTTTACATCTATACAAAGCGATTCATTCATCTAAATGTTTCGCAATCTCACTAATTAATTGGATAACAGAGATAGTATTTTCGATTATCCGGTTTGCCTTTGGTCCCAGTTAGTCCGGATAAAAGAGGTTCTACTATATATATTATATCAAAGCGCACAGTGTGCGCAGGCCAAGTTCGACGAAGTTATACGCTATTTACACGAACCATTTCGAGCAAATTTCAACCCCCCTGCAGCTCGGAATCCATTTGAGATACAGAGCTGAAATTATACACATGTAATTATGTAATCCATCTTGAGGAGAATGCCAAATTTCAATAATATAGCTTAAATAGATTCTGAGATATTGACCTGAGAAAATAGCTTATTTTGGCACTCACTCACTCACTCACTGCAGGTCATCAAAACTTATAGGGTACTTCCAATCATCCCATCATCATGAAATTTCGCCTGCAAGTAGAGTTTTGTGGGTCCTCTGAAGGCTAGAAATCCAAAAACTAACAATACAAAATGGGGGGAGGGGGTTCAAAAATAAAAATTCTAGCCCGTTGGACCAAACTTAACCAAATTTTGTATACATATTCTGTGGGCCCCCAGAAGCCTAGAAATGCAAAAACTAACAACCCAAAATGGGGGGGGGTCAAAAATGAAAATTCTGGCCCTTTGGACCAACGTGCTTCTTCATTGCTTACAAAAAGAAGGGACATCTCAACCAAAACATTCTGTGAAAAAACAGGCCAAGTTCGAAAAAGTAGTGAAATCTAGTGGGTAGCCAAGTTAAATTCGCCAAGAATAATTAAGTTGAGAGATCCACTATTTTCTCTAACTTAACTTGGCTACCCACTAGATTTCACTAATTTTTCGAGCTTGAAGTTGTTTGCCAAAAAGATTTTAGTCTTTTTGATTTATAAAGATTCTATTCTTCACGTTTTCAGTAGAGGTTGCCATTAATAGTCAAAAACATCAAAAATGGAATTCAATAAGGTTATTCCTCTAGTATTAGATAAGAATCGATCGTTATTTTTGATTTTAAGTCGATTCCTCCATGTCTTCAGCAATGGTTACCAATAATAAACCGAAACGTCAAAAATCCAATGTAGAATTGATTATTCCTCAAGTACTAGATGATCAAGCATGAGTTGTTTACCAAAAAAGATCTTAGTCTATTTTTGGTTTTAAGTCGATTTCTCTCACGTCTTCAAAGTAGATGGTTGCCATTAATAGCCGAAACATCAAAAATGGAATGCCGAATGAGTTATTCCTCTAGTACTAGATGATGAATCGATCGCTATTTTTGGTTTTAAGTCGATTCCTCTATGTCTTCAGCACTGGTTACCAATAATAATCGAAACGTCAAAAACCTAATGTAGAATTGTTATTCCTCAAGTATTAGATGAGAATCGATGGCTATTTTTGATTTTAAGTCGATTCCTCCATGTCTTCAGCAATGGTTACCAATAAAAACCGAAACGTCAAAAATCCAATATAAAATGGTTATTCCTCAAGTACTAGATGAGAATCAATCGCTATTTTTGGTTTAAAGTCGATTCCTCTATGTCTTCAGCAATGGTTACCAATAAAAACCGAAACGTCAAAAATCCAATATAGAATGGTTATTCCTCAAGTATTAGATGAGAATCAATCGCTATTTTTGATTTTAAGTCGATTCCTCTATGTCTTCAGCAATGGTTACCAATAAAAACCGAAACGTCAAAAATCCAATATAGAATGGTTATTCCTCAAGTACTAGATGAGAATCAATCGCTATTTTTGGTTTAAAGTCGATTCCTCTATGTCTTCAGCAATGGTTACCAATAAAAACCGAAACGTCAAAAATCCAATATAGAATGGATATTCCTCAAGTATTAGATGAGAATCAATCGCTATTTTTGGTTTAAAGTCGATTCCTCTATGTCTTCAGCAATGGTTACTAATAAAAACCGAAACGTCAAAAATCCAATATAGAATGATTATTCCTCAAGTACTAGATGAGAATCAATCGCTATTTTTGGTTTAAAGTCGATTTCTCTATGTCTTCAGCAATGGTTACTAATAAAAACCGAAACGTCAAAAATCCAATATAGAATGATTATTCCTCAAGTACTAGATGAGAATCAATCGCTATTTTTGGTTTAAAGTCGATTCCTCTATGTCTTCTGCAAAGGTAACGGATAAGAAAACAACGCAGTTGCTATGGTTACTCATAAAAATTCCTCCCAAATTTTTAGCATTTCACAGAGAGAAGCCTATCCATTCTTACTTAAGCAAGGCTAAATGAGCTATATTAAAACTTTCAAATGAATAAATTTTAAAGAATTTAAAAAATTAAAAAGTACCATCTTACTCTAGAGTAAAGTACTTTAAAATATAATTTTACTAAAAACTTTATTTAACCTTTTTTGTGGTCCCCAAGGTACTTAATTAGGATATTAAATTTCATCAAAATTGGTTAAGTCATTTTCAAGATATTTTAGAAAAAACTAAAAAAGTACTGAAATAAAGTACTAATGTTTGTGGGCCGATATGTACCAAAAACTAATCAGCGCTTCATTTTGTTAAACTAATGGTAGGTTTTCAATTTCATTTCAATCGGTGCAACGGTGTGGAAAAAATCGTGGGCCAAAAAAGCGATAACATACATACATCCATACATACATCCATACATCCATCCGCACGCACTAAAATGAAAAAATCGCACTTTTTGGCCTCTCGACGAGATCCCCATGTAATTTTTGGCAAAACCGTCACGTGCTAAAAATTCAACCTAATTGAATACTACAATTTGTGACTTTAATTGAGTCCATAGGGTTCCGTAGTCTTTTACCTGAGGACCCTTTGAAGCCACGCTTGCCCCGAGAGCGATTACAATACTTTACCCATGCTTTGCATTGGATAAAGTAAATCGCCCCTTTCGGCCTCTCGACGAGAGGACCCCATGTAATTTTTGGCAAAACCGTCACGTGCTAAATTCAAGCCTGTGTGAATACTACAATTTGTGACTTTAATTGAGATCCATGGGTTCGTAGTCTTTTACCTGAGGACCCTTTGAAGCCAGGCTTGCCCCGAGAGCGATTGCAATACTTTACCCATGCTTTGCATTGGTTAAAAGTAAAAATAATAAGAAGAATCGGACTGTGGCGACACAGATGTTGAAGGATTTAATCTGTTTGCTTGACTGTTTTGTATTTTTTTAATTTATAAAATCTTTTTTAATAAAATTTTAAAACTAAATACTTTTTTCCAAAATAAGGTCTTTTTTCAGAGTGGGCTATGGCACTCAGAGTTAGTAGATATCAATTAATAAAATAGTAAAAAGAATATAAAAAATAGATGATCAGATGATCAACCTAAAACTCAAGAACTTGTCGGGAGAGAAGAAATTTAATTTCTGATAGATCATAAAATATTAACTAGATAAAGATTTGAGCATCTTATTTTTGAAAATAGCTGGAATGTTTTTCAAAATCAGCTCGGGTTCAAAACATTCCAACTATTTTCAAAAATAAGATGCTCAAATCTTTACTTTTATATTTAAATAGGAGGACGTGTATGAAAAACTTTTTTCATTTTAAGCTAAATTTTTGAATTTCCGTTATATATTAATGGAGTGAAGAATTTCTATGCTTATATCAAATATTGCGATTCAGAGAGAGGTTTTTTGTCTCGAGGGTGTGAGCTGACTGCCCGGAAAGCATGTTGGTTCTCAGGTTCGACTCCTGGGGGGATGAATCCCCTCTGATATCGCAATTTAATAATATTTCTATTAAAATCTTAGAATCTGTCGTAAAAATTAAATTCTTTCTCTATTAACTAGATATTTCTTTTTTTTTTTTTTTTTTTGTAAAGATTTTAGTGATTTGTTGACATAAGATATCAAAAATTATCAATTATATATTCCTTATTATGTATTTTACTTATAATATAATTATAATATTGATTTTATCGATGTTATTTATTAAGGAAATCCAAATTTCTGAAACTCAATATAAAAAAATATTTTAAAATTTTTGGTATTTATGTCCTGCACAGGATAACTACCAAGAAATTGATTCCATTTGAAAATTAAATTAATATTTGAATCACATTCTATTTATTATTTATTAAGACAAGTTAGTTATATGCCTATATTTACAATATATCTTATATAGTATATTATTATTTGTAGAGATTTGAATATAAATAAATATGAAAAGTTTTTTGGAAAAATTTTATATTTTATAATAGAAAAATTATTTCTTGCATCTGGCAAGATTTTAATGCCTTGCGATATATATATATATATATATATATATATATATATATAGAAATTCTGATTTATAGCCGAAACCATTTGCTAATAAAAAGAAATCGATTATATATAAATAAGGGCTGTAAGATAATTAAATAATTAATATGACTTATGATCATACTAGAATTTATTTATTATGTATTAATGTGAAATTTAATTTGAGTTAAGTAACGGTATTAGTTAAAATAATTAAAAAAATAGATGTTATAAATTGAAATTATTTAAGATCTTTGTATAATTTTATATAGTATATTTTTTTTTAATTTGATTGAACTAAAAAGAAAAAAGTACCTACAACATAATGTTTTGTTTCAGATTTAAATCAAAATAAAATACTTTTATTATTAGAAGATAATAATACATTGGATGAATACAGAGGAATGAAATGGGACTAATAAATGAAAGATGAAAACAAGGCACATAGAAGTAAAATAAAGTTGTAAAAGTATAATGTATACATGTACAAGAGGATAATTAATCGTTCTTCAAGAAACGTTTCTAATTGAAAAGATGTACAAATTAAGAGTAAGGGTGTTAGTAAGAAAAATAAATCATGAAAAGAACATAAAAGGAAATCTATGGTAAGTTTAAATATAAGTGATTTTCATTTTAAGTAATTATGTAGATTTTAATTTGTTGTTTTGATTAATTTATAGATGAAGAATGGGTGGTTGGTTTGTGGGGGCTGATGAGTAGTTTGCTCAACTCTTCATGATTCACGCGAGTCTCGTAGCTACGGTAAAAAATTTCATTTGATAGTTACATATTAATTTTGTATTGCAGTACAATAAATATAATAATATTTATTACATAAATAATTTTCTTTTAAATTTCATAATATTATTAGAAATTTAAGAAAAATATTAGCGAAATTTCACCTCTAACATTATTTATATATTTAAATCGATTCCTATTTAGTTATTTAATATTTCAATCATATTATAAATTCGATCAATTTTTAATATTCATATCAAATTATAATGTAGATAATTATTTTGAATTTTAATAAATATGTAGAAAATTTCATCTTTATAATTATTCAATGTTGAGTTTTCATAAATTGTATTAACAGAATGAATACTTATTTATTTATTTTTTATTTTAATTCTATTATTAGAGAATATTTCTGAATAATATTCTATACATATAGGTACTGGTTTTCATAGTTAACATAAACTTCGAGAGGATGGATAATGGTCGTTTCTCCTGATGAACTGTTTCGTGCCGCTGATGTTTCTCATTCGCTTGGACGTTTGGACCACCAATTGAAGGAGGGACGTTTTCATCATCGTGCCAAGTGATTTTCGTCTTCGATTATTCGATCTTCTGATTTCTTCTTATACATATTTCAACGAATGTATGTATTCTCACTCACGCGGGGCGCAGATTATATTCTATTAAATATTCCTTTAGCTCGATCGATTTTCTAGATTTTTTTCAAAAATTTCAATCTACTTGAAACATTATTTTGATTAAATAAATAGGTATTTAGCTAGTTATTTAGATAATGATTAAATGTCATTAGAATGACATCTTAGAACGTAGGATGTCTTTTTGTTTCTCTTTCAGAAACAGGTTCTCATCATTACCCCTTTAATACTTATGTAGAAAACTGAGTAAATATTATTTTTAAAATTTTCAATAAATTTAACTAAAAATACATTTAATTTTGATTTTAAATGAAATAATAATTAATTTCACTTCAATTTGTTTTTTTCATTTTGTTTTCATTTCCAATCATAAGAGAAATTAAATTTTAACGTTGAAATAATTATTCAAGATATTGTAGTATATTAAATATTTTATTTTTTGATTAAATATAATTAAAGGAATAGGGTTTTCAGTGACCATTAATACCTCGATAACCAATGCAACTCCTGTATACAGGCGTATCGTCTAATTAGACAGGAAGGAAGGAAGGAAGGAAGGATGTGGATGCAGAGTAAAATGGATGGTGCGATGGGTGGGTGTATGGTAGGTACATCATTGTTGTAAGTAACACTCGATCTCTCGTCTTCCCAGATCGTGTTATAGGGTGTTTCTCTCTCCTCTTTAGGGACCCATCCGTCCACCATCCATTTATTCCCGACCACCGAGAGGGACAACGCAGTCTCCTCTTTTTGATAATCTCAAAAAGACATCGAAAAGGTTTATTTTAGTTTTAAGATAAATATTAGGAATGAATAGAATAGAAAGGTGTGTGGTTGATGTAACGATGTTTAGTATTTTGTGTGTCCATTAGGTGGTATAGAGTATCTAAGAACTGTTCTAATACCTACTAGAATATAAGAAGGGTGTCCTCTCTATCTATCTTTCTTTCTTTCTTTCTTTTTAGAATGCAATGTCTTATAGGTATGTATATGTTTTATGTATTTTCAGGTTCAACAAACACACACAATACCATATACTAGACATTATAATAATCAACCACAAATATGCCTTTTTAGTTTAGGTTCAGTTTATCTATAAAACTGAATTTCCGCGAATATACTCCTCCTAGGTGAGGAATTAGATTATAGGGGGCGATGTTTGAATTTTTTTGAGAATATATATCTGCGCCTTCGCCAACGATGTGTGTGTAATTATATTTGGGGTTTAGGCCTTTTAATTTTTAATTATGGATATTGCCGACTGTCTTGGGTATAGGATGCAATGTCAAGTATATTACTCAGATGTATAGTCTGGCGTAGGTGTTGTTTTCGCTTAGTTTTAAGAACCCTCACCGTGTAGCGCGAATGTGCCGGGTTGAAGGGTTACCCGGACGACAGGCATATTAGGGACCTCCAGCATTCGAGGTGGTATCGCTTGACTGTGCATCAGATACCCGAGAGATAGGTCATGTCCTCTATCTGAGTGAATGTGTGTGATTTCGATATTTGTCGAAAGACTATATTAGAAAAGTCTTTCATTTGGAAACCGATCATATGATCCTAGTCGGTTGAGAAACGGGTGAGATTCTTGGACAAGCAGCATGTTAGGATTTCGATTAGGTATATGTTCGTTCGATAGGGTTTCTTTTTTTCAGCAGACATACTGTGGACCTTGAAACTTACGCTGTTTTTCAAACGACTAGGTATACTTTTTGGTAAATAATCGGTGTCCCATCGTAATTTTATTTAATTGCTGAACCAATTCAAAACTCTATTCTCTTTAGTTCGTTTCGATATCTCTCATGCGTAGGTGGGAAGAGAGAATTGAATTTGGTATTATTTGATAAGAAATCTTTTTGATGATTCTTATCCTAGGTAACTTGTGTGTGACTGATGTGTTTTTCCTCTACTTTCTTTCTTCCTCTTTATATTTTCTTTCGGGGTGGGCGCGTTTTCTCGTTCGTCACATTTTCCGGTCACATTTGAGACTTTCTGATTTCGGTTCGTTACGCGACGGTATATTAAATCCGCGACATTTTCATCTCGATTAGGATTTCTAGGCCATACTGAGCCTAGCGTGTGTCGTTATATTTTTCGTGTGCGCGCTCGCGATCGTATCAAGCCAGAAGACCAGCCTCTTGAAGAAAGAAGAGACAGTGCTAGTTGGCCACCTGTTGCCATTTTGATTGGGCTTTGGGTTAACTTTTCATTTAGACCATGAAGCCATCAGAGCGCAACCAAGTGGTTTCTTCGGTTAGTATTCTAAATATTCTCTCTTTATTTCTATTTCAATTTCAATTTCAAGACAAGATTTTATTCATGTGTGTGTTTCTTTTTTATTTAGCTGAAGATGGGAGGTTGGTTTGTGGGGGCGGAGTCTTCACAAGCCATCTCTTCAAGGCGTCTACAAGTCAGGACTACGGTACGCATTCTCTTACTCAATGGATTATCCATTTCTTTCAATGGAAATTAATTTATCACCTCACCTAATTATAATAGATTCACATTTTGACATTGAAATACATACACATTTTATTTTTTGTAAATTAAATGAAATATTAATTTAATTTCCTATCAGCAATATTTATATATATTTATTTATTTATTTTCTTCTATTTCATGTATTTATAACCTGTTTGTTTATGCTGACGTCCATTGCTTAACCTGGACATACATTTATGTTCTTCCACCATTCTATCAATTATAGTGAGTATAAAATTAGTTTATACGAATAGTTTCACTTATTAATAACAATGTCGAGTCCAATAAAGTACTGTCTGTCCGTGTCTACTTTCTTTTAGTACATACTCCTCCGTAGATAATTGTTTACATCTGAGAGTGGGTATGTACTAAATGAAAGTTTCTACTAATGTACATATATTTTGAGATGTTACATTTAGTTTCAAAAACTACATCAATAGAGTTGTGCTGAACTGGTATTTGGCTCGAGATGTACGAAACGAGCAATGACGTCTTCCTTTCTTCTCAAATTGACATCACCTTTAATGTTCATCACGTTTTGAATCGAACTTCTTGCTTATCTATACAACCATTTTGGACGATCGGCTAGTTTCAACTAAGTGAGTAACTTTTTAGAAACTACCCTCAAACTTATTCGATTTTTTGAAAAACATTTATTAAATTTGCTTATTGTATAGATCCAATCATATATTTGTAATTATTTGTTTCAGGAATTTTTGTTGAGAATTCACAGTTCAAAATCCAAACATGAAAAAGATTATTTCAAGTTTATGATTCCACTTATCTGTACATAAATTAATATATGATTTTAACAAATTGTATTCATCAATATATACAAAAAAACAAAAAAAAAAAAAAAATTAAAAATAAAATAAAATAAAAATATAAAAATTACTTCATAAAAAAATTTAAAAAAAATAAATAAATAAAAATAAAAAAAAGACGTTAAAAAAATAATAATAAATATAAGATTGACATACCGTTCTACAGTGGCCATATACTGAGCCACTCATCCGGATCATGTGTGGGAGGATCGGAGGGCTATAAGGGGAGATGTGGAGGCCCTTTAAAATAATAATAATAATAATAATGATAATTAATGTCAAAAAAGAAAAAAATATTACTTATTCATGCGCCACATTACGTTGCAGGATCCCGTAGTGATGGTGAAAGTAGCCTGTAATAAGCTCTGTTCTCTATAGAACAACGAATTTTTGAAATGTTCTATGAGCAAATCCAGGTCGTGTGACAAGGCGTGAATAAGTAAATAGTAAAAAAGATTTACAATCTATCATTTCAACAAGCTAAAAGTGAAAAAATATTTAAAAATGGTAAATTATAATTAATTTTAGTGAAATTTCTCATTTAAAAAAAATATGTATTATATATTATACTATAGTTAATGAAGTTGTTTTATTTGTATTTTTTAGTTGGAAGATTGTCAACGTCTTCAATTACAAATATATTTTAAACGACTAAGGAAATTGAATTAAATTCCAATCATGAAAAGAGGACACTCGTCGTCGCTTCTTGTAGATACTATTATTTGAAAAATTAAGATTTTCAATCAGTACATATTACCTACTGAATAACTTGTTGATAAGAAACGGTGTGCCAATATATACGAGATAATTTGGGTTTAGACATCAAATGATAAGATCGGAAACAATTGAAATCGTCGGTAAGTGATTAATCAGTGTTTATGTTCATTTTTCTTTACGAACATGAATTTAGGTCATTTATCAAAGATTTTAATAGATATGTTTACATTGCATGTAGGTCTAGTTGCCCGGAAAGCGTACTAGTGCTTGGGTTCGAATCCCGAGGAGACAAGACCCTCCTACATGCAATGTAATCATATCTATTAAAATCTTTGATAAATGACCTAAATTAATGTTCGTAAAATTAATTGATTCAATATCACAAGTTGATTTTGAGAAAAAATTCAATCTTTGTTTCTCAAATAGATACTCAATTCTTTACAAAACATTCATTTTTCTTGTTTAAGACATTAGTTTTTAATTTGTTGTTTTGATTAATTTATAGATGAAGAATGGGTGGTTGGTTTGTGGGAGCTGATGAGTACTTTGCCAGTCTTTTGAAGAACGGAGACCTCAAGAAAAGACTGCTAGTTGGCCACCTGTTGTCATTTTGAATGGGGTTCGGTTTATGGTTTAATTTAGAAGATGAAGTTATCAGTTCGCAATCAAGTGGTTTCTTCGGTTAGTATTCTCAAAGTTTCTTTCATTTGAATTCAATTTCTAATCAATTTCAAGTTATATTTCGTGATGTGTGTGAAACGTTTGTTTTAGCCGAAGAAGTGCTGGTTGGTTTGTGGTGGCTGATGAGTAGTTTGCTCAACTCTTCATGATCCACGCGAGTCTCGTAGCTATGGTAAAAAATTTCATTTGATAGTTACATATTAATTTTGTATTGCAGTACAATAAATATAATAATATTTATTACATAAATAATTTTCTTTTAAATTTCATAATATTATTAGAAATTTAAGAAAAATATTAGGGAAATTTCACCTCTAACATTATTTATATATTTAAATCGATTCCTATTTAGTTATTTAATATTTCAATCATATTATAAATTCGATCAATTTTTAATATTCATATCAAATTATAATGTAGATAATTATTTTGAATTTTAATAAATATGTAGAAAATTTCATCTTTATAATTATTCAATGTTGAGTTTTCATAAATTGTATTAACAGAATGAATACTTATTTATTTATTTTTTATTTTAATTCTATTATTAGAGAATATTTCTGAATAATATTCTATACATATAGGTACTGGTTTTCATAGTTAACATAAACTTCGAGAGGATGGATAATGGTCGTTTCTCCTGATGAACTGTTTCGTGCCGCTGATGTTTCTCATTCGCTTGGACGTTTGGACCACCAATTGAAGGAGGGACGTTTTCATCATCGTGCCAAGTGATTTTCGTCTTCGATTATTCGATCTTCTGATTTCTTCTTATACATATTTCAACGAATGTATGTATTCTCACTCACGCGGGGCGCAGATTATATTCTATTAAATATTCCTTTAGCTCGATCGATTTTCTAGATTTTTTTCAAAAATTTCAATCTACTTGAAACATTATTTTGATTAAATAAATAGGTATTTAGCTAGTTATTTAGATAATGATTAAATGTCATTAGAATGACATCTTAGAACGTAGGATGTCTTTTTGTTTCTCTTTCAGAAACAGGTTCTCATCATTACCCCTTTAATACTTATGTAGAAAACTGAGTAAATATTATTTTTAAAATTTTCAATAAATTTAACTATAAATACATTTAATTTTGATTTTAAATGAAATAATAATTAATTTCACTTCAATTTGTTTTTTTCATTTTGTTTTCATTTCCAATCATAAGAGAAATTAAATTTTAACGTTGAAATAATTATTCAAGATATTGTAGTATATTAAATATTTTATTTTTTGATTAAATATAATTAAAGGAATAGGGTTTTCAGTGACCATTAATACCTCGATAACCAATGCAACTCCTGTATACAGGCGTATCGTCTAATTAGACAGGAAGGAAGGAAGGAAGGAAGGATGTGGATGCAGAGTAAAATGGATGGTGCGATGGGTGGGTGTATGGTAGGTACATCATTGTTGTAAGTAACACTCGATCTCTCGTCTTCCCAGATCGTGTTATAGGGTGTTTCTCTCTCCTCTTTAGGGACCCATCCGTCCACCATCCATTTATTCCCGACCACCGAGAGGGACAACGCAGTCTCCTCTTTTTGATAATCTCAAAAAGACATCGAAAAGGTTTATTTTAGTTTTAAGATAAATATTAGGAATGAATAGAATAGAAAGGTGTGTGGTTGATGTAACGATGTTTAGTATTTTGTGTGTCCATTAGGTGGTATAGAGTATCTAAGAACTGTTCTAATACCTACTAGAATATAAGAAGGGTGTCCTCTCTATCTATCTTTCTTTC
Organism: Forficula auricularia; assembly: GCA_024734495.1. Lineage (NCBI taxonomy): Eukaryota > Metazoa > Arthropoda > Insecta > Dermaptera > Forficulidae > Forficula > Forficula auricularia. Next base: position 4,243,717 of record JALMQS010000120.1, on the reverse strand, counting down.
TTTCTTTCTTTTTAGAATGCAATGTCTTATAGGTATGTATATGTTTTATGTATTTTCAGGTTCAACAAACACACACAATACCATATACTAGACATTATAATAATCAACCACAAATATGCCTTTTTAGTTTAGGTTCAGTTTATCTATAAAACTGAATTTCCGCGAATATACTCCTCCTAGGTGAGGAATTAGATTATAGGGGGCGATGTTTGAATTTTTTTGAGAATATATATCTGCGCCTTCGCCAACGATGTGTGTGTAATTATATTTGGGGTTTAGGCCTTTTAATTTTTAATTATGGATATTGCCGACTGTCTTGGGTATAGGATGCAATGTCAAGTATATTACTCAGATGTATAGTCTGGCGTAGGTGTTGTTTTCGCTTAGTTTTAAGAACCCTCACCGTGTAGCGCGAATGTGCCGGGTTGAAGGGTTACCCGGACGACAGGCATATTAGGGACCTCCAGCATTCGAGGTGGTATCGCTTGACTGTGCATCAGATACCCGAGAGATAGGTCATGTCCTCTATCTGAGTGAATGTGTGTGATTTCGATATTTGTCGAAAGACTATATTAGAAAAGTCTTTCATTTGGAAACCGATCATATGATCCTAGTCGGTTGAGAAACGGGTGAGATTCTTGGACAAGCAGCATGTTAGGATTTCGATTAGGTATATGTTCGTTCGATAGGGTTTCTTTTTTTCAGCAGACATACTGTGGACCTTGAAACTTACGCTGTTTTTCAAACGACTAGGTATACTTTTTGGTAAATAATCGGTGTCCCATCGTAATTTTATTTAATTGCTGAACCAATTCAAAACTCTATTCTCTTTAGTTCGTTTCGATATCTCTCATGCGTAGGTGGGAAGAGAGAATTGAATTTGGTATTATTTGATAAGAAATCTTTTTGATGATTCTTATCCTAGGTAACTTGTGTGTGACTGATGTGTTTTTCCTCTACTTTCTTTCTTCCTCTTTATATTTTCTTTCGGGGTGGGCGCGTTTTCTCGTTCGTCACATTTTCCGGTCACATTTGAGACTTTCTGATTTCGGTTCGTTACGCGACGGTATATTAAATCCGCGACATTTTCATCTCGATTAGGATTTCTAGGCCATACTGAGCCTAGCGTGTGTCGTTATATTTTTCGTGTGCGCGCTCGCGATCGTATCAAGCCAGAAGACCAGCCTCTTGAAGAAAGAAGAGACAGTGCTAGTTGGCCACCTGTTGCCATTTTGATTGGGCTTTGGGTTAACTTTTCATTTAGACCATGAAGCCATCAGAGCGCAACCAAGTGGTTTCTTCGGTTAGTATTCTAAATATTCTCTCTTTATTTCTATTTCAATTTCAATTTCAAGACAAGATTTTATTCATGTGTGTGTTTCTTTTTTATTTAGCTGAAGATGGGAGGTTGGTTTGTGGGGGCGGAGTCTTCACAAGCCATCTCTTCAAGGCGTCTACAAGTCAGGACTACGGTACGCATTCTCTTACTCAATGGATTATCCATTTCTTTCAATGGAAATTAATTTATCACCTGACCTAATGATAATAGATTCACATTTTGACATTGAAATACATACACATTTTATTTTTTGTAAATTAAATGAAATATTAATTTAATTTCCTATCAGCAATATTTATATATATTTATTTATTTATTTTCTTCTATTTCATGTATTTATAACCTGTTTGTTTATGCTGACGTCCATTGCTTAACCTGGACATACATTTATGTTCTTCCACCATTCTATCAATAATAGTGAGTATAAAATTAGTTTATACGAATAGTTTCACTTATTAATAACAATGTCGAGTCCAATAAAGTACTGTCTGTCCGTGTCTACTTTCTTTTAGTACATACTCCTCCGTAGATAATTGTTTACATCTGAGAGTGGGTATGTACTAAATGAAAGTTTCTACTAATGTACATATATTTTGAGATGTTACATTTAGTTTCAAAAACTACATCAATAGAGTTGTGCTGAACTGGTATTTGGCTCGAGATGTACGAAACGAGCAATGACGTCTTCCTTTCTTCTCAAATTGACATCACCTTTAATGTTCATCACGTTTTGAATCGAACTTCTTGCTTATCTATACAACCATTTTGGACGATCGGCTAGTTTCAACTAAGTGAGTAACTTTTTAGAAACTACCCTCAAACTTATTCGATTTTTTGAAAAACATTTATTAAATTTGCTTATTGTATAGATCCAATCATATATTTGTAATTATTTGTTTCAGGAATTTTTGTTGAGAATTCACAGTTCAAAATCCAAACATGAAAAAGATTATTTCAAGTTTATGATTCCACTTATCTGTACATAAATTAATATATGATTTTAACAAATTGTATTCATCAATATATACAAAAAAACAAAAAAAAAAAAAAAAAATTTTAAATTAAAAATAAAAATATAAAAATTACTTCATAAAAAAATTTAAAAAAAATAAATAAATAAAAATAAAAAAAAGACGTTAAAAAAATAATAATAAATATAAGATTGACATACCGTTCTACAGTGGCCATATACTGAGCCACTCATCCGGATCATGTGTGGGAGGATCGGAGGGCTATAAGGGGAGATGTGGAGGCCCTTTAAAATAATAATAATAATAATAATGATAATTAATGTCAAAAAAGAAAAAAATATTACTTATTCATGCGCCACATTACGTTGCAGGATCCCGTAGTGATGGTGAAAGTAGCCTGTAATAAGCTCTGTTCTCTATAGAACAACGAATTTTGAAATGTTCTATGAGCAAATCCAGGTCGTGTGACAAGGCGTGAATAAGTAAATAGTAAAAAAGATTTACAATCTATCATTTCAACAAGCTAAAAGTGAAAAAATATTTAAAAATGGTAAATTATAATTAATTTTAGTGAAATTTCTCATTTAAAAAAAATATGTATTATATATTATACTATAGTTAATGAAGTTGTTTTATTTGTATTTTTTAGTTGGAAGATTGTCAACGTCTTCAATTACAAATATATTTTAAACGACTAAGGAAATTGAATTAAATTCCAATCATGAAAAGAGGACACTCGTCGTCGCTTCTTGTAGATACTATTATTTGAAAAATTAAGATTTTCAATCAGTACATATTACCTACTGAATAACTTGTTGATAAGAAACGGTGTGCCAATATATACGAGATAATTTGGGTTTAGACATCAAATGATAAGATCGGAAACAATTGAAATCGTCGGTAAGTGATTATACAGTGTTTATGTTCATTTTTTCTTTACGAACATGAATTTAGGTCATTTATCAAAGATTTTAATAGATATGTTTAAATTGCATGTAGGTCTAGTTGCCCGGAAAGCGTCCTAGTGCTTGGGTTCGAATCCCGAGGAGACAAGACCCTCCTACATGCAATGTAATCATATCTATTAAAATCTTTGATAAATGACCTAAATTAATGTTCGTAAAATTAATTGATTCAATATCACAAGTTGATTTTGAGAAAAAATTCAATCTTTGTTTCTCAAATAGATACTCAATTCTTTACAAAACATTCATTTTTCTTGTTTAAAACATTAGTTTTTAATTTGTTGTTTTGATTAATTTATAGATGAAGAATGGGTGGTTGGTTTGTGGGAGCTGATGAGTACTTTGCCAGTCTTTTGAAGAACGGAGACCTCAAGAAAAGACTGCTAGTTGGCCACCTGTTGTCATTTTGAATGGGGTTCGGTTTATGGTTTAATTTAGAAGATGAAGTTATCAGTTCGCAATCAAGTGGTTTCTTCGGTTAGTATTCTCAAAGTTTCTTTCATTTGAATTCAATTTCTAATCAATTTCAAGTTATATTTCGTGATGTGTGTGAAACGTTTGTTTTAGCCGAAGAAGTGCTGGTTGGTTTGTGGTGGCTGATGAGTAGTTTGCTCAACTCTTCATGATTCACGCGAGTCTCGTAGCTATGGTAAAAAATTTCATTTGATAGTTACATATTAATTTTGTATTGCAGTACAATAAATATAATAATATTTATTACATAAATAATTTTCTTTTAAATTTCATAATATTATTAGAAATTTAAGAAAAATATTAGGGAAATTTCACCTCTAACATTATTTATATATTTAAATCGATTCCTATTTAGTTATTTAATATTTCAATCATATTATAAATTCGATCAATTTTTAATATTCATATCAAATTATAATGTAGATAATTATTTTGAATTTTAATAAATATGTAGAAAATTTCATCTTTATAATTATTCAATGTTGAGTTTTCATAAATTGTATTAACAGAATGAATACTTATTTATTTATTTTTTATTTTAATTCTATTATTAGAGAATATTTCTGAATAATATTCTATACATATAGGTACTGGTTTTCATAGTTAACATAAACTTCGAGAGGATGGATAATGGTCGTTTCTCCTGATGAACTGTTTCGTGCCGCTGATGTTTCTCATTCGCTTGGACGTTTGGACCACCAATTGAAGGAGGGACGTTTTCATCATCGTGCCAAGTGATTTTCGTCTTCGATTATTCGATCTTCTGATTTCTTCTTATACATATTTCAACGAATGTATGTATTCTCACTCACGCGGGGCGCAGATTATATTCTATTAAATATTCCTTTAGCTCGATCGATTTTCTAGATTTTTTTCAAAAATTTCAATCTACTTGAAACATTATTTTGATTAAATAAATAGGTATTTAGCTAGTTATTTAGATAATGATTAAATGTCATTAGAATGACATCTTAGAACGTAGGATGTCTTTTTGTTTCTCTTTCAGAAACAGGTTCTCATCATTACCCCTTTAATACTTATGTAGAAAACTGAGTAAATATTATTTTTAAAATTTTCAATAAATTTAACTAAAAATACATTTAATTTTGATTTTAAATGAAATAATAATTAATTTCACTTCAATTTGTTTTTTTCATTTTGTTTTCATTTCCAATCATAAGAGAAATTAAATTTTAACGTTGAAATAATTATTCAAGATATTGTAGTATATTAAATATTTTATTTTTTGATTAAATATAATTAAAGGAATAGGGTTTTCAGTGACCATTAATACCTCGATAACCAATGCAACTCCTGTATACAGGCGTATCGTCTAATTAGACAGGAAGGAAGGAAGGAAGGAAGGATGTGGATGCAGAGTAAAATGGATGGTGCGATGGGTGGGTGTATGGTAGGTACATCATTGTTGTAAGTAACACTCGATCTCTCGTCTTCCCAGATCGTGTTATAGGGTGTTTCTCTCTCCTCTTTAGGGACCCATCCGTCCACCATCCATTTATTCCCGACCACCGAGAGGGACAACGCAGTCTCCTCTTTTTGATAATCTCAAAAAGACATCGAAAAGGTTTATTTTAGTTTTAAGATAAATATTAGGAATGAATAGAATAGAAAGGTGTGTGGTTGATGTAACGATGTTTAGTATTTTGTGTGTCCATTAGGTGGTATAGAGTATCTAAGAACTGTTCTAATACCTACTAGAATATAAGAAGGGTGTCCTCTCTATCTATCTTTCTTTCTTTCTTTCTTTTTAGAATGCAATGTCTTATAGGTATGTATATGTTTTATGTATTTTCAGGTTCAACAAACACACACAATACCATATACTAGACATTATAATAATCAACCACAAATATGCCTTTTTAGTTTAGGTTCAGTTTATCTATAAAACTGAATTTCCGCGAATATACTCCTCCTAGGTGAGGAATTAGATTATAGGGGGCGATGTTTGAATTTTTTGAGAATATATATCTGCGCCTTCGCCAACGATGTGTGTGTAATTATATTTGGGGTTTAGGCCTTTTAATTTTTAATTATGGATATTGCCGACTGTCTTGGGTATAGGATGCAATGTCAAGTATATTACTCAGATGTATAGTCTGGCGTAGGTGTTGTTTTCGCTTAGTTTTAAGAACCCTCACCGTGTAGCGCGAATGTGCCGGGTTGAAGGGTTACCCGGACGACAGGCATATTAGGGACCTCCAGCATTCGAGGTGGTATCGCTTGACTGTGCATCAGATACCCGAGAGATAGGTCATGTCCTCTATCTGAGTGAATGTGTGTGATTTCGATATTTGTCGAAAGACTATATTAGAAAAGTCTTTCATTTGGAAACCGATCATATGATCCTAGTCGGTTGAGAAACGGGTGAGATTCTTGGACAAGCAGCATGTTAGGATTTCGATTAGGTATATGTTCGTTCGATAGGGTTTCTTTTTTTCAGCAGACATACTGTGGACCTTGAAACTTACGCTGTTTTTCAAACGACTAGGTATACTTTTTGGTAAATAATCGGTGTCCCATCGTAATTTTATTTAATTGCTGAACCAATTCAAAACTCTATTCTCTTTAGTTCGTTTCGATATCTCTCATGCGTAGGTGGGAAGAGAGAATTGAATTTGGTATTATTTGATAAGAAATCTTTTTGATGATTCTTATCCTAGGTAACTTGTGTGTGACTGATGTGTTTTTCCTCTACTTTCTTTCTTCCTCTTTATATTTTCTTTCGGGGTGGGCGCGTTTTCTCGTTCGTCACATTTTCCGGTCACATTTGAGACTTTCTGATTTCGGTTCGTTACGCGACGGTATATTAAATCCGCGACATTTTCATCTCGATTAGGATTTCTAGGCCATACTGAGCCTAGCGTGTGTCGTTATATTTTTCGTGTGCGCGCTCGCGATCGTATCAAGCCAGAAGACCAGCCTCTTGAAGAAAGAAGAGACAGTGCTAGTTGGCCACCTGTTGCCATTTTGATTGGGCTTTGGGTTAACTTTTCATTTAGACCATGAAGCCATCAGAGCGCAACCAAGTGGTTTCTTCGGTTAGTATTCTAAATATTCTCTCTTTATTTCTATTTCAATTTCAATTTCAAGACAAGATTTTATTCATGTGTGTGTTTCTTTTTTATTTAGCTGAAGATGGGAGGTTGGTTTGTGGGGGCGGAGTCTTCACAAGCCATCTCTTCAAGGCGTCTACAAGTCAGGACTACGGTACGCATTCTCTTACTCAATGGATTATCCATTTCTTTCAATGGAAATTAATTTATCACCTCACCTAATTATAATAGATTCACATTTTGACATTGAAATACATACACATTTTATTTTTTGTAAATGAAATGAAATATTAATTTAATTTCCTATCAGCAATATTTATATATATTTATTTATTTATTTTCTTCTATTTCATGTATTTATAACCTGTTTGTTTATGCTGACGTCCATTGCTTAACCTGGACATACATTTATGTTCTTCCACCATTCTATCAATAATAGTGAGTATAAAATTAGTTTATACGAATAGTTTCACTTATTAATAACAATGTCGAGTCCAATAAAGTACTGTCTGTCCGTGTCTACTTTCTTTTAGTACATACTCCTCCGTAGATAATTGTTTACATCTGAGAGTGGGTATGTACTAAATGAAAGTTTCTACTAATGTACATATATTTTGAGATGTTACATTTAGTTTCAAAAACTACATCAATAGAGTTGTGCTGAACTGGTATTTGGCTCGAGATGTACGAAACGAGCAATGACGTCTTCCTTTCTTCTCAAATTGACATCACCTTTAATGTTCATCACGTTTTGAATCGAACTTCTTGCTTATCTATACAACCATTTTGGACGATCGGCTAGTTTCAACTAAGTGAGTAACTTTTTAGAAACTACCCTCAAACTTATTCGATTTTTTGAAAAACATTTATTAAATTTGCTTATTGTATAGATCCAATCATATATTTGTAATTATTTGTTTCAGGAATTTTTGTTGAGAATTCACAGTTCAAAATCCAAACATGAAAAAGATTATTTCAAGTTTATGATTCCACTTATCTGTACATAAATTAATATATGATTTTAACAAATTGTATTCATCAATATATACAAAAAAACAAAAAAAAAAAAAAATTAAAAATAAAATAAAATAAAAATATAAAAATTAGTTCATAAAAAAATTTAAAAAAAATAAATAAATAAAAATAAAAAAAAGACGTTAAAAAAATAATAATAAATATAAGATTGACATACCGTTCTACAGTGGCCATATACTGAGCCACTCATCCGGATCATGTGTGGGAGGATCGGAGGGCTATAAGGGGAGATGTGGAGGCCCTTTAAAATAATAATAATAATAATAATGATAATTAATGTCAAAAAAGAAAAAAATATTACTTATTCATGCGCCACATTACGTTGCAGGATCCCGTAGTGATGGTGAAAGTAGCCTGTAATAAGCTCTGTTCTCTATAGAACAACGAATTTTGAAATGTTCTATGAGCAAATCCAGGTCGTGTGACAAGGCGTGAATAAGTAAATAGTAAAAAAGATTTACAATCTATCATTTCAACAAGCTAAAAGTGAAAAAATATTTAAAAATGGTAAATTATAATTAATTTTAGTGAAATTTCTCATTTAAAAAAAATATGTATTATATATTATACTATAGTTAATGAAGTTGTTTTATTTGTATTTTTTAGTTGGAAGATTGTCAACGTCTTCAATTACAAATATATTTTAAACGACTAAGGAAATTGAATTAAATTCCAATCATGAAAAGAGGACACTCGTCGTCGCTTCTTGTAGATACTATTATTTGAAAAATTAAGATTTTCAATCAGTACATATTACCTACTGAATAACTTGTGGATAAGAAACGGTGTGCCAATATATAATCGAGATAATTTGGGTTTAGACATCAAATGATAAGATCGGAAACAATTGAAATCGTCGGTAAGTGATTATACAGTGTTTATGTTCATTTTTCTTTACGAACATGAATTTAGGTCATTTATCAAAGATTTTAATAGATATGTTTAAATTGCATGTAGGTCTAGTTGCCCGGAAAGCGTACTAGTGCTTGGGTTCGAATCCCGAGGAGACAAGACCCTCCTACATGCAATGTAATCATATCTATTAAAATCTTTGATAAATGACCTAAATTAATGTTCGTAAAATTAATTGATTCAATATCACAAGTTGATTTTGAGAAAAAATTCAATCTTTGTTTCTCAAATAGATACTCAATTCTTTACAAAACATTCATTTTTCTTGTTTAAAACATTAGTTTTTAATTTGTTGTTTTGATTAATTTATAGATGAAGAATGGGTGGTTGGTTTGTGGGAGCTGATGAGTACTTTGCCAGTCTTTTGAAGAACGGAGACCTCAAGAAAAGACTGCTAGTTGGCCACCTGTTGTCATTTTGAATGGGGTTCGGTTTATGGTTTAATTTAGAAGATGAAGTTATCAGTTCGCAATCAAGTGGTTTCTTCGGTTAGTATTCTCAAAGTTTCTTTCATTTGAATTCAATTTCTAATCAATTTCAAGTTATATTTCGTGATGTGTGTGAAACGTTTGTTTTAGCCGAAGAAGTGCTGGTTGGTTTGTGGTGGCTGATGAGTAGTTTGCTCAACTCTTCATGATTCACGCGAGTCTCGTAGCTATGGTAAAAAATTTCATTTGATAGTTACATATTAATTTTGTATTGCAGTACAATAAATATAATAATATTTATTACATAAATAATTTTCTTTTAAATTTCATAATATTATTAGAAATTTAAGAAAAATATTAGGGAAATTTCACCTCTAACATTATTTATATATTTAAATCGATTCCTATTTAGTTATTTAATATTTCAATCATATTATAAATTCGATCAATTTTTAATATTCATATCAAATTATAATGTAGATAATTATTTTGAATTTTAATAAATATGTAGAAAATTTCATCTTTATAATTATTCAATGTTGAGTTTTCATAAATTGTATTAACAGAATGAATACTTATTTATTTATTTTTTATTTTAATTCTATTATTAGAGAATATTTCTGAATAATATTCTATACATATAGGTACTGGTTT